>JAKZAP010000008.1:19745286-19779569 GCA_023053575.1 Branchinecta lynchi | reverse complement strand
GAGCCGATGTAATAGCAACTATCTAACAATCAAGCCCGCCAACCAGCGCGAAAATCTACAGGAGGATCACACCACCTTATTTCGCTGCAAGTGCGATTTAAGGTAATTTAAGGTTAAACCAACTCTATTCTCTAATTCCTCACACCTGTGGCTTTTCCTTCCACCTAATTGTTAGGATAGTATGAATAAATTACCATCGTTCTTAATTGCAGAGCAGAAATTCTGCTAATGTCTAAACGGAAACGAGTTAGTCGTTGGTTGTAGCGTTTTCTCCATACCACGGTCTTGTCCGTTGTTTGAAGTGTATTTCTATTTTATTTATTTGTTTATTCATAACCCGCTTTTTCGTCATAGCGGAGTAAAAGAAAGCAAAGCAAAATACACAAATTAAAACACTAGACAAAGCGAAATAAATAAACATGTTAGCGTGTTTTACATAAACTTTAAAACCTTTCTAAAGAAAACTGGGCTGAGAATGTGTTCGGCTGGTAGGCACGTTGGTGGAGGGTGATTATTTCTTTTTCTAATCTAACTCTTTTATCTATGTACTATTTCTACAGAAAAGGGTTAAATAAAAATACTGATTCATTCATTTAGTCGTCCAGTGTGGGGATAATGCATGTCTCCATAATCATATTTTTATATACCGAGGCATATGCTGACGATGTTACTGTAATTTTAAAAGGTAAAAATTTAGTATTTTTAGAAAATTTGGCGAAAAAAATATTTCACAAGTTTGCAGTATGGGCTAAAGAAAACAAACTTAGTTTCGACCAACGTAAAACAGAAGCTGTATTATTCACAAATAAACACAAAGTTCCTGCTCTAAATCTTTCCTTCGGAGGAGAAAGAATTAATGTACAACAAAAAGTCCGTTATTTAGGAATTATTTTAGACAGGAAACTGTTATGGACTGATCATGTATCTTCCCGAGTTACTGCTGCAAACAGTAATCGTGCAGTCCCGATGATATGGGGTCTGAAACCACAGGCTTTAAGAAAATTGTATAAATCAGTTATCGAAAGTACAGTTTTGTATGGGGTATCCGTATGGTTTTCAGCTCTGCGAAAGAAAAATATTTTACAAATGCTACAGTCTGCTCAAAGAACTTCAATGATAATGATTTCAAAATCTTTTCGTTCTTCCCAAAATGACGTAATTACGGCTATTGCAGGGGTATTACCAATTTCATTCCGAGCGACTGAGCTAGCGACGTTACGCTATGCGAAAAAAGGTCGGCCAAGTCACTGGCCAGAATTCACTTCTCCTGTATTCCCCCTTAATAAACGTTCGTCCAGTCATAGTACTTTCACTGATGAAACATTAGTACGACACTTTAGGCCATTCAACAGTTGGAGAAATCCATGCGTCAACTTTTTATCTAAATAGAAAAGCACTGAAAAATACACTTTATAGTCGATGGTTTGAAGAATTTAAGAATAAAGTTAGTTCTTGGTCAGTCCGGTTTTTTACTTCTAAAGAAGATTTATTAGCGGCTTCAAAAGTTCAGCCGTCTTACCATTTAACGCAGATTATTACGGGTCATTGTAGGTTAAATTTTTTCCTTCATAGAATAAACAAAATTGAAACGGAGTTATGCCTCTGTGGTGAAAACGAAACATGCTACCATTTGCTTTTTGAGCGCCCTATTTTTGTTCGTGAACGCTTGGATTCAGTATTTCACCTTAGTAGGATCAATGTTCCTTTTCCATTTCATCTTGATTTGATTTTTAAATTTAGGAACGTTAGAAATATTGTATTGGAATATATTCGGAAAAACTAAACGTTTGGACTTCGTAATTATGATTTGATCCAAAAGTATGTGCTGTTTTGTGTTTGATAATGGAATTCACAGTGTGTATTAGTTGTTTTTTCTTTTTTGATTAGTTGTTTCTACAAAATTATGTGATTTGTAGTTTATTTGAGATGTTTAGTTTTGTTTCTTTGTTAGTTGTGAAATGCCGTAAGGCTAAATCACGTAATAAATTCATTCAAGATGCTACCGCATCCAGCACCTAAACCAGTGCAGCGAACATCAGCACATCTTGGGACCAATAAATTCAACAAACTTTTGCTTTTCCAACTTTTATCGGCCAGAATATTTGGGGCTTACAATAAAAAAGAGCTGGAAGCTCATATGGCCCTTGCGCTGGGTCAGAGGATGAAAGTAGGAGTTGGTCAATTCGTGGCTTTGCTGTGATCATTTGTAAGTAAAACCCTTTATGGGCACTAGAGAGTCATCTCTAACGAACATTCTTGAAGCGCAGATGATGCTAAGCTCATCGGGATCATGAAAATGTATATATTTGCAAATGATAATAGGCCCTTGGGGACCATAAATATATATTATTTGGTCAAAATATTTTTTTTTACTTTTCGGTTAAGATCCGCACTTTAAGGGTGCTAAAATTCATTTTTGAACATAACCATTAAGGCAAAAATGATCATGGGCTCATGGGATCAAGAAAATGTATATTTTGCTCAAACTTATAGTTTGTAGTTTAAGGAAGTAACTTGTAAGGAAAACCCTTCAGGCAAATGATGATGGGCCCTTGGGGACCATGAATTTATATCGTTTGGTCAAAAGTATTTTTTTTACTCTTCGGTTATGATACGCACTTTAAGGGTGCTAAACATTTTTGAGCAAAACCCTTAAGGCAAAAATTATCGTGGGCTCATGGACAATGAAAATGTATATTGCAAAAGTATTTTTTGTACTTCCCGAGCCAATCTTGTCAAGTCTCTAAAGTCCAAGCCAAGTTTCATCGTCCTAGCACACCCGGAAGTACCTTAATTCGCGATGACCGCAATTCCAGACCCCCCCCCCCCCCAACTTCCCTCACAGTGCCCCGGTCCAGTTCTGTTGCTGGTATATGTAGGGATTGTGCTTGTTCTTCCAACCAAGTTTCGTCCCGGTCGCTCCACTCTAATCGTGTCACAAGATTTCCGTTTCTCCCCCCCCCTCCCTCAACATTCATCGGATCAGGTCCGGACTTTAAATAGGAAATGTGACAGAGGGGTCTTTCCAAATATCAAGTTTCATTAAGATCCGATCACCGGTTCAAAAGTTACGCTATACCTCAAGATTCCGGATTCCCCCTCCCTCCACTCCCCCCCCCCACAATGGTCATGTCGGGTAACTGACTATTTCTAAGCCAATCATGTCGAGCCCTTAATGTTCAAGCCAAGTTTCATCCTCCTAGCACATCTGGAAGTACCTTAACTCGCGATCACCGGAATTCCACCCACCCCCCCCCTCGAACTCCCCACAGTGCCCCAATCCGGGCCGGTTCTGTCACAGATATATCTAGGGCTTGTGCTTGTTCTCCCCACCAAGTTTCATCTCAATCGCTCCACTCTAAGCGTGTCACCAGAATCCCCCCCCCCCATTCTTCGGAACTGGTCGGAACCTCTGAGACACGAAGTCTTTCTAAATATCAAGTTTCACTAAGATCCGATCCCCCATTCCGAAGTTTCCTCATTTCTCAAGATTCCGGATTCCCCTTCCCTCCACTCCCCCCACGATGGTTGGATCGGGGAAGTGACTATTTCCACATTAGTTTGGTCAGGTCCCTGATACACCTGCTAAGTTTCATCGTCCTAGACTTTCTGGAAGTACCCTAACTCGAGAACAGTGGATGGACAGACAGGTGGCCCGATAGAAAAGTGATCGGTACATGGCACTTGAGCGACGTGCCATACAAACAAGTTTTTATTCGTTGCAAGTGAGCGAAAAATCGCAGTGCGGTATTCTTACTCTGATTTTACTCCGAAACAACTCGAAACACCTATCTGAACAAAACTAAAGTGGTATACCAGAAAATAGTCAAGGCCTAATGTGTGATTTCAGAAGCGTCAGGATCTCCAGGTCTTGTCCCTAGAGAAAAGGTTTTACGTTCGCTCGCTTTCACGCCTTCTGTGTATATTTTTCTGACCCTCGGCCATTTATTCCAATCTCATGACATTCGGGGATATCCCTGTCCCTGAAATGTATTTAATTCCTCAGAAAACAGGATCCGACAATCCTTTGGGAGATGATGGAATAGAAATTATCTTTGCGAGACGGGAAAAGCACCCGGTTTTCCTCGAAAGAAAAAGATTGAGTGTTCGTAGATCTGTCTTTTTTCGCACCGATACATTCCTTAGGGATAAAAGGGATACTTCTTCAAAAACTATAGTTTAGAAACTATAGAAACTATTAGATACGATGGAAACTGTGATCGTTTCGTTGTTTAGCGTCCGTTTGAAGTTAAAGAAAACACTGCAAATACGAAGAATTCGCCACTGCGTTTCCTCACAATAGCTTCTTCTGATTTTAAATTCCGTGGTGGCACACGTTGTTCGAGGAGGAATTCTCAGTAAAATCAAGACCCAAGAGTTCGATGGGACTTCAAAGAGTAACCTATATCAGACTTTTTCATCTGGACCGTCGGATCTTGTACGTTTCCAGTCTTCACCAAATCCCGTCAGCATATTATTTGTACCTAGTTACTTACCGGTCTAACTACGAGAATATCAGTGCTACCAAGAACAAATAATCTAATAGAGCCTCCGTCTTTGGCCCCATGCAGCAGTGTTGCCAGATTGGCGGATTTTAAGCCAAACTGGCGGATTTTATGGGAGACTGGAGTAAATATTTGTGTAACTGCCATGTGGCGTAAACCGTGGCTGTTTTTTTTTTTTTTTTTTTTTTTTTTTTTTTTTAATCCCACCTCCACTCCACTCAGTGACGCAACTTTCTTTATCATCACAACTCAAATTTCTTATCTCTATACGTCACCTACACTTTAGTCTTACACTAGATTCTAATTATCATTTATTTCTTACTTTAAATTATTATCAATCATTTAATTTTATTTGAGCAGTTAAAACAATGGCGTAAACCGTGGCTGTTTTCTTTTTACCTCCCCCTTTTTTTGGCATGATGTGAAAATTGACGATCTTTACGAAAAACCGACTGTTTTTCAAAAAAATTACTGTTTTTCAGAAAAATCGACTCCTTTTAGCTCGTTTTAATCGTCACGGCCGAAGGGCGGAAAAGTTTTTGGGGTTCTATGTTAGTAGTTACTGAGATTTTGGGGAAGTGTAGATTTTTCTGTCGTATTTTTAAAAGGTCCCGGCTTATTTCTTATATCACGATCTTACAACATTGCCATGCAGCGAATAAGAATATCCCGATAAAACTGAGCGGAGCTAGAGGTACTTTGTTGTGAGGTTTGAGTTAATTCCCGTCTACTTCCCTCTTCGCCGCAGTGCATATACCGGATGAAAAACCGTAGGCTACCTGCAGAGATCAAGGGCCCGGTCTGCATCGAGTTATAGACATGACGTCCCAATCGTAGACACACAATTAGCTGTAAAGGACGGCGTTCGTATTCTTCTGCGGGGTTCTACTGCGATATAGCTGTTTGTAGAGGTAACATTGATGTTCTGCGTAGCTATACTCCTCCGCTCGTTTGCATCGTGTAGGGTATTATAATATATTCGACTCCGCATGGTTGTATTATAGAGATAGAGAGATGGAGGTTCTTGCGATTATTTGTTCTTGGTACTACCTTAGATTCAGTTCAGATTCAGTTCATTTAATTTCAAAATTAACGCTCCCAAAAAACGAAACAACTTTTTACTCACCAATTACAAACGACGACACACATTTCTCGTCTTAACCTTCTCATTTCTTTTTCTTTACCGATCCCTGCCCCCCCCCCCCCCCCCGCAACCCAACCCTCATTCACTAATATTAATAATGAAATATCCACCTTAAATAAATATTCCACATTTACCTAACTATCCAAAAAATAATTTTTCAATCTATTTTAAAAAGCTGGTTCTCTAGTTAAGAGTAGAACACTAGGAGAATATTCTGATACAAATAATCTTTATAGTCCGGGCGCCAGACCACTAAAATGTGACGACTAGGTGATCGGAAAGACACAGTCAGTTTGACGATAGTTTCCGACTATATCGACCACGCTGAATCTGAATATGGGTGGTGGCCAAGATGGAAATGAGGGCTTGACCTTATAAAAGCGAAAAAACTCCTTTTTTAGGCCTATAAAATGTGTCCAGACTGTTTATTTTTTTTCTAAGGTTTGACCTGCCCAATTCAGTTGCAGGGCATCTCATTTTATTCCTAACAATGCCCTCTCGGCTCTCTTAGAATAAGTTGAATTTTTTCCAATATCTCGGATAGTCACGGAGTTATAGGTATCTATTAATTTTCTCTGAAAATCTCGAAATTCAAAGGTTTATATCCAGTTTCGACGCGTATCTCGTAACTTTAATACATTTTTTAGGATTTTTGTACTTTACCAGAATTTGCCTTGGGTACTGAGCTTCACATTACCGTTAAGTTCCAAGCACCAACTTTTCTGTTAAGCCGTACAGAATTTTTTGAAAAAGTATAGGCCAAAAATGTATGAGAAAATATGTCTTTGCAAAATGGTGACGTGACCCAATATTGTATACTAGAATTTAGCATAGAATTCAATTATCAAATTTATTTTTCAAACAAATATTAATTACGGTTGTTATAGGTTAATGTCTTATTTACAGGCCTAAATTTTTGTCTGAAAAATAGTACTGCGAGACATGTTTCTATGCCCAATTTTGACCCTGAATCCAACTGTAGTGTTGGTTTGGCAATCGTGTGTCAAACTCGGTTGCCATAGGCTATCTAATGCTCTAGATCTATTGGAAATATCCTTGTACAGATTATAGCGAACCCACGGAGCTCTCCAAGGTAGTAAACCGACCCGGAAGCAGCACAACGCTGTACAGAAGCTGTAGCTGTTTGAAGAACAAGTTTACGATTTAAGACCTAGAAAGCGGGTAGATTGTTCGCCAAAGCAGATAGAAAAGCAAGAACCAAATATACGCCTTGCCGAACGCTATCGTCTACGCTACCTAAACAACCCCTCAATCCGGCGGCTCCTCGCCAAGCCGCCAAGTAAGGTTTCATTCGCGTCTACCATCTCCTGCGATACAGTCGAACGTAACCTGTAAATGCGTACCTAACTCAAAAGTGGTTGCCAAAGAAGTAAAGTACCGAAGGGAGCCTTACAGCTTACTTCGTCTTCGTTAAAGAGAAGCCTCGTCGAATTTTCAATAGGATCCAAGAACCTGCGAAATCGCGATATTAGATGAATGCGAACAAAGCGGAAACATTTTGGTTGGATTTTAACGAAAAAAACCCGAAGGATTTTGAATAAATCCAAAAGATCTGTAGTCTGTTTAACCATTCCTCGTCTCCCAACAACCTCAAAATGAATCAAGGGGTTCACACACCCAGGCACTTGCTGTACACCCTTCCACGGCATCGGCTGGCCCCAGTAAAACCAGTGGCACCGGAAATATAATTGAGCAATTCGGCTTCCAAACAAGCTGATTTTAATGTCCTAACACAGGGCAATCGGTGCCGGGCAACAGGCACTTGCTGTACACCAAAATCGAGTGTGGGCAACCCCTTTAAATGCAATGATAGCCTCTTTCAGTTCTAGAATTGCATACACCATCATGAGCTTTTTTTCATCGCCCCTCAGTTTTCCAGTTTCCCACAATAAAGATTGTCACATTTCCCTAAGAATGACTTTTTGTGAGACACCCTGCTGCTGCCACCCTGGTGTTTCTTGTTAGATGAATGTGGTACCTTGACTCGCGCTGAGGCTTTATCGTTCCGGAGAAACAGTTTCCAGAAGAAAAGTAGTTACTATGCTTCCTTGACACAAAGGACGAATCAGACAAAGCTCAGCAGGTTTTCGGCCTTGAATTTTACTTTATGGTATACAAAGAACAAATAAGCACAAGATCTTCTGTCTCCCTATCTTTGTAACGCGACCATACACAGTCGAACAGATTCCCGATACGATGCAAACGAGTAGAGGGTAGCGACTACGTTGAACATCACACATCGTTACCTCCACAAAGATCTATATCGCAGTAGAGCCCGAGAGAAGAAATGTCGATAGTAACAGCCGATTGGTTGTCTACCAATGTGACTTCAGATGTGGAGCACTGTAGAGCGGGTCATGAGCGCATGCTAAAGTTGTTCCTCTGACATACGTAGTGGCGAAGAGGGAAGTAGACGGGCGTCAACTCAAAGTTCAGCAAGTACCTCGAGCTTAAGAGTAGCACAAGATTAGGATTTCGATTGCAGTATCCTCTACCAGTGAACATTAGGGCGGCTGAGCATCTTTTAGAGTTTAAGAGAAAATTAAAAGAATATTTAATAAAAGATGGTTGAGAAATGTATTTATTTGTTAGGGGGTAGGGGGTGGTAGGGAGGTCTGGTTGGTAGGGAAGAACGGTTGGTTGGGGGTGGTAAGGAGGAATTGGTGGATGGGTGGTGGGGATTGTAGGGAGGGAGTGGGGTTGTTGGGAGGTAGCCTATATATTTATTTTAGAGGTGATAATGTTAAGGAGTTCGATCTGTTTTTGTATGGTCTGTTCTTTTCTTTTTTTCTTTTTTTTATTAGTTATTTATTATGTTGTTGTTCTTGTGTTTAGAAAATAGTTAACCATTACTACAACGCCAGCAAAAACGTAGATTTTTCCATTAGTGTTCAGTAGTTACAACTGCGAAAATTTGTGGTTTGAACCACTAATTCCCCTCCTTATATTGAAATCCGATTTTTGAACTTGGGAAATTAGTGTGTGAACCACTAATTTGCGAACCACTAACCTTCGGAAAGTATATATACTTCCGAGAAAATTAGTGGTTTGAACCACCAATTCCTTCCTTAGAAAAGGCCGTTTTCTGAACTGGGAAAATTAGTGGTTTGAACCACTAATTCCTTCCTTATGTTTTCGGAATTTGTATTTTTAGTGGATCAAACCACTAAAGCACTGGAGATTTTGTGGTTTGAACCACTAATTCTTCTAAATAGTGAAGACTGCTAAATGTGCCGCAGGTGAAATTTTGTGGAAACACTCATGATCAAAGTGCCTTTTTGTGATCCCAAGGCTACCTATTAAACCAGAGTGCTGCCTGGAAAAAAAAGGTCCATCCAGGGAAAATCAGACGTAAAGTACATTTATTCTGAATTTACAGCAAACAAAAATAGGCTAGTCTTCACGTCAGGAGACGTGCTTATTCCTGAAGTTCTGCAATCAGTAGAAGTATAAGTTAAGTAATGAATGGAAACCAGTTAAAGCTACCGTTAAATGGTAAAGAACAAGAGCTAAATAAATGCCACTTAAATTTCCAAGCACAGTAACTGGGGTGAACCAAATAATGAATTCGCACTACCGAAAAATTACCTACAAAAATAAGGAGCAGATCGGGAACGGTATAACGCCCCTAAAACAACGAAATGTGGTAAATTCGGTAACGTATGTTGACCAAACAAAAATCAGGTGAATTACCGAATTCGGTAACGAATTAGAACCGAATGAATCTGATTAATCACCGAATTATCAAATGGATTGGCCGAATGCGACAGAACAGATACGGACTTCAGAAAAGTACGGTGAACAACCGAATTCTCTAACGAATGAGAACAAATAAATACGTCAATTCACCGAATTTACGTAGGGAGGTAACGAACAAAAGTTGGATGAATTGTCGAATTCGGTCACAAATCAGAACAAATGAATCTGATTAATGACCGAATTATGAAATGGACTGATCGAATGCGATAGAACAGATACGGACTTGAGAAAAGTCCGCTGAACAAACGAATTCGCTAATGAATGAGACCAACTAAATACGTTAAATCACCGAATCTACGTAGGGACGAACCGAATGCGGTGAAAACCGCTTCTCGTTATTTCTAAGCTTTCTTTCACACTTCCGAACAGTTCAAATCCGGTACAAGACTCCATCACTTCCCTTAAAACTCAACTGTTAACCAAGAAAATGCAAATGAATGACAGTAAGTCTTCGGTTATGCAGTTTAGCAGACTGAGAAGAGAAACTGCTGAATATCAATCGTCATTCAGGCAGCTTGAATCCGTTAAATTGCTTGGGGTAATAATCGATGATGATCTGATGGAATTCTCATGTTGACAATATTATTCGTAAAACCAACTTTTTAATTAAATCCCTCTCCACCCTTAAATCTTTCGGTTTGGATACTAAATGCCTCCTCTGTTAGTTTAAAACTTATGTCCGTCCTCATTTAGAATATGCTTCATCATTCTGGGTGATCATAATATTACATACGAAGAGGCTCTCATTAAACTTGACATTCCTAAATTATCTGTACGTAGAAATACTCTTTCAAACAAATTTGAAGCTAAGATAACGTGTTGTCCCCAGATGACCCATCTATTCCCCCCTCCCCTCCCGTCTTCCGTGCGTCGGTCCGAGAGGAATACTGGCAATAAGTTTTCCCCATATCCCGCTAATTCTTCTACCCAATTTTTACGTAGTTTCATTCCATCATTCTTGTAAGTGTATTAGTTAATTTGTCTCTTGTGTGTCTGTGTATTTTGTAAATTTGTGTTCCTTTTCTAGCCTTTAGCTATTTGGATTAAACTTGATTGATTGATTGATTGAAATCGACTCGGACTGACCAAAAGTTGGATGAATTGTCGAATTCGGTCACGAATCAGAACCAAAAGAATCTGATTAATGACGTAGGGACGTACCGAATGCGGTGAAATCGACTCGGACTGAACAGAAGTATTAATTACCAAATTCGACAAAGAGTGGGAACCAATAAACACGTTAAATCGCCTAATTTGGAAATGTAGGTACAAAATTTGACCGAATGCCCAAAATGTATGGGGGGGCGCTGCGCCCCCCCCCCTCGGGACGCCCCTGGGTGCAAGAAACCTACGTCACTAGCCAATAAAATCCTAGTATAAGATTGAACACATGGACGCGCAGTTTCAACAAGGCAAGGCAAGACACAATTTTATTCCAAGTCAGTTATCATGAAACGGCATAAATAAATGACACTTCTTTCATTAACTAATTGGCCATATTCCTGTTCAGCGCTTCCAAGCGGACTAGTAAAATAGATCCACAGGTTAGTAAGTGGAAAACCTGTCACCTGTGTCCCAGGTAATGGAGGTTTTGCAAATGTTTCAGCAGCAGAAAGTGAAAGTGACCCACTACCCTATGGATTCGACTTTTTACTATGTCTAACCAACACTTTTGTAGACATAGTAAAAAGTCGAATCGATAGGGTAGTGGGTCACTTTCCCTTTCTGCTGCTCTCCATTAACCTGGGACACAGATGACAGGTTTTCCACTTACAAACCTGTGGATCTATTTTACCATGTCTGATCCAAGTGATGACCGTGAGGTAGGGGGGATTAACAGAAACTAGTCCGCTTGGAAGCGCTGAACAGGAATATGGCCAATTGCTTTAAAACACGACATAACCAAATTTAACTTGGCATTAGCAACTAAAAACAAAACAAAAAACAAAAAACATCAGCACGAGAATTTTAGGCAACATAATTTACGATTCGATAAACAAAAATAACAGCACGAGTTGACAACTGAAGACAACTTAAAATGTCAATAATTGATGTTAGAGCACTGTTTGCTATGAGCCTTCCTTCATTTAACAATCAAAATGGACAAAAATATTAATTTTTATCGAAACCAGAACACCGAAATAAAAACTAAAAAAACATTTTTATACGAAAATTTCTGTGAAATTAACAGACAAGATCCAAGTTGACATAGAACACCCTTATATTAGTCTTTGTTTAAAACTTTTAGTGTAGCGAGCTCACAGCGTATCAGGGAGAGCAGTTTCGAAAAGTAGAAGGAGAAACAAGTAGAAAAGTACTTGCATTTTCTCTATTCATTTATAGAATATTTGCGAAATTATTAATATATTTACAGCTAATGGTTGTAGGATGGCAAGTGGAGTAAACAAGCAAAAGGTAATAAACAAAGCCTAGAGGTTCGAAAAGACAGTTGGGAGAATTGCATTTGCTTTATTTGTTATTATTTAGAGTACCCGATTTAAAAGTCTGCTGCTATAATTAAAGTTTAAAATAATGTGGGTGTTAAAGTATATAAGAAAAGGGAAGATGAATTAGATAAAAATAGTAAGTAGAATTTATTATTTAACGAATTTAAGTTTTGTTGTAAATTAGTCCAGTAAAGTTGTTCGATGTTTTGGTAACAGTCTTCAACGTAACTAAGTGGAGAGGGAGAAGTAGCTACTCACATGGGTTCACTTCATTCAGAAGGATAAGGAAAAAAAAACACGAGGGTATTACAAAAAAATAAAAAAAATGTCCTGTTTAAAAGAAGTTACGAGAGGTCTTACCTGTTCTTCTTCTTCTGGCATTTTCTTTCCATTAGTCACCGAATGGGATTCAGCTGAAGGCAAATGGAGTGACGATTTATTCTCAATAACAGTAGGAGGTCCCATTTGTGAAGGATGGTTGCGTTTACTCTTTGCAACGGCTCGAATTGCCCGCTGTCGCAGAACCTGTAAGAA
Organism: Branchinecta lynchi; assembly: GCA_023053575.1. Classification (NCBI taxonomy): domain Eukaryota; kingdom Metazoa; phylum Arthropoda; class Branchiopoda; order Anostraca; family Branchinectidae; genus Branchinecta; species Branchinecta lynchi. The sequence continues at coordinate 19,767,159 of JAKZAP010000008.1, read as the reverse complement.
ACAGAAGTGAATATAACAATCTGTTGTAAAGAAGCTTTCTTCTTATCTAACGCCTCAATCCCACGCACGCTGTTCTTTATTTATTTCATGCGTCAGTCCGAATCAAGAGTTTTAAGAGTAAACGTCACAAAATTATCTCTGGATTCTTCGAGAGCTCCTAATCTCTGTACAGAGCGTACCACTCTGGAACACCCTTTCGGAACAAACAAGACCAAAGATTTCGATGGGACCCCAAAAATTCAATATTTGATCCAGACAATTGGGTCTTGTGTTAGCCAAATCCAGTCATCGCCAGACTTTTTGAAAATGTTTACTATTAAATTTAAGAAATAGATTAAGGCCAAATAGCTAATCATCTGAGAAAACCAAGTCCATATATGGATTCAGCAAGTGTGTTTACCCCTATAAGTCATATCTGTTTTAACGAAAACTTCCTGCCACTTCTGCCAATTTCCCGGTTTCGGCCGAATTCAGGAACTACTTGTCCGGCGAAAAAAGAAAGCTAAAAAACGAAGTCGGGGTATCTTCTTTCCCCAATACTGAACATCTAATCAACTTCAAATAAAAATTAACTCATAACAAATTATCGGCCCTTCTTGACAAGGGTCCTTGTCAGGATGTCGAACGTTGGGGAAGTGAGCCTGCAATACATAACTGAAGATTCTATACCTACTACAAAATCCTATTCGGAGAAATTACTTTTAAATACCACTAGTGGTGTTTAAAAGTAATTTAAAGTAGAAGTAAAATAAATAACTGAAGCGTCTTTTAAGTTACTTGAAATTACTTTTGAAGTAATTTCTTATAATACAATTTTAATTCTTCTAAAAGCAATAATTTCTTAAAATATAAGTAATAATAAAAGAAATTTCCCAGAATCGGATATTTTTAGTCGTTAGAAGCTTCAGCGATTTATTGCAGATTCGTTCTTCCCCAACGTTGTCCCTGACGTTCGACAGCCTGAGGAAGACCCTTGCCAAGAAGGGCCGAAACATCGCTGCCAAAGCATTGTCACTGACTTATCCGTTTTATGCATTGTTTGAATATATCTTTCCCGGTCAGCTTGGGCTCAAGAAGTATTAATGTAAATATTCCAGCAGCTCAAGATGACTTCAAGTCATAGTTGACTGCGCAAAGGATCCACATGTTCACTTTTTTAGCTTCGAGCCTGAGGAGGAACTTAGCCACAACGGGCCGGAACGTCACTTCAGTAAATCCAGCTGACGTATCCAAATAGGGGAGTCAACTGTAGTCCGTGTGTTTACTGTCTAGTTGCAATAAACGGACTACGTCAGTTGAGACTATAGATATATTCTCTAGTATCTCTCGATAGAACCTGAAGAGGATCTTAGTCATTAAAGTTTAATCGAAAAGGGCTGAGATACGACTATCTAGTTACCCATCAGTTATTCACTTAAATAGGCTTGAAGACCCGATGAAAATGCGTTACTTCGTTGCTCCGGTATTCACGAGTAATCGATTTTCGAATAGTGGAATTTCCCTGTCGGATTTATGGTACCTATATGCGCTTGTACCTGTGTTGTATGTTTACGAAAAAGGTTTACAAGAAATGTGTGTCCAGGCACTAAGCAGTCTCTACCAAGCTCACCACTGCCCGCTGAAAAGCCGTGTTTGTGTTGAGATTCAAATTTTCCGCGTTATAGTAGAATGTGCGTTGTGGGGACGGCCGTAGACACTCTGAGCGTCACTGCTAGAGTGGATGGTAGATAATAAAAATACCTCAGCAGAATCCAAATAAATCAGGGTATTCAGCTAGATGATACAACACTAAGTTGGCTTTTCAGTTAAACTTTAAAGATTAACTGAAGAGGCAGCTTTGTTTTTACATTTGATATTTGAATGATGAAACATTTGACCCATATAAGGGATCTTAAATTTTGTCATCCGAGGCTATAGTAATGACCTCCAGAATGTGCGCTACTTGCAAGACAAGCTAGGATTCCTCAAGGATCGGAGATTTTAAATGTGAAAACAAGCCTGCATTTGCAAGATTAAAGCCGATTAGCGCTGCCTTATTATTCGGCAATGGCTTACCTTTGTAGTCGGTCAATCTTTCAAACATAGAGGACAGGCTGATAAAGGTACCACACAATTGGACAGATTAAAGGACCTCTCGCACATATCCAGTCCTCAACTTGCAGTATTTTAAAATATTTGAATACTGTAAAACTAGACTGTGCAACAGTAAACAACCCACGGTTTTGGCTTTTTAAGCCTTTTCCGAGACCCGTTGACTTGTAACAGTGAAACAATTTACATGACCGGTTTTTCTGACTGAAAACTTTCTCGCAGACAACCGTCGACAGCGTGATACAGAAGGTATCAAAACACGGCAAGTGAGAAAATCAGCGTGGCTTTGTTAGAGGGGTTAGAATGTACCGTACGAAATAGGATACTCCGGGTTTAGAAATATATGGAGTGATTACGGAAGTAAGTTGCATTAGCACTACAGGTAAGACAGGTCCTTTAAGTTCATTCGATTAAATAAATTACTTGTAGATAGGCAGGCAAAAGGAGTAACGCATTTTTATCGGGTTTTCAAGCCTATTTAAATGAATACATGATTTGTAACTAGACTGTCGGGTCTTATCGGTAAGCCACATACTGCATCTGAGGCACGAAGCTGAACGACTTCGAGCCACTGTGGTACCAATTTACATAAATTGCTCAAGACTGAACGTGTTTAATTTGTTGGTACCTTTCATGGGAAAAGAAAAAGCCAAAAACGGTGATTACATGTTCCCGCTTGAAATTAATTCACGAAATTGATGGAAAGACAATCCTGTAGATGCTTCGTTCTTACTCGGCAACATCGGCTTTTATGAATTACGCCCTTCTAGTCTGAAATATTGAAATATTGCATCAACGGTGTTTTCCCAAAAGGTGACATTTTCAATTGCACGGAACAACGATAAACCTTCCACCTTTCAACCGCGACATGGCACTTGCCAACTCGTATATATTGCACAAGCCTTCTTATAACCATTTCGAAAGGAGACGAGTTTATATTCATTACGCTGGTGTAATGGACGCGTGCCTCTTATTTCATTACATAAATTATACGTGCGAAGCGCGATTTCTGTCTTGCTACCGCATCGGACAGTTTCTGAATTTTTAAGTATAAAAGTATTTACTGAAAACGCAGCATATCATTTTTTTTCGTTTTTTTGTGGCTATCGAAGAATTGGTGCACATTCTCAGCGGAAAAAAAAAGTATTAGAACAGGATCAGAAAAGGGATATGGTAATGGAAGGAAAAGCAGAAGATATATTGTAAATGAAACATGTTTATTGTTTTGTTTCGTTAGTTTTTTAATTTGTGTCTTTTACTTTGTTTTCTTTTACTCAGCTGTAGCTAAAAAACGGGTCATAAATAAATAAATTGACCAATAAATAGATAGAAAAAAAGACCTTTAGAGGAATGGCATTGTTTAGATGGAAAGAACATATGCTTTTGAAGGAAAAGAGAATATGTAAGGTTAAGGGAGACAGAATGAGGAAGGGAAAGAGATAACTGAAACTGAAATATGGGCGATATGTTATATTTTGGTAGAGAGTCGTCTATAAAGTGTAATACAATTCTAAAATGTATGTGTATAATAATAATAGTAATATATAATAATAATCGTAATAGTAGCCTACAGTGTGTGAAGTAAGGAGGAGTTGTATAGCCCATGTCAGAGAGGACTATTTGAAGATCTGAGGGCTGAGGGTGTAGAAAATTAGTCTCCATGGTCCATCACTGTAACTTGTAATTAAGTCTTTGAGGGGTTGACAACTTTAGTGGTAGGATACACACTCAAACAAAGAACAGGTGGAACCCAACTGTGAGACAAGTCAGGGACTTGTTACTAACAATCGGCGATTACACCATAATCATCTTCGGCGATGAGGGGCTTCCGACTTTTTCTGGTTTGTGAACTTATTTTGTTTCCGGTGTTATTCATGATAACAATCGGTTGCTAATATAGCATTATCATGTTGTCAGTTTCATAAGATGCGAGCATGGTCTATGGTGATGGTCTTTCACTGTAACCTACAATTAAGTGCTAACACAACGGATACAAATGATAATGTAAACAACGATATGTTTCGGAATAATTAGTAGAGTGATATCTATGATATTCCGACTAAAAAGCTATGGATAGCTTTATAATACTAATTAGGTTATATAAGATACTGTTCCGAGTTTTCACAAGTCACGATGTTTACGATTGAAAAGGATAAAGTCAAACATATTCTGTTTTTTTTTGTCCAGCGCTGAGGGATAACCATGTGAAGAAAAATAATCTTCTTGGATTGGAACATACCATTTTGAAAACCTCAATGGGTTGACACATTCAGCATTTAACCGTTAGGGAAGAAACAAAACCAAATTGTTTCTCTCGCAACACTTTAGTCGGCGAAGCCGAACAAATATTGCTGCAACACTTCACGTTGCCCAGGCAACGTAGGTCTAGTTGATTTTGATTTTAATAGTTTTTTTTTTATTTTTACATTTTATTTTATAATAGTAAAGCTAATACAATTTTAAAGTAAAAATGGAAAGAGTAAGTGCCACACTTGTGTCAATGAGTGGAGGAAGAGGAAAAAACAAGAGCTACGAGCTCATATGGTACTTGTAAGAGTAGGCTGTACAAGAACGACACCTCACTAATCTTTGCATTTGCCATATTTCACTATTTTCCTTGTTCGTTATGCTCCGAAAGAGTTTTCGCGTCTCATGCTACAGATGCGTAAAACCGGTTATCTGGATCTGGATATTTAGTTTCACTCATTTCTGAGCAGTTCCGGCATCGTCTCGATTGTCTGTAGCAAATGCACATGACTGTTCAAACTTTCATCCCAATAAATCCATATGTTTGATCCCTAGACGTGCAACACTCTATCTCCACCTAACGTGTCCGAGTCTGGTTCGGAATAAAAAAAATTGACCACCTAAAGCATCTTCTTTTATACCATCTATCAAGTTTCACTCGAATCTGAGCATTTTTGGAAAGTTAGGGTACCCCCCCCCCCTCCCACCAACGTTGTTGGAGCCGGTTGGGGCCCAATCTCTGAATTCCCTGTTCCTGTCCATCAAGTTTTACTGAAATTGAAGCATAGCCTATCTGCAAGTTTCCAGTACCCCCCCTACCTTGGCCGAATCCGGCCCGGACGCCAAATAACAAATCTAGGCCGCATAAACTCGGCACTGTCGAATTTGCATCTCATTCGGTCCATCCGTTTGATTTTTGTGCATGTCAAAAGTCCCCCCACCCCCAATTCCCCTAATCGTGGTCGCATATGGTTCGAACGCATGTTTTACATGTCGAGGCCATCGATTCGTATCACCCATGAAGTTTCACTCGAATCAGACCACTCGTTTGCAATTTATAAAAGTCAATTTCCATGTTTCTCTTCTCTTGCTCTCCAAAAAATGCTCGGATCTAGGAACGGAAGTTTCCAGAGGTATGTTGTGTCAGGTTCTTAAGTCAAGATAATTCGGGTCGCTAATATTTATTTATTTTTATTTATTTTATTTCAAATAAGGCCAACATGGGCCACAATATAACAAAAACACACTAAACAAACAAACAAATGTAAATACCAGATCACTTACGTGACTCCTGTCAAAAGCCCCGCATACAACTCACGAGTCCACGCAAGCCATACAGGCAGAGAAAGCCGCATCTGAGGCCCACAAAGGATCCTAAGAAGTGGGCTAGGGGATCGGAGGATCCTGGTTTGAAGGGAAAGAATTGACCGCCTCCGAAGTTCACCAAAAGATGGAAGCCCTTCACCAACAAACATTCCCGATGCACTACAATTCCAAGGAAGACCGTGAAGCCACCGGAACGAATTATTATACATTACCCGAAAAGAATTCTCACATTTCACACTAACATTACAAGCAAGAGGAAGGCAGTAAAGTGGCGTGCAGTAAGCCCTGAAAAGAAAGCTCTTTACCGGGGCCTCGCAACTACCAAACCTCCTTATCAGTATATTTGCTCTAATAGATAGAGACCTCATAAGCGAAGAAACGTGCGCTTCAGCAGTCATCGAAGATGAAAACGTGAAACCCAAGTATCTGAAATGCTGGACGACTTGAATCTTTGAACCAGATAGTACAGCATCTGGGATAATCTTCAAATGAAGACCACGTGGAATGAATGCCATACACAGCGTTTTCTTCGTGTTGAATACGACATCATGCATCAAAGCAAATTCATCACATACCGCCAGTAGCTTATTCAGTGCTGCTACTGTTGGGGCAAGAACGGCTAGGTCGTCAGCATAACTAAGGTTGCCTGCAAAGTTTCGTTGTCGTTTTACATCTGGAACTATTCTAACTCACAACTACCGGAATTCCAGGAAACCCCCTCCAACTCCCCCCACAGAGCCCCGAAACCATCTGGCTCCGTCAATTTCATCTAGGCCTAATGCTTGTTCCATCCATTAAGTTTCGTCCCAATCCCTCTGCTTTTAGAGTTTCTTGAGTTTTCCACACCCCCCCATCCCCACAGGTATCGGACCCGACCCGGACGTGACACTGAACGTCCGAGGTGATAGCTCACCAGACAAGTTTCATTCAAATCCGATCACCCGTTCAAAAGTTATGCACGCCACTAGATTCCGGACACCCCATCCACCCACTCCCCCCACGATCGTCAGGTCGGGGAAACGGCTGTTCTCAAGTCAATCTGTTTGGATCCCTGACATACCTGCCAAGTTTCATCGCCCTAGGACATCAGGAAGTATGACGAACTCGCGGGATCGCTAGAAATCCGGACCTCCACCCCAACTCCCCCACAGTGCCCTGATCCGGTCCGGTTATGTCAATGACGTGTCTAGGACTTGTGCTTGTTTTTCCCACCAAGTTTCATCCCGATCCCTCCACTCTAAGCGTTTCTCAAAATTTCCGGCTCCCTCCTCCAACTCCCCCCAGTGTCATCGGATCCAGTCCGGATTTAAAGTGAGATGTCTGAGACACGAGGTCATCCTAAATATCAACTTTCATCAAGATCCAATCACCCGTTCGCTAGCTAAAAATACCTCAAATTTTGGCTTCACCGTCCCTCCACTCCCCCCCCAGATGGTCGAATCGGGGAATTGACGATTTCCTATTTAATCTGGTCGGGTCCCAGACATGCCTGTCAATTTCCATCATCCCAGCACATCAGGAAGCGCGGAACTCGCGAGATCACTACAAATTCGGACTTCTCCCCCCCCCAACTCCCCCAAAGTGAGCGTATCCGTTCCGGTTATATCAGTCACGTGTCTAGGACTTTTGCTTGTACTTTCCACCAAGTTTCATCCGGATCCCTCCACTCTAAGTGTTTTCCAAGATTTCCGGTTTCCCCCTCCAACTCCCCCAAATGTCACCGGATCCGGTCTGGATTTAAAATGGAGGGTCTGAGACACGAAGTCCTTCCACATATCAAGTTTCATTAAGATCCGATCACCCGTTCGTAAGCTAAAAATATCTCATTTTTCCTATTTTTTCCGGATTCCCCCTCCCTCCACTCCCCTCCAGATGGTCGGATCGGGGAATCGACCATTTCTAATTTAATCTGGTCCAGTTCCTGATATGCCTGCCAAGTTTCATCGTCCTAGCTTATCTGGAAGTGCCCGAACTAGCAAAACCGGGACCGACAGACCGACAGACCGACTGACGGACAGAAATTACAATCGCTATATGGCACTTGAGTAAGCTCAAGTGCCATAAAAAACGAAAAATCAGACAACGCGTAACAGGCAACACTTGAGATGTTATCTGTTGTGTTTGAAAACGTTATACATGAAATGTTAAGCATTGCCAAGAGTAGCCGAAAAAACACCAAAAAATCATCTGCTGAATTCTCCGACGTCATGGACGACAAACAAAAAAGTCAGCGGATGCCTTTTTGGCTGTGTCTTGGCTCGTCCTGGAAGTGTTTGTAATGGATAAAATTTCTTTCATACGTTTTCGGACACAACAGATAACATCCCAAGTGTTGTCTATTACGCAATGTGTGTTGAAACCGTGCATCCTTGTGTTATCTGTTTTGAAAATTCTGACAGTGCGGTGGTAGCCTACAATGAATTAGCTTAATTCGCACTTTGAAGCAAATCAGGTCCATGATGAACCTGTTATGCTTCGCTTATCGTTTATCTTCTGGTTCGATGGTCTTCTACTGTCTTGTTCTCTGTTAATGTTTGTTGGGTCTGCTTATGCGACCGAAAGGCCACACAAGATTAATGACATGTCTCACATCATAGAAAATAACTAACTTTAATCAGAGTAAAATGAACTTTCTGTTCAAGAGTTCAAATGCTTTGTACACATTTACAAACTTCCCCAATGAGCCTGGAACTCGTAAACTTTAGGATACTGGGAAGCAAATCCAACCCACCTCCAACAAATTTAACCCAAAATGTGAAAGCGTTTGGCACTCTTTGGCACGTCCAATTCTCCTCCTTCATCTTGCAAAGAGGGCAAAGGTAGATCTCCCCCAGGTCACCTTTCCTCCCATTATAAAGTTTATTTTAACCGCGGATCGGCAGACTATTAGATCGTGATTTATATGAAACTAAAAGCCGAAGGGAAAACTTCTCTCTGCTCAAAAGGTGAACGACTCTTCTTGTCCGATGCTTGTCTCGGTAACTGGTGCACAAGTTGAAGTAGATACAGTTTATATCCAAAACTTCGAACAATCTAGTTTGAAATTCTGCTGAGCTATCCAAGGCTTTACCAACACGAGCGGCCTCGAATCTCGCGAAAGTCGCTGAGCGTGCGTCGGCCACCACATGAAAACTGTCGCGAGGGTCAAAGACGGCCAACAGAACTAACAGGAAATTCTGTTCAGGAACTGACACTTTAAAGCACAAGTTGTACTAGATACACTTAATGTTAAATACTTCTAACATAATTCCTTGAACCTCTGCTGAGTTTTCCAAAGCTTACAAACACGAGTGGCCTCGAATCTGTTTTGGTCGAATGCTAGGGTCAAAGACGGTCAGCAGAACTAGCAGGAAATGCTGTTCATAGCAACTGACACTTTATAGCACAAGTTTCACTAGATACATTTTATGTTCAATACTTCTAACATCCAGCTTTGACTCGGCTGAGTTTCCAAAGCTTACAAACACGAGCGGCCTCGAATCTGTTCTTGGTCGAATGCTAGGGTCAAAGACGGTCAGCAGAACTAGCAGGAAATGCTGTTCATATCAACTGACACTTTATAGCACATGTTTCACTAGATACAGTTTATGCTCAATACTTCTAACATCCAGCTTTGACTCGGCTGAGTTTCCAAAGCTTACACACACGAGCGGCCTCGAACTTCATGACAACACTCCGGCCCTTGGTCATGATGAGAAACAGGAGAAAATTGCTTAAAGGACACGTCTTAGTTAATCTGCCTTTTATATTATCCCCAGCTATCTTATGGAATTATAGGCCTCTGAAATCTCCGCCTTTCGGCATAGTTTCGTTTTGTTCTTACGACTTTTTAGCGCTTTTTCGGCCATGCCGTATTTTGGAAGTCACGCAACCCAAACTTCGCCAAAAGCTTCAACGTTCGCCGCTTCTCTTTCACACATAAGGACATGAGAAGCTTCGAAGATGTTCTTTTCTTTATTTTGGAAGAGTGCCAAGCGCTTTCGCATTTGAGGGTGAAATTTGTTCGGGGTGGGTTGGTATCGCTTCGCGGTTTCCTGAAATATCTGCGAACACCAACTTCATTGTAGAAGTATGCAAATATGAAATTAAAGCATTTAGACTTGACAGACAGCTTAGCCTAGTTTATGTAGCAGATCTAGTAACAGGTGTAACAGTTTATTTGTGTGGTGATACATGTACCCAATCTTGTTTGGCCTTTTGGCTTAATAAACAAACGTTATTTATACAAAAGGTCTATCTTCTGTTTCGGACTTCTTTTGTTTTGCTTGGTTTTCCCACTTTTTAACCGTGGCATATTCAGTTTTCAGATATTTTGCGTCCAGTCGCCGAGTCGGAGAGGGGAATGGCTGGACTGAGCCGACAAGCGCTAACAAGAAAATCGCTAATTTCACGTGGAAAGTAATGGCATTTTCGAAAAAAGATATTTCTGAGCTACTTCATCAAGAAATGGTCATTTCTAGTAAAAGTTGTGCTTTAAGCTATATTTCTGACCAATCAGTTCCTTACAAGCAATAAGCGGGGAGCCTTATCCACCCCGAAAAGTGGTCGAGAAAAACGAGATGGGAAATTAAAAATCACGGAAATGAGAATGGATGGAGCGACGAGGGACGTTTGTGATGTTGACAAAGTGATAAAGAAACACTTGACCATTTCCTCAATCGGTGCCAGAAGTTTTCTGAATTGAGAGGGATATTTTTGGTGTGAAAGATCTATAAGCTTCCTTTATAAGAGCTCTTCGGAACGGGCAACTAAATTATCACAGTTTATCAATCAATCAGTTTAAAGTTGCGTTGAAACTTTAGAATACTGGAGTTGTGGTTATACATGTATCATATATTGTTTTTCGGTTGGTATATGGATGTACTAAATTGATATTTGTTATCTGAGCCGCAATTTAGCGGATTGCCCTTGGCTTTAAATATAGATACATTATGTTATTATGGAAAAGTAAGGTAGGTAAGATGTTCATTGAAAGTTCTCCAAGTCCAAAAGAAGTTAGTAGACAGAAATGTGCGAGGTAAACAGGGCTCCTGCCTCAGAACGGGGATCCTGTATTCAGGAAGAAGAAAACCGAAAGAACACGGATCCTGCTCTTCCTCGTTTTTCTTCTACAAGAAGAGCAACCGCCAACAAAAAACGGTTTGCTCACTACGAAGGTTGCGAAGTGCACATAGGCGAAAGAACAAATAAACAAATAATAATAAACAATAAGGAAGAACAAATAAGCACCAGAAACTACATTTCCCTATCTCGACCATGCAGAGACGAACAGATTCCCGATATTCCCGAGACACTGCCCAATGCAAACAAGTGGAGGGTTCGAAGGGTTCTACGCGGAATATCACAATTCGTTACCTCTACAAACAGCTATATCACAGTAAAGCCCCGGAGAAAAAATTTCGAGAGTGAAAGCCAATTGGTAAATTGTCTACCATTGTGACGTCACATGTGACGCGCTGCAGAGCGGGTCAGCACGCCTGGTGCTCTTTTTCCTCTGATATGCGCAGCACCGAAGATGATAGCAGACGGGCCTCTGCTCAAAACTCAGCAAGTACATCTAGCTCAGCTCAGTTTTGTCGGGGTATCCACAGTCGCTGAATGTCCTTTCGGCTTATATGTTCTTGATCATACCAAGTGGTCTAGTATCATGTGACTTCAAATGTCAAAGTTCTTCCTGGGAAGATACTATCATCATTCACTATCAGACTGTGAGAAAGTATCAGTTCAGCCTCTTTGACAAGCTGCTTTTGTGAAGCTGTTTAAGTTGTCCCCGCGAGATCTTGGCGTAGGGCCAGATCTTTTAATTCCAAAAAATTAATTCATCACGAAAAAAGCAAAGCCTTTATCAATCCAAAGCTGACCTGGCATATTGCCACTCTCGGGAAATTAGGGAGGTACAGAACTGGAAAGGCTAATGGGTTATTAAAAAGTGAGGTTGGCGTTTTCGGAACTTCAAAATTTAATACTTAGGATGGAAGGCGAATATAGAAGGAAAAATTCGAACGAAGACTATAAGGTCGGACTGTCTCAACAGCACTAATAGGCACAGGTAGCGTCGGCGAAATGCAATAAGAGAGGTCGCAATAGCCGTGTCAGAGGATACAGTCAGTGCTCATTCAGACCCTAGACAGGAAGGTGGAATCCAAACCCTGGAAGTACGAGTGGGATGCCCTGGAACCCTCTACCAAAATGGTTTCAGTGACCGGTCACACAAGATGTGTGGATTTGTTAGTGCCAGGTGGAGGTTTCCGGAGCATAGACAGGCTTCCCGAAATGGCGGCTGGACGCAAAATATTTGAAAACTGAACGCACCTTGGTAGTTGGTTTAAAATGGCCTACCATTACTAAAAAAAAAACAAAAAAACACCTTGAATCCTCTCATGTCCCTGAACTATCTTATTGTGTGAAAAGAATTGTCGACGGACCTTGAAGCTTTCGGCGAAATTTCCGTTGCGTGACTTGTAATCTCGGCCGAAAAAGTGCTCAAAGTCGTAAGTGCAAAAAGAAAGGAAATGTGGAAAGGCGGAGATTTCATAGTAGATCATACAATCTACTTCCGTAACTGCGCTCAATAATTCTTAAACCCGGAGACCCGAACTTCGTACGCTACATTCTGAAGCCGCCAACACCTCACTAAACTTTGCACTTACCACGATCCACTGTTTTCCGTGTGTATTAAACTCACCACGAGTGATCGCGCCATATCCTGATTATGCGTAAAACCGGTTATATGATTTTTTTGCTAGAAGTCAGCAGGTCTGGGAAAAGGCTTAAAACAGCCAAAGCCTTGGATAATTCGTTAAAAGCAGAGATTAGTTTTGATAGCTTTGAATATTGGAACATAAACAGTAAATAGTGTGAGTGTGTAAAAGCGAAACTTACCTTAAAAATCCTGTAGTACAGGAACACCATTATAATACATGGGATATAAAAGGACGACAGCGAAGAATATAAAATGAAGTCGGCATTGTAGAAAATACAAAGTGATTGAACTCTCTCAGGGGATTCGTTCAGTCCGAGCATAACCGGTATGCCAATCGCGATTGAGATAATCCATACGAGGCCAATCGTCAAATAAACGCGTCGGTTGTCCCGGTGACGGGCGTAGCTGATTGGCCTTGTTATGGCAATGAACCTGAAAGATAAATAAGTTGAAAGGAAATAAACTAATTGTTCCTCTGTGGAACAGCCTGTCTGATTCATGGTGGGTTTACACACTGCGTAAAATCCGAGCGTATTTTGAAATCCGAGCGTATTTTACGCACGTTTTGAGCTTGAAAACATTTCTAGCAATACGGACGTATTTGAGAAATCGGTCCGTTTTGAATCCAAATACGTCCGTATTGCTAGAAATCTTTTCCAGCTCAAAACATGGGTAAAATACGCTCGGATTTTACGCAGTGTGTAAATGGACCATCAACTGTTCCAGCGAAACACCTGAGGGTTTCCAAAGCAAGTCGACGAGGACTGGCACGCGCAGCCGTGGAGAGAGGACTGGTGCACCCCAGAAGCAGTAACCAGGAAATAGCACCATCATCATTCCGCAAGCTACTCATCGAGGTAAGCTAATATCTTTGTTGCTTGTAAGTGCAATTTAAGGTAATTTAATTTAAGGTAATTCAGCTAACAAATTAAATTTGTGCTCGGTTTCCGATAGCTACGAATCGAGACTCGTTGAATCCATGGTTACCTGCCAGTGTTTTCAAAAGTTTATGAAAAAGTTATCCATGGAAGACTAAAGAATGCATGTTTCATATGTCCCCTTTACCTCTGGACCGAAGGGTACAGATGTCCAGAGAGGGGGGGGGGGGAATACTATGACACACCTGGAATGGAGGGATCCGGATGAAACTTGATGGGAATAGCAAGCACAGATCCTAGTTACGTCGCTGAAATAACTGGATCAGATCCGGGCACTGTGGAGGAGTTGGAGGGTGGGATCCTGGAATTCCGGTTATCACTGGTTAAGGTACTTCCAGATGTGCTAGGACGACGAACAGGGGCAGGCCTATCAAAGGGCTCGACCAGCTTGACTTGAGAATAGTCACTTCCCCGATCCGACCATCGGCGGGGGGGGGGGAGAGAGGGGAAATCCGGGATCTGGAGGCAAGCCTTACTTTCGAACAGGGCATCTGACATGAAGCTGGGTGAGAAGAATAAGGACAAGTACATTTTGATAGAAACGGACCGGATCGGCGCACTGTGGGGGGGGGGGTAAAAGGGGTTTCCGGAATTCCGGTGATCGCGAGTTGAGGTAGCCCACTGACAGATGCACTTTGGAATATGAAATTCGACGTGTGTATTCGGGACACGATGAAGATACATATTTTGCCGTTAAGAAATGAAGAAAAAATGATTGGCTGATTTCGACGATTCATCTTTTTCATTGGCTAGTATCCAGGGCTCAAGGCCGGACAGAATCTTCTTATTATGTACTTCTTGCTCCTATTCCTCCACTGTGACAACTTTCCTAATACGGCAACATCAATCTAGACCTAGCCTTCTCCAGAAGAATAATTGGTACAGGGAGAGGGATTCCGACGATATTCAAAGGATACGGAGTAAGTCTTTTCTCATCTGTAATTAATTTGTCCCCAGATCTAATTGTCATAACAAGGAAGTGATCGCAAGAGGGGTGAACTGCTAGGAAACCAATGAAAGACCAAGGGGCAATGAGTGACTGATGGAAAGACGAAATAAGTAAAAGGAACGAAACAGGGCTTGCCAAGGTAATCATAAGGGGCTGCGGCGCAATGCCAAATCGAGAAAGCACATTCAGATTTGTGTGCATTGATTGTTAAGACGGCGAGGTTTCGGCACGACTATGAATGAATGAAAGAATGAATGAATGAATTTATTCCCAATAAAGCTCAAGGGCCATGGCGGGAAACATAACAAAATAACAAAATATCATACGCTCCAACAACAAACCTAAAATCAACTTCTATAAAAATAGTTCACGGTGGGCCATAGCTATATTCAGGAATCTACCCAGCCTTCGGAGCACACCAAAACACTTACTTCCCATACTTGAAACCAAATCCCTTTCCTCCCAAGCCTCCCGACCAAACACTTCCTTTCTTAATTCTTTCATCTCCTCGCAATAACAAATCAAATCTACCGCATCAAATGTACCTTCAATACCACACATTGGCAAATAAAAGGACCAGTACCTTTCCTCAATATAATTTCTCCGGATCCCCACCAGAAGAGCATCCGCTCTAAGATTCACCATCCACTTCAATTCTGTCCCCCCCCCCCAACTTAAAATATAATTCTTCTCCCCATGTCTCTTTGGACATACCATACAACTTCAGAGATTGGTGCTCTGATACACCCCCATGCCACCTCTGAATCTATTGATCTCTTAGCCTTTCTTTCACTAACTTAGCTACCTTACCTAGGTGGTAACCTGGTCCCACTCTATCACACCACAGACCCCCAAAACCACAATCCTCCAATATTTTATTTATCTTCCTGAGGACAAGAATCCCTTTTCTTACCTCCAACTATTTCCAAATACGCCGCTTTCAGAACTCTCACTCTTGGCAAACTCGTCACTTTCTCCCAACATCTTATCATAGCTTCTAACCTACTATTCCAGAGCAACCCTAAACCTAAATCCCCTGTTATTACTAAACTATTTGTTCTCACGCTAACCCCTAATACCCTCTTAAAATACTGTAACTGTACACTCTCTAGATATAGATATTAGTCGCGTTTTTGCAGACAGCATGGTATCTGTTACCACGGTAACTGAATCTGCAATACTCTATATGACCAGGGACCCATAAATTTCCTGTAATGACTCGCCATTCAGGGGGCTTGTCATTTCATATGCTTCTATGTTGCTATGTTGCCCGAGCCTCACCTAGTTTCCAAAAATTCTGCTTGGATCGAATCGGCGCTTTTGCTCGGATAGACAAATTGCCAGCATGCCACCAGGTACCTAAGCTAGGATAAAAGATCCAGGGTACTCTTCCATTACAGAGAAAATTTCTTAGTTCAGCACAACAGCTGCGAAAAATTTTGTCTATCTGGATAGTCGGGTATTTTATCCCCGTGGGTATTTCTCGAACTATCTGACGCTCGGTCAAGAGCGCATCAGAAATCTCTTATTGACAAGCACCCTGAATGGCGAGTCATTACAGGAAATGTGTGGGTCCCTGATATGACCAAGTCCAAAACACGCCAGCGATCCTCACGAAGAAGAAGTAAGTGTGTCCGTACGAATCAAAGTCAATGACTCAAATCCTGTGTCAATGAATCACCGCCATCTTTGGGAGCAGCTGTGACACCACTTCTGCCTTTCTTCCGCTAGATACCCGGAGAGGCCGGAGATTTTGCATCGGCAAGGAGAGATAGTCATCAAGAGTATCAGTCGTTTTTGCGATTACCGTGGTATCGGATATTACAGCTGCCCTGCAAAAACGACAATTCCTGGAATTGCGCTTAGAGAAATAATCCAAAAGAAATACTGATATCCACTCAAATCGTGAGTGATATAACTTCTTTCTCACCAATTTGGCAAAAAAACAGACTCTTGTGTTAGTGATGATGAAAGTGGAATGAATTTTTCTGAAAATTTCAGACACCACGATCACTTACCACGGTAGGTAGCCGCGAAAACACTTTAGACCGTGGTATCAGATACCATAGTATTTGCAAACCGCAACTTTTGTTTTGCTCGAAAAGCCCAAGGACCATGGCAACAAAAAAAAGAAGAACATATCTGAAACTGGGAACAATGAAACTAGACGCAAAATTTAAACCAAAAACTAAACACGCTTTAATTTGAGAAATGAATTCTTCAGGATTGCAGGCATATTTCTATTCGAAGTAGCAACAATTTCTAGCATGGAAGATAATAGAAGGGAAATTAGACACTCACACATTCGAAGGATGAAGGATGAATTGTAATAATCAAACTCGTCTCTAAAACTCACAGAAATTCCATTGCTAGATTGATTAGGAATCGGAACAGAAATAGGCGAAGGGGTTAGAGACTCGGTAAATAACTAACTGAAGAAACAGAAAGAAACTGAGCATTAATGGTCATGGCTTTCTATGAGAAGGCTAGATAAACAGGCACAGCATACTTTAAGGTCGCCTTTACCAGTATCCAAGGTACTACAAGTCAAAGAGGCGAGAGTCCAAGAACCTGCGCATCTAGACCTCGACATTTCTTCTCAACGGAGCTATACCATTCCGGAATCCCAATTAGCAGCCAATTGTTTCCTCCTTCAAGAGAGGTTTGGATGGAGACTAGGCCAACCTAACCATGGAAGAAGAACCAGACCCCCCCCCCCCCCTCCGCCAACCAGGAACGACGAAGCAAGTACACAGTCAAACCAAATCAACGGGACAGAAATCCTTGTTGCCGTTTGCAAGTGCAATTTAAGGTAATACTGGTTGACAAGAGATCAAGGGCGTTTCCTGTTTACGCGAAATAGAAGTTTCAGGCATCCTTAGGGTCTCGGTTAGGGGCTCCTGCCGGGTCCTTAGTTTTCCTCCAGAGCTTGCGTAGAAGACCGGGGAAAAAAGCTTCACTTAAGATCCACGCTCAGGATTCCTTTTTTTTTCCAGAAATGACGTCAGTTTCATGGCCCAGGGGGGCGAGAATCGAGTGCGCCGCTCGAGATCCATCAAGGTTACCTGTCAAGGACTACTTTCATCACGGAGTAACTCGGAGAAAAACAATGCATCCACCGTAACATCACCGGATAAGTACCACTAAGCGCCAAAGAAAAGAAAATAAGGAGAAAACAAGGGGGTGGTTACTTAAAGGATCGCCTGGGCTTACTTATTGGATCTCAGATGTGACGGACGAAAACTACGGTGAGAAGCATTTTAGCTGACAATCAGATAGGGTTTGATGGTCTAAGAGGGCAGTGCTAGTTGGGAGGTAGTTGTTTTTTAAACTAACAAGAAGAAACGAAAATGTACAAGACTAATACGCTTTGCAGCAAGGGAAATTTCTAGAGTTTCTATACAAAAAATAAAAATAAGGTAAAACACAGATGAAATCTAGACTATTCACTCATGTTCAAGTTCCAGTCCCAACAGTATCAGAAGTTCCGGGACACATATTACAAGAATGAACAATTCCAAGAGATAACAATTATCTGTTGTGATTTTGCAAACGTTATGCATTAACAAGCATGGCCCGGAAGATTCGAAAAACTGATATCTTGACTACAAACAAAATGGTCAGCAGATTCTTTTTGGCGGGGTTTCGGCTCTTGTCGTATGTATAACTTTTGAATACATAACGTTTGAAAAACATAACAGCTAATATCCTATGTGTTATCTGTTGAAACTGCGCATCCTTGTGTTATACTAAACTTATGGCAGTGGACTCCTAAAAAAGTATGTAAAGCTATGCCCGGTGATCACAGCCGTTCAGCTGTATTTTTACCTCTTATTGATGTACCAGCTAAACGTTTACCTCCAACAAGAAGTAATCGAGGTGGTGAATGAGTTCAAGTACCTTGGACCTTTGCTTGACGCCAAAGGAAGCAGCTCGAGAGAAATCCAAAGACGAACCGCTTTTGGCGCAAGGGTGTTCGCCCAGCTCAACGCCAGCCTAGGTCGAAAACGCCAAACCCGGCTGTGAACAATCATCCGAATTTACCAGGCTCTTGTCAGATCGGTTCTCTCCTACGGCTGCGAGCCCTAGACACTGAAAGCATTTAAGTACATGACCTCGACGTCTTTGACCGTTCTTGCCTCCGAAGGATTCTCGGTCCCAACGCCTTGACATCGGCTCGATCACGAAGAGACGCAGCTACGCTGGCAAGGCCTCGTCCGACGCCGCCCCCCAAAGTGCTTTGCAAGAAGGCCCCCACTGCCAGCCTCTTCTCGAGTGGAAGAAACGCCAACGAGGACAACGCAATGCGCCTGCGTCAGGGCCGAATCCGACCCCGAGGAGGATTCTGCCGTTTTCGGAGAAGACGGGAAAAAAACTGACTCGAACTCGCACAGGAATGGTCCCAAGACCGTCAGTGATAGAAAGAACTCTACAGTGGAACAACTCTTGGATGCCTGGCAAGGCTCGCAGCCGGTGTCCTGATTCAAGTACAAGTACAAGCTTTGGTTGTTAAGATATATTTTGAGCTTGTTAATGTGGGTTTCCGGATCCCGCGACTAGACGATTCCACGGGTGGTACCGAAAAGTGGTTTCAGCAGGCGACTAGGATAGAACTGACCTAGACGCTGCAAATGTAAGAATAATATCGATTTAAATCCTTTAAAACAATTGTCTGCCCAAGTCTTAGCATTTAGAGCTATTGTGCATACATACTTTCTTTCTTTTTTTTTCTTTTTTTTTGGCAGTCCGGGTTTTCCTCTCTGTTAGTGGGCCCGAACAAATATATAAGAGAAACTTTAGCGAATAGTACTACGACTAAAAAGAGGCACGGCATGCCCGCAAGAGGCACAAGTATAACAAAAAGAGATTAGAAAGTAGTAGAAGTAGACACGTAAATGAGAGTTCATAAGTCCAGAGAATGATAGAAGGCACGTTAGAACACTGTTCCTGTCACTCACTCTGAAGCCTGAACGGGTCCTTTTAGTAGTATTCGTGCTTCTTTTAGTACTCAGGCCTCCTACACCATGTCGTGCCTTGCCATGCCTCTTTTTAGTCGATCAACTCCAAAACCACAATAGCTGCATGCAGAACCAGCCGCATAGCGCGTCAACATGACTAACAACGCTCTTGAGCAACCAGGAAGCAATCAGCTTTCTGACTTAGTTGAACCAATCGTCCGCTGGCCTCAAGAGTTTGTCGTATGAAGAACGGATCAAGGTAATTTAATTAAATTAAGTCGCATTGTCCAGCGACAAGGGGGATGGTCCTCCGGTTTATATGGCTGGTTCGGTTGATTTCTCACACAAGACTTTTGGACTGATTTTTGTAAGTGAGCAAGATTTCGCGGAATCCCATTTATTGAATTTCATGGTTTCGATTCCAACGGATTGTCATGCTACGATTAGAATGAGCACTGACTGTATCCTCTGACTCCTTATTCCAGTTCTGCCGCACTCTGGTTGAAAAGTGATATTTGAAGATTATTCAAAGATACAATTATTTGAAGGCTCCAAAGCCTTTGTGTAGAAAAAGTAGGTCATATCCTATCAGTAAATGAACAGAAAAACATTAACGTCACTTAATCGAGCTTAGGGGGAGCCACAGTTTTAAAAGCAACCGATGGATGTTACCAGTCCATCACCGTAAATTTCCACATAAGCCCTAGCAGAGGCGTTACTAGCCAAAATGTTTGGGGGGGGGGGGGGCAGCCAGTTTACCGACTGGCTGGTAATTTTTACCAGCTTTTTCTGCAGAAAAAAAGCCGTTTTCAACAACAAAAATGACGTTTTTGAAAAAAATCGACTGATTTTCAGAAAAACACAATGATTTTAAGAAGAACCGACTATTTTGACAAAAATCGACCAATTTTCAGAAAAACCCGACTGTTTTCGTGAAAAAAATCAACTGTTCTGACGAAAAATCGCGGCGCTTCGCGTCGACTCGGTTCTTTTTTACCGACTGGTCGACAGCTTTTGGGGGGGGGGTACCCCCCCTCCCCCCAATCGTGACGCCCCTGACCCCTTGACACGGAGATGTGAAATGCTTAGAAGGATTTGCCGTTGACGTGCCTGTGGCTCGGTTCTATCTAACGATTATAGTAGTTTGCGCACTATGTTCACATACTACCACGGTAGCTCAGAGGTAGAGCACTTGCCTAGAAAGCCAGAGGTCTCTGGTTCTAATCCCAGCTGAGGAGCATTTTTGTCTTTCAGTTCACTACTTATTGAGTCTAGCCCAGTTCTTGGATAGCCTACACAGAGAAGCTCAGCAGACCCCTCTTCATTGCCATGGATACCGTCAAGACCATCACTAGAAGGTTGAAGTCTCAACCTGCCTTAGTCCTTATTGTTTCCGGAGCAATCCTTTCTCCCCTTAACCTTGTTCCGGCCATTGTCATAGGGAGTCGTCACGCACATAGGTTTTGTCTGGGAAATATACGATTTGGCACTTACGAGATTCCCATGCTTCCGCATACACTAGCCAGAGCAAGAAGGACACGGTATTCGAGTTCTGCAGTACTCTGGTTGAAAAGTGATATTTGAAGATTCAGTTATTCAAAGATACAAGTATTTGAGATTCCAAAGTTTTTGTGTAGAAGAAGTAGGTCATCTCATATCAGTCAATGAACAGAAAAATATTAACGTCACTGAATCGAGCTTAGGGGGAGCCACAGTGTTAAAAGCAACCGATCGATCTTACCAGTCCATCACCGTAAATTTCCACATAACCCCTTGACACGGAGATGTGAAATGCTTCGATGAAGACTACACGCTACCATATTCCACGTTACCGTCTCCACGCCAGCTTCGAGCTCAACGCTACACTAGGTGACGGCTCTTCACTGAGCCTTCAACTACGGAAACCGAGGTCAAGTAGACCTTACCGGGGTCATTAGCCTCACTTCGACCGTCTGTCACGTACCGCCCCAAAGGGGAGCCTTACAAAGTGGTATCCCGTGCTTCCGCATACATTAACCAGAGCAAGAAGGACAGCGTGGGCGATTGACTAGAACCAAGAACAAATAAGCACCAGAACCTCCGTCTTCCTATCTGTGTAATATGACCATGTGGAGTCGAATAGACCTATACCCTGCCCTATGCAAACGAGCGGAGGATAGGAGCTACGCCGAACATCACGATTTGTTACGTCTACAAACAGCTATAACCCAGGAAAGCCCAGAGCAAAATAACGCGAAAGAGTAATGCGAAGACCTATCCTTCCCATGCATAAGAAATGGGCCTCCGTCGCCTCGTTAGCTGCGTGCAGTGGCAGACATAGATTCTAGCCAGCGCTTGTTAACGATTGGTCGAGCAAATTAATTCTGCTCTGCGATTGGTTGAGTTTCGGTAGGGATGTTCGTATCCGGTAGTGGAGCTAGTGTTGCTACGATTGACTGTGTAACACTTTTTCAAAGTTTGCGCATTACTCTCTATAGTTATTTTGACCTGGTAAAGCCCTGGAGAAGAAATTTTAGCAGCAAAAGCCGGTTTGTTGTCTGGATGCGCTGCAGAGCGGGTCAGCCTCCTGAACTTTTTCCGCTGATATCTGCAGTGGCGAAAAGGGAAGTAGACCTGCATCCACTCAAAGCTCCAGGCGCTCGAGCAAGTAGTGTTGCTACG
>JAKZAP010000008.1:19440286-19742786 GCA_023053575.1 Branchinecta lynchi | reverse complement strand
AAATACTAAGAACTGATGAGGTAGAATGAACAAGCTTGGTTGAAGTTCTCCCGACTCCGAACGAGAAGCAATGGCAGGCCGCCTATATCCTTTGAAGAAATAAACCTTTTCTGTAAGTAGTGAACTGAGAGACAAATCAGCCGGGATTGGATCCAGGGACCTTTTTCTTTCTAGGACAGTGCTCTACCGCTGCGAAAACGAGGGCAGTGCTGTCACCGCGGTGCGGGCTTCGGGAAAACTCGGTATTTTCGTCGTATGCTAGAACCCAAATACTGTAAAATTTGCGGTATGCTGGAGCGACGTCGAATTTTTGTGTTTTTAAATTTTTAAACGAATTTCACGTTTCTGAAGCAGTATATAGCGTTTCTGAAGCCATGTGGATTCCTTCAAGCTAAATGCTGTAAAGTCTCTCGCAAATGCGGGAAACACGTGCTATCTGGCGCGTTGTGAAACCCGGGTTTGTTTTTGTTCTAAAATTTCAGCTTCAACACTCATGGCAATACAGTACAGAAGAACAGCTATGTTCTTGTGATACGATCTAATATTGCTTGCCGTGTGTGATCCACATCCTAATCAATCTTTTTATATTACTCTTCTAGTGTCGGATTCACCAACGCTGGAATTCCCTTCTCACCATTTCGTGGTATATATGCGGTATGCGATATAATCAAAAATTGTTTGCGGTATTTCCCTCAGGACTGCGGTATAATACCGCACAATGCAGTATATGTGGCAACACTGACCGATGGGCTTGTGAACAAAGTTCACAAATCCCTATAATAGCCCGACAGAACTGGGACACAGGAACACTGATCCCTCCGAAGGAACATTCAACTAAGCAGTTCATGTCGCTATATATTCAAACAATGGATAAAACGGATACGTCAGCTACGATGCTTTAGCAGCGACATTTTGGCCCTCGTAGTCTTACAAAGAAGGACTTCGCTGCCAAAGCACCGTAGCTGACGTATCCGTTTTATCAAGAACAAATAAGCCAACAGAACCTCCGTCGTTGGTCCCATGCAGCGACTATGGATACTCTGAAAAATGAGCTGAGCTAGCGTATCAGAGGAAAAGGTGCAGGAGGAGCGCTGACCCACTCTGTAGCGGGTCTAGACAACCAGTCAGCTTTTACTTTGGAAATTTCTTCTCCGGACTTTACTGCGATATAGCTGTTTGTTGAGGTAACACATTGCTCAACGTAGCTCATATCCTCCTCTCGTTTGCGACGGGCGGGGTATAGGAATCTATTCGACTCAGCGTAGTCGTGTTACAGAGATAGGGAGACGAAGGTTCTGGTGCTTGTTTGTTTCTGGGTTTAGCAATTGTTTGAATATATGTTTCCCAGTCAGCTTAGGCTCGAGGAATATTCATCCACACCTGTATGCTACGGAATGATATAGAAATTACGGAGATTGAAAGTTATACAAAATTTAGTTTAATATAGGAAGTATATGAGTTTTGTAGAGGTTGATACGATATCGTACCAGCCTCCAGAGAGGATGATGCAAAGCCATATTAACCTCCGCAGAAGTTCATCGACCACTATTTCTCAACTACCGAAAATTGAATCTGACCTCCAACTTCTATGAATAGAAAACGACGACCCTGACACACCTTCTTCCATGTAACGTAACGAAGGAAATAAAGTGCGTCTTTCAAGCCCTAAAATGTGCTCTCACACAGTAACACAATCCAAAACTCAGTAGAAATATCGCATTTTCTCCCTTGTTTGATAGTCAGGCTAAGTAGGAAAGGAAATGAAATCTTACCTGTCTATACTAATAGCAACGAGATTGAATATAGACGACGTACTACATATCACATCCATGGCGATGTAGAAATCGCACATAATAGCAGGCAGACTCCACGTGCCGTTCACCTTAAAAAAATGTTGCTAAAGCAATTTCAAAATTCCCGAGGGTCAAACACAAGTGTTTCATCAAGATTTTCGGAAATAGCGTGTTCGAAAGGGGAGTAAACAAGATCAAAGGGTTTCGATGGGATCCCAAAGTTTTTTGGGTTTTTTTTAGTTGCTGATACAGACAATCGTGACCAACAGATTTCAAGACTTAAATTTAGGTTTCAACGCGATTCAAAAGATTTCACAAAATCAATTCACAAAAATAGATTCCATCTAGTAGACTAGAGTGGAGAGCGTACTGAACAGAGATAGGCTACTGTGAAAGAGATGCTGCGACAAAAGAAAATACTTTTTAAAAATAGGACCACAAAATAATTTTGTTAACGATTGTATCCAAAATACATGAACAAAACAACATCCGTCTCTAGCCTTTTCTCCAGTGAATTGTCACGAATGTGGTTAGATTGGCTAGTTTTGTGACTTTTTCCTGTTTTAAACTATTTAGCCGAAGATCGTACTGTAAGCCTGTACCCAATAAATATAATGCATAACTCAAGTAAAAGAAAGAAAACAAGACTGGATGGAGCTTGACTTTCCAGCAGGCAATCGGCAACGCTGTCAATATTTTGCTTGCCATTACCTTCCTGCTCCTGCAGTTAATCGTAAGTATTAACACAATCTTGAGCCTCGGTGACTGTTCAAACTGACTGTACTCTCATACGCGTAACCCCACTTTCAGCTCGACGTCTTAAGACTGTCTAACTGATTTACGTTCCACATTAACTTCTAGGAAATAATCAGGCTGTGTAATTATAGGCTACATGCAGTAAAATCATGGAACTATGGTGCTAATTTATGTGGGGCTAGGATATTTGCCCTGGCATACCAAATTCCAAAAGGACACTGGCAGAAACCGTAAATAACAAGACCAAAGGTCTCGACCGGATTCCAAATGGAAATATCTTCTGGGCAAGCTGATCCAGACCTTACGGTCTTCGAGTAGACATATAGGCCTTCTAACTATCCTCGTAGCAGATCCTCAAGTGGTGGTGTTAGATACTGCTTTTCTCTGAAAACTGTAAGACAATCAGGTCCACTCGCAAATTTTCGGTTTTGACCGGTATCCGACTGAACTATCCATCCGAAGCAAGAACAAATAATATCCACTGGTTTACCATAACCTCTTCCAGTATACCAACATTTCGGCCTGATATTCGAAAGAATCCTGTAGGTCCATTTTCTAAGCAACTCCTT
Source organism: Branchinecta lynchi (assembly GCA_023053575.1). NCBI lineage: Eukaryota > Metazoa > Arthropoda > Branchiopoda > Anostraca > Branchinectidae > Branchinecta > Branchinecta lynchi. The sequence goes on along the minus strand of JAKZAP010000008.1, from coordinate 19,739,668 downwards.
CCACCGAATGTCGATGCAAAAATCCTAACTAAGGACTCTTGACCCGAGGCGATCCACCTATCGCCATGTTCTTAGATTAATTTCTACTTCCTTGCTTCAAATAAAGAAGAACCTTATTTCCATAAGTAAATCAACCTATAAGACTATGAAATGTTTACAATTGCTAACAAGCGCTGAAAGGAATATTGACAAATGAGTATCTAGATTTTGTGTTCTTGCCAGATATCAAGTCCCACATGGACAGGATCAAGCATTTGCTACTGGACTCCCCCGTGAGAATCCGATATAGTACGGATATGTAAACAGTCCGTCTCTAGTGTCTGCTTCAAGGTCCAAAAACTTCAAGGTCCGCTGACAGCTCTTTCACACATACGGACATGGAAAGCTTCAAAGTATTTTTCTGTTTTAGATGATGGGGTTAACCTTCAGGTAGTTTATAGTTTGACTTCTTTTCTTTTGCTTTTAAACCACAGCGCGTTCAGATTTTAAATGTTTTGCGTCCACTCGCCGCGTCGAAGCGCTAACAAGAAAATCGCTAATTTCACGTGGAAAGTACTGCTATTTCGAAAACGAAGCTTCCGAGGCATTTCACCGTGAAAAGATCATTTCCAGTAAGATTTGTGCGATCTGAGAGGCGATTCTCATCAGTGACTGATGGCAATGCAATAAGTGGCAAAAACTGCAGCTTCCAATCGAAGAACCGAATTAAACGGATCAAATTAAAATAATCAGATCAAATCCTTCAAAACACAAGAAACAATCAGCCTAACCCTCCCTTTCACAGACACCTTTTCCCGATCACGAAGCTTCGCTGAATCTCTGTGATGAAAAAGGCGAAACAGGAATTCCTGGAAAAAAGACGTGATGGTACAACCGATTCCTGGAAATCTGGAGACCAATTTACTGGAAATCTTCGACAATCTTCAGCGAGAACAAAAGCTAGACTAGCAGTGCTAGACGAATCCATGTTGGAGGGTAGAGGAACAAGACCTAAAGTTTTGATGGGATCCCAAAGGGAAATATTCACTGACCTTCTTCATATCGATGGTGTTTTCTAAAAGGTAAGAGATGTTTTTTCTTAGAGATCGTACAGGAATAGCGAAGATCCGATCACGCTTGGGCAAGAAACGGCCTAAAATCTCCAGAAACAAAATCTCTGTAACTACGGACCTGTCGCTCCGACTTGGATGAAATACAGAAAAATCTGTACGGCATGTACATTTCGAGAAAAATGTCGCTTGTGATCTTTTGAAAAATACATCGACAATTTTGTCAGAAGATTTTGTTTTTCCCGACATTTCTGGCACTGAGGACAAAAAAAGGAAATAATCATCTTTTTTTTTATTATTGAAGATTACAAAAAGGTCTCGACCAAGAACCTTTACATCTTCGCACTATTCATTGCACTAAGGTTACAATTAAGTTGTCAATTACAACTCTTGATGAATAAGGGGGTGAATAACTTAAAACAAATAATTAGACCTAAAAAAATATGATTGAGATAAGGACTTACCATCTGCACGTACACAGCGAAGGGCATAGCAGTTGTGGCGACTAAACAATCAGCAACGGCTAAACTGACGATGAAATAATTCGTTGCCGATTTCAACGACCGTTCCCGAAAAACAGCCAAAATCACTAATATGTTACCGAAAACTGTAAAGATCGGGAAGAACAGGAGCAGAAGGGCCCACAAGTTTTGCTCATCCAATGACGTCACTTCCCCGCTCGTACAATTGAAATCACTTCCATTAACGCTATTATTCACACACAGGGCACCGAAACTACTTTCGAGGGTATCACTGACGTTTTCAAACATGAAGACCGTGTCGTACTCAAAGCCGCTGAAGTTTCCCGCCAGGGGCTTACTCGTTGCCATATTGGCGCTCAAAGTCGTAGGCAATATCCGCCGAAGTAGGATTTTGCCCGGCTTCTCATTTCGGGAAGCCCGAACGATGTGACCTTGAAGCTTAGCGATCTTCTTGCCTTTGCCACCAATGGCACTGGTGATGTTTCGGAGCTCCAGCGTGAACGCTTTGAGGATCAGCTGATGAGCAAGAAGCCTACAAGATCAAGAAAGTAATTTACTACAACAACTTACAGAAGCCAATTACTGGACACGGTATAGGGGTTCCTACCAGCTCGGTACACAATGTTCTCATGGCGACAAGTCTGTTAAACTTTTCAAGGTCGAGTTAAGTTCAAGTGTTTGAATTTTACACACAAATACAAATACATTATACAAGCACTGTGGAGAACAAAGATTCGAATTCGCAGTGCTTGGTGATCGCAAATATGTCATTAAATCAGTAAGAATCAGTAAATCAGTAAGAATCAGTAAACTTTAAAATCAGTAAACTTTACGCATAGCTGGAATTTTTTACAAGTAACTTACATGACAAATAGACCAGAAATAAATTAGAATTAAAAAGAGAAGCGTACCCGATGAAAAATTTATCTCAAAATAGTACTATGAAGTGATGCGAAAAAGTAGCATGCAGTACTAATGATGCTACTACATGCTTCTACTTCAAGGCTTACTGCGTACTACTATATGCTACTATTAGCAAGACTGGATGCTACTATGGCAAGACAGGATGCTACTGGATACTACTACATAAGATTGGACCAGTCTGAGGCACAATAAATAATAGTATTCTTTGCTATTACATAGTATTACATGCAACTTTTTCGTACTACTACGCAGGCTACAAATTTTTCATCGAAGTCCAGCTTCAGAGGCTCGTAGATAGTCCTGAACCCAAAAGGCAACGAAAGCTTTGATCTGACGGGGGAGACGCCCTTGAGATGAAAGAAGTCGTGGAATGACAGGGAAAAGTCTTCCACAGGCTTCCAATCCCGTGATGTAATGATATGAGCTGCTTAGACGATTCTGCCTTCAACGGCATCTTCGTTCACCTTGGCATCATCGACGGCATCACCCGCTTCTATCTGACTATTGTAGTTGTTTTCGAAAACTTTCACAAGTACCTCTGTAGCAAGCAGTAGGACAACGTCCTTGTAAGCAAAAGATTGTGGTTTCAATCCCGGCCACACTTTTGTCTTTCATTTAACTACTAATAATATATCAGTAAATAATAAACGCAATAAAATTCGGGAAAAAGTGAGCAAAACTAAACAAGAGCTACGAGCTCATATGGCACTTGTACGAGTAGGCTGTACAAGAAAGTAGATGAAAACGTCACAAAATACACCCGCCATCCAAAAAGGCGGTTCGGAAATAGAAATAGGATATTTAGTTTCACTCATTTCTGAGCAGTTCCGGCATCGTCTCGATTGCAAATGCACATGACTGTTCAAACTTTCATCCCAATAAATCCATTTGTTTGATCCCTAGACGTTTTACACGATTTCCGGTACTCACTCTATTTCCACCTACCGTGGCCGAATCTGGTTCGGAATAAAAAAAAATCGACCACCTAAAGCATCTTCGTTTATACCATCTACCAAGTTTCACTCGAATCTGAGCATTTTTGGAAAGTTCCGGTACCCCCCCCCCCTTTCCCACCAACGTTGTCGGAGCCGGTTCGGGCCCAATCTCTTAATTCCCTCATCAAGTTTGACTGAAATTGGAGCATAGCCTATCTGCAAGATTCCAGTACCCCCCCCCCCCTAACTTGGCCGAATCCAGCCCAGACGCCAAATAACAAATCTAGGCCGCATAAACTCGGCACTGTCGAATTGCATCTCATTCGGTCCATCCGTTTGGTTTTTGTGCATGTCAAAAGTCCCCCCACCCCCAATTCCCCTAATCGTGGTCGCATATGGTTCGAACGCATGTTTTACATGTCGAGGCCATCGATTCGTATCACCCATGAAGTTTCACTCGAATCAGACCACTCGTTCGCAATTTATAGAAGTCCATATTTCTCTTCTCTTGCTCCCCCAAAAATGCTCGGATCTAGGAACGGAAGTTTCCGGGGGTATGTTGTGTCAGGTTTTTAAGTCAAGATAGTTCGGGTCGCTAATATGCCTGCAAAGTTTCGTTGTCGTTTTACATCTGGAACTATTCTAACTCACGACTACCGGAATTCCAGGAAACCCCCTCCAACTCCTCCCACAGAGCCCCGAAACCATCTGGCTCCGTCAATTTCATCTAGGCCTAATGCTTGTTCCATCCATTAAGTTTCGTCCCAATCCCTCTAGTTTTAGAGTTTCTTGAGTTTTCCACCCCCCCCCCATCCCCACAGGTATCGGACTCGACTCGGACGTGACACTGAACGTCCGAGGCGATAGCTCACCAGACAAGTTTCATTCAAATCCGATCACCCGTTCAAAAGTTATGCACGCCACTAGATTCCGGACTCCCCATCCACCCACTCCCCCCACGATGGTCGGGTCGGGGAAACGGCTGTTCTCAAGTCAATCTGTTCGGATCCCTGACATACCTGCCAAGTTTCATCGCCCTAGGACATCAGGAAGTATGCCGAACTCGCGAGATCGCTAGAAATCCGGACCCCCACCCCAACTCCCCCACAGTGCCCTGATCCGGTCCGGTTATGTCAATGACGTGTCGAGGACCTGTGCTTGTTTTTCCCACCAAGTTTCATCCCGATCCCTCCACTTTAAGCGTTTCTCAAAATTTCCGGTTCCCTCCTCCAACTCCCCAGTGTCATCGGATCCGGTCCGGTTATGTCAATGACGTGTCTAGGACCTGTGCTTGTTTTTCCCACCAAGTTTCATCCCGATCCCTCCACTTTAAGCGTTTCTCAAAATTTCCGGTTACCTCCTCCAACTCCCCCCAGTGTCATCGGATCCGGCCCGGATTTAAAGTGAGGTGTCTGAGACACAAGGTCATCCTAAATATCAATTTTCATCAAGATCCGATCACCCGTTCAAAAGTTATGCACGCCACTAGATTCCGGACTCCCCATCCACCCACTCCCCCCACGATGGTCGGGTTGGGGAAACGGCTGTTCTCAAGTCAACCTGTTCGGATCCTTGACATACCTGCCAAGTTTCATCGCCCTAGGACACCAGGAAGTATGCCGAACTCGCGGGATCGCTAGAAATCCGGACCCCCATCCCAACTCCCCCACAGTGCCCTGATCCGGTCCGGTTATGTCAATGACGTGTCTAGGACCTGTGCTTGTTTTTCCCACCAAGTTTCATCCAGATCCCTCCACTTTAAGCGTTTCTCAAAATTTCCGGTTCCCCACCCCAACTCCCCCACAGTGCCCTGATCCGGTCCGGTTATATCAATGACGTTTCTAGGACCTGTGGTTGTTTTTCCCACCAAGTTTCATCCCGATCCCTCCACTTTAAGCGTTTCTCAAAATTTCCGGTTCCCTCCTCCAACTCCCCCCAGTGTCATCGGATCCGGCCCGGATTTAAAGTGAGGTGTCTGAGACACGAGGTCATCCTAAATATCAATTTTCATCAAGATCCGATCACCCGTTCGCAAGCTAAAAATACCTCAAATTTTGGCTTCACCCTCCCTCCACTCCCCCCCCCCAGATGGTCGAATCGGGGAATTGATGATTTCCTATTTAAGCTGGTCGGGTCCCAGACATGCCTGTCAATTTCCATCGTCCCAGCACATCAGGAAGCACGGAACTCGCGGGATCACTACAAATTCGGACTTCTCCCCCCCCCCCCCCCCAACTCCCCCAAAGTGAGCGGATCCGTTCCGGTTATATCAGTCACGTATCTAGGACTTTTGCTTGTACTTTCCACCAAGTTTCATTCGGATCCCTCCACTCTAAGTGTTTTCCAAGATTTCCGGTTTCCCCCTCTAACTCCCCGCAGTGTCACCGGATCCGGTCTGGATTTAAAATGGAGGGTCTGAGACACGAAGTCCTTCCATGTATTAAGTTTCATTAAGATCCGATCACCCGTTCGTAAGCTAAAAATATCACATTTTTCCTATTTTTTCCGGATTCCCCCTCCCTCCACTCCCCTCCAGATGGTCGGATCGAGGAAGCGACAATTTCTAATTTAATCTGGTCCAGTTCCTGATATGCTTGCCAAGTTTCATCGTCCTAGCTTATCTGGAAGTGCCCGAACTAGCAAAACCGGGACCGACAGACCGACAGACCGACTGACGGACAGAAATAACAATCGCTATATGGCACTTGAGTAAGCTCAAGTGCCATAAAAACGAGCACAGAAAACCTATTTATGAAAAATAGGCTTGACCCCGATATATCAAAATTACGTCATCAAACGCTCTTAGTTCGTTGGACTCCCAAAAACAGCATCATTCTTGTCCTATTTAGCAACCAATTTCGAGAAGGCTGGGTTACTACTCGGGCGAGTTCTAATCCTTATCCCCGTGTGATCTCCTTGTATTTACACCTTCCCTGTTCTGGATTGAAAACCATACTATTGGCTACTCGGCTGTTAAGTGCGCCCCCGATAGTATTACGACCGTTTCGCCATCCGCTGACCTGCCAACACCAACACGAAGAATCCGATCTATCCCAGTTCAGCGCTTCCAAGCGGACTAGTTCCTGAAATTCCCGAATGCCTCATTATGGGCACTTGTGATAGACATAGTAGAATAGATCCACAGGTTGAGTCTGCTAAGGCTTCCCGGGCAATAGTCTATATGACTAAGTCCAAAACACGCCAGCGTTCCTCAGGAAAAAGGAGTAAGCGTGTCCGTACGACTCAAACTCAACGACTCAAATCCTGTGTCAATCAATCACCGCGATCTTTACGGGGAGCTGTGACACCACTTCTGCCTTTCTTCCGGTAGCTACCCAGAGAGGCCAGAGATTTTGTATCAGCAAGGAGAGATAGTCATCAAGAGTACGGAGGTTCTACACTGTCTCTTGAGTAGAAAGTGAAAGTTACCATTTGCTCACTACCTTATTGATCCATATTTTACTATCTCTGTCGCAAATTTTGGCAGTGAGAAGGGGATTTTCCGAAACTAGTCCACTTGAAGTGCTGAACTATAAGAAACAAAATATTTAATAGACGCAAACACCATTTCCTTGATTCTTCTACTTGAACCGGTAGCCTACATAGTGTGTCATGAATAATAAACAAGAGCTGGAAGCTCATATGGCACTTGCAAGACTGGGTGAGAGGATAAAGGAAAGAATTCGTCTATTCGTGGGTTTGTTGCGGTATCATTTGTAAGCAAAACCGTTCAGATACGAATTATCATGGGTCGTTAGAAATCACGAGAAAGTATTGTTCGTAAAAATATTTTATTTGCGCATTTGGCCGTGATGATGCGCACTTTAAGGGAGTTAGAGACTCATCTGTAATGAACACTCTTGAAGCACAAATGATGATAAGCTCATTGGAATCATGAAAAATCTATATTTTGCTCAAAATTACTGTTTGTACTTTAAAAAATTCACTTGTAAGCAAAACCCTTGAGGCAAAAATGATCATGGGCCCTTGGGCATCATGTATATGTCGTTTGGTTAAAGTATTTTTTATTAACTTTTCGGTTAAGAAACGCACTTTAAGGGTACTGAAAATTAATTTGAGTTAAAATGTATGCTTTGCTTAAAAGTGTTTATTGTACTTTGTGGTTACGATTAGTACTTAAGGGACGGTCGGAGTTTCATCGCCCTAGCACATCTGGAAATACCTTAATTTGCGGTCACCGGAATTCCGGACCACCCACCCCACCTCTCCCCCAACAACTCCCCTCACAGTGCCCGAGCCGGGTCCGGTTTAGTCACTGATGTATCTAGTTCTTGTCCTTGTTCTTCCCACCAAATTTCATCCCCATCGCTCCAATCAAAGCGCGTCACAAGGTTTCCGATTCCCCCTCCGACTCCCCCCCAAATTCATCGGATCCGGTCCAGACTTTAAATGGAATTAAATGGACGTCCGGACTTTCCAAATATCAAGTTTCGTTAAGATCCGATCGCCCGTTCCAAAGTTATACATTCCTCAAGATTCCGGATTCCCCCTCCTTCCACTCCCCTCACGGTGGTCGGATCAAGAAGTTGACTATTTCCAAGTTGATCTAGTCAGATCCCTGACTTGTCTGCGAAGTTTCATTGTCCTAGCCCACCTGGAAGTAACTTAATTCCGTATCACCGGAATTTCGGAACCCCCCTCCAACTCCCCCCACAGTGCACGAATCCAGTCCGGTTCTGTCAACGATGTACCTAGGGCTTTTGCTTGTTCCTCCCGCCAAGTTGCATCCCAATTACTTCGACTCTAACCGTGTTACATGATTTCCGGTTCCTAACTCCGACCCCCCCCCCCCCCACCCACATTCATCGGATTCGGTCCGAACTTTAAAAGGGACATCTGAGACATGATGTCTTTCCAAATATCAAGTTTCACTAAGTTCCGATCACCCGTTCGAAAGTTATGCATGTCACTAAATTCCGGATTCCGGCTCCCCTTCCTCCCCTCACAATGGTCGCATCGGGCAGTGACCATTTCCAAGTTAGTTTGATCTGGTCGCTAATATGACCGACCGACAAACCGACGGAAAAGGGATCGGTATATGGCACTTTGTCGGAACGCAAGTGCCATAAAAATATAACCGCATTAGACATTTCTGAATAGCCCTCCACTTACCTTAATCGTCACAAATCTGATTTACGGAGACGGCCATCTATCTGGCTTAGAGAAAAAATAGCACTTTAAAAAAATAACAGTTTTAAGTCTAGGGTTGAAAATAGGCCCAAAAAGCTTGTGAAATACTGAACAGTCCTGTCAGAATGTATAAGACTGCATTCATTCACCTTGTGTTGTTGAATTAGTTCGTTTTTTTCTATAGTTTGGTATCTTCGTGTTTATAATTTTATTTTGTTTGTGTCACTCCCTACTTCGTGTTTTACACTTTCACGGGTAATAAAGTTGAATCAGTCAGTAAAAAACTTCGGATTCAGATTATGGAATTCAAAATGCCGGATATCAGAAAGATCAGAAAGACTCTAAAACTGATGCGACGTCGCCCAAACAAACTAAAACAAAATCTGAAGACTGTGGCCTGTGGTAGGAGGGAGTAGGCCAGCAAAGGTTGGCAAAGTTGGTAACGGATAAGCTGAAAGGCCAGGATTACCGCATTCAACTGTGGAATTGCGGAGTACGGAGATGCGTAGTGTAATAGTTTGTTAATGAGGAGTGTAGGGAGGAATTATTTACTAAAGTGGGCTTAGGCCAGAGGAACTGATACTGATGGGAAGTTTGGGGGCGGATTCTCTCCCATTGGGGAAAGAAGAGGATAAATTCATTTAGTGGGTCGTTGCGTTGAGTTGCATTACATTTTTAAGTTGTGTTTTTGTTGTGTTTAAGGTAAAATCACTAACAAGCGTTGTACGTACGAATTTTTATTACCGACAGAGTGTGGATTGTATTTGTAGTTTTGCGTCCTGAATTGGAAAACTTGAACTTGAACTGGATATAAATTAAGATAATTACCATGCATAGGTAGATGAACTAGGACCCCTCTTCCACCTAGCTCGCTTCTGGAACGATAAGCTTCTGAAATCCGGTCTTCCGTTTTCCGGTCGCGTTTTGTGCCAATTGTGCCTACGACTTTTTAGCGCTTTTTCGGCCGTGCCAAGTTTTGTCAGTCACGCAACGCAAACTTGCAGCAAGCTTCTAGGTCCGCTTACAGCTCTCTCAAGAATAAGGACATGAAAAGCTTCAAAGTTTTGTTCTTATGGCACTTGCCTTCCGGCCAAGTGCCATATACCGATCACTTTTCCGTCGGTCTGTCGGTCGGTCAGTTAGGGTACTTCCAGATATGCTAGGACGATGAAACTTGGCAGGCATATTAGAGACCCGACCAAGCTAACTTGGAAATAGTCACTTGCCCGATCCGACCATCGTGGGAGGTCGGTGGAATCCGGAAAATAGGGGCATGCATAACTTTCAAATGGGCGACCGGATCTTGATCAAACTTGATATCTGGAAAGACCTCGTGTCTCAGATGTCTCATTTCAGGCGGACCGGATCCGATGAATCTAGGGGGGAACCGGAGGGGGGAACAGGAAATCGTGTGAAACTCTAAGAGTGGATCGATCGGGATGAAACTTGGTGGGAAGAACAAGCACAAGCTCTAGATACATAACTGACAGAAATGGGTCGGATTCGGACACTGTGGGGGGAGTTGGAGGGGGGGGGTCCGGAATTCCAGCGATCCGTAGTTAATGTACTTCCAGGTGGGCTGGGACGATAAAACTTGGCAGGCCTGTCAGGGACCCGACAAGATTAACTTGGATAGAGTCACTAGCCTGATCCGACCAATGCGGGGGGAGGGGGAGACGGCGGAATCCGGAAATTAGTGGCATGCATAACTTTCGAACGGGTCATCGGATCTTAATGAAACTTAATATCTTGAAAGACCTCATGTCTCAGATGTCCCGTTTCAATTCCGGGCCGGATCCGATGAACTGGGGTGGGGGGGGGTAGGTGGAGGCTAGAACCGGAAATATTGTGATACGCAGAGAGTGGAGCGATCAGGATGCAACTTGGTGAGAAGTACAGGCACAAGTCCTAGGTGCATCAGCGACAGAATAGGACCGGATTTGAGTACCGAGGGGGGGGGAGCTGTAGGGGGGTGTCTGGAATTCTGGTTATCGTGAGTTAAGGTACTTCCAGATGTGCTAGGACGGTCAAACCTTTGCTGGAGCATTAGCCTAGAAACTTGACATCATTGGGTTAGACATCGTCACTTCTCTGATCCAACCGTCCCTTAAAGAACTCATCTTAACCGCAAAATACAACAAATACTTTTAAGCAAAATTTACTTTTCCACGATCGCCATGAGCACATGATCCTTTTTGCCTCAAGGGTTTTGCTCAGAAATTATTTTGAGGCACCCGTAAAGTGCGCATCTTAACCGAAAAGTGAAAACAGACTTTTGACCATCACTTCCATCTGACCCGGCCTTGCAAGTGCCATATGGGCTTCCAGCTCTTGTTTATTTTGGAAGACATGATAGACCATCAGATCTTTTTTCTTTTTGGACTCCTTTTGCATTGCTTGGTTTTCCCATTTTTCAAACACGGCATGTTCAGTTTTCAACTATTTTGCGTCCAACAGCCGCGTCCAAAAACGGGAAGGCTGGATAGAATCGAAAAACTGGCACAGTTAATCAAATTTTCTTTATTAAATAGCTCTTTGTCCTCTCGTGTTTCCACTATGCCAGTTTTTTCTTCTTTTCCAACCAATTTTTTTCTATAGGCTCTCCAATCTTTTATTTCCGCAAGGTCAAACGATGTCATGACTGACCGGTGGTCATTCGTTCCATTTGGGAATAAGACTCTTTCAGATAATATTAGCTTTATAAACACAGAAAGGAAAGCGACGCTTTCCTTTTTGAACTGGATTAGAAGCAAGAGCAGGATACGTCCGGAAAAAACCATTTTAAAGGTAAAAGAATAAAGTTAATATGGACCCTAAAAAAGCCTGAGGCCATGGCAATAACAATTAATTATATAAATACATTAAACGGCTTGGAACTGACAACAATACTCCCTAGTTTAATAATCTGGTTTCATGGTTCATCGCAAGAATCAAGTGCCGAAATTCACACGCTAAAAAAAGATCCATCATTCACAATCCTTACCATCCAGTTTGAATTTATTTTAAACTAGAATTTTTCAGACTTAAAACTTCAATAACATCTATTCACTTTGTCTATTAAGACGCTGGGTCTCATAAAAATATAAATACAAAATATTAAATAGGTTGTCAAGCATTGGAATGTGATATGAAGAATGAACACATGTCATCACTTGATTAAGAAATGAACTAGGTCTGGGTCAATCAGTACACAAACATGTCTTCGCCTGCGACACATTATGAAAGGGTGGGCCGAGAATTTGTTTTTCTCTTGCTCGGACAACTAGTCCCACGCACAATAAGTCGAACTAATGAGAGTTGTAACAAAGCTGATGCTATCCGAATAGAACAAGAGCTGAAAGCTCATATGGCACTTGTAAGAACAGTTAGCATGTTTGTCAGATACGGTTTGCAGTTTTCAAGGCTGGACCTCTCTCCCGATATTCATTTCATCAGAAAATGGGCTTGATCTAGTAGATCTGAAATGGTTATACCACTCATTGACAACTGTATCTTCCTCCAACGATGATCGGATCGGGGGAGGGACTATATTTTCAAGCCAATCTAATAGAGTCCCTAACATGCCTGCAAAGTTTCACGGTCATAGCACATCTGGAAGTACCCTAACTCGTAATCATCGGAATTAGGGAAAACCCCCTCCAACTCCCCCCACTGTGACACGATCGGTCCTGTTTTGTCAATAATAATAATAATAATAATAATATATTTGCAAATTGAATGGCAGGCCGTTAAGCCTCTACAATGTATCTATGGCTTATGCTTGTTCTTCCCTCCAAGTCCCATCCCGATCTCTCGACTCTAAGCGCTTCAAGAGATTTCTCCCCCCGCCTTCAGCTCCTCCCGATGTTATCAGATCCGTTCCAGACTTGAAATTGATCATCTGAGTCACTTGTTCTTGACACTTGACAAGTTTCATGCACGTCTGATCACCTGTTCCAAAGTTATGCATGTCAATAGAATCTCCCCCATGATCATCGGATCGGGAAGAGAACTATTTTCAAGTTGACCTGGAAGAGTACCTAATATGTCTGCCAAGTTTCATGGTCCTAGTACATGTGGAAGTACCCTAACTCGTAATCACCGGAAATCCGGGAAAACCCCTTCCAACCCCTCTACTGTTACATCCCGATCCATCGACCCTAAACATTTCACGACATTTCCGGTCCCCCCTCTAATCCCCCTCTCTTCGGATTTGGTCCAGATTTGAAACTGAAAATCTGAGACACTTGTTCTTCACAATTGTCAAGTTTTATGCATGTCCGATTATCCATTCCAGAGTTATGCATATTTCTAGTTTCCGGATTCCCCTTCCCTCCACCCCCCCCCCCCCCGCGATAGCAGGATCGGGAAGCGATTATTTCCATGTTAATCTGGTTGGTTGCCTCATATGCCTGTCAAGTTTTATTGTGCTAGCTTATTTGGAAGCGTTTCACCAGATTTCCGGTTGCCCCTCCAGCTCCCCCCCCCCCCCCAGTGATCGGATCTGGTCCGGATTTGAAACTGAGCATCTGAAGCACTTGTTCTTGACATATGTCAAGTTTCTTGCATGTCTGATTACCCGTTCCAAAGTTATGCATGTTACTAGTTTCCGGATTTCCCATACCTCCACTCCTCCCACAATGACCGGATGGGGAAAGTGATTATTTCCAAGTTCTTCTTGTCGGTTCCCTGATATGCCTGCCAAATTTCATTGTCCTAGCTTATGTGGAAGCGTTTCATGAGATTTCCGGTGCCCCCTCCAGCCCCCCCCCCCCCCCCAGTTATCGGATCTGGTCCGGATTTGAAATTGAGCTTCTGAAGCACTTGTTATTGACATATGTCAAGTTTCAGGCATATCTGATTACCCGTTCAAAAGTTAGGCATGCTACTACTTTCCAGATTTCCCATCCCTCCACTGCCCCCAAGATGGCCGGATCGGGGAAGTGATTATTTCCAAGTTACTCTGGTCGGTTTCCCAACACGCCTGCCAAGTTTCATCGTTCTAGCTTATGTGGAAGCGTTTCACGAGGTTTTGGGTGCCCCCCCCCCCCCCCCCCCCCCCGTTATCGGCAATTGTTCTTGACATGTGTCAAGTTTCACGCAAGTCCGATTACCCGTTCTAAAGTTATGCATGTTACTAGTTTCCGGATTTCTTGTTGCTCCACCCCCCCCCCACGATGGCCGGATCGGGGAAGTGACTGTTTCCATGTTAATCTGGTTCGGTCCCTTATACGCCTGCCAAGTTTCATCGTCCTAGCTTATGTGGAAGTGCCCAAACTAGCAAAACCGGGACAGACCGACAGACCGTCGTTTCCGGATTTCTCATCCCTCCACCCCCCCCCCCCCCCCCCCCCACTATGATCGTATCCGGAATATATATCCAAGTTAATCTGGTCGGTTCCCTGATATTCCTGCTAAGCGTTTCACTAGATTTGTTTGACTTGGACTGACCATCTTTAAACCGTATCTATTCTCGCATTCGCTTTGTATACATCATAGCATGGCTCAGTGGTAGAAAACTGGACTGGCAACACAAAGGTCAAGTTTCACGTATGTCTGATTAATAGTTTCCGGATTTCCCATCCCTCCACTCCCCTCACTATGATCGGATCCGGAATATGATTATATCCAAGTTAATCTGGTCGGTTCGCTGATATTCCTGCCAAACGTTTCACTAGATTTGTTTGACTTGGACTGACCATCTTTAAACCGTAAATATTCCGCATTCGCTTTTTGTTACATAGTCGCATAGCTTAGTGATAGAATACTGGACTTTCAACCCAAAGGTTCCTGGTTCGATCCCGCGTTCAGCCAGCGTTTTGTTTTGCTCCCGTTTTACTTTATAGTTTCCGGACTCCCGGATCCGGGGAAAGTTGGATTGGGGAAGTGATTATTTGTAAGTTGATCTGGTCGGGTCCCTGATATGCCTGTGAAGTTTCATCGTCCTAGCTTGTGTGGAAGTGCCCAAACTAGCAAAACCTGGACAGACCGACAGAACGACAGAACGACAGAGCGACAGAACGACAGACAGACAGACCGACAGACCGACAGAAATTACGATCGCTATATGGCACTTGAGTATGCTCAAGTGCCATAAAAATCTATTCTAAGAAAAGAGAGGAGATCAAGTGCAGGAATAAAAGGGGGCTTCGACTGTGGTCTTTTTCAGGAACGGGAAGAATTCGATGATAGCCGCTGATTCTTAGAAGGCAGTGTTGAAGAAGGATAGGTACCAAAAAGCGGGTAATGGCTGGAACACACGATCAGGATTTCCGGCCGGACTTTCTTCACTTTCATCATAAAGATACAAATATAAACTTTTCCATAAGGAAGTGAGGATGGTGCCCTGGAGCACCCGAGCCTTGTCCGTGTGTAAGGGTGCTAAACCTGAAAGCTGCACTGGGAGGATAGGCACGGTGCAGAATACTAAAAGAAGAAAATGTACTGAAAGCAGAAACGTTAACCCAGGAAGAGAGTAAGACGTGAAACACTAAAAGAAGGAAAGCATGTTTCATTCTTCCATATCCCGTGTCACTCTTGATGCAATTAGTGAAATCAAGCGTTCGTTGAATGGAATGCATTTGGGACGGACTGTCTCGATATCTTTGGTGGAACCAGACGAACAGCTGACTGTCCGATGAACACAACTTTCAAGTGACATATTAGAATTCGAAACATCTTTTACGACGGAATGACTCGTTTTTTTTTTGTTCTTTTTTTTTTTTTAAATTACGCCCCTCGAAGGTGTCGTTTGAAGCAGAATATTTGAAAACCGTAGGCCTAGCTGAACGCAGTGGTTAACAAGACATAGGTATCGGTAGGATCCCAAAGGGCCTTTTCTGAACTGCTCAAAGAGACAATCGGGTCTTACAGATTTGTGAAAACCGTAAATCTGCATCGCAACCCTTTAGCGAGATTCATTAGGTAATACTTTCCACCCCAATAAACGTCAGATAATTATGTCCATCAGTATGCTTATGGCTTTGGTCGGATTCTGACCGGACTGTCTATTCGACTAGAGAAAAAATAGTACTTCCCGACTCACCGCATCTTTTTCCACCTTCCAACCAGTATACTTACTAAATTTGATGTCCTTTTATTTTTACGACCTTCCTTCGTGACAAAACGACAAATTAGCTGAGAAAATTAAGAAGAGAAACGATCCATCCCTTCTTGGTGAAAGCTCTAATCCTTTCATATTGATGTTTCAATATAGAAACATTTGATATTTTCCTGGATTCCGGGCAAATTACTTTTTACGTATTTTCACCCCTAACGAACTTAATCGACATTAACAAACCTCAATTTCTGCCAAATTTTCGATAACGGCTGGAACACGATTGGCCGGATACCAGGTGAACTACTTGTCAGGCAAGAAGGTTTAGTTAAAAAACGATTCAGCATGTCTCCTTACCCCTGAATCAACTCTCTAATCATCATACAAAAAAATCTTGCTTATTACAAATATCCGATTTTGGTCGATTTCGGTCAAACTACTTGTCCGGAAAGAAAATATAGTCACTATATAGTTAAAAATAGTAACTATATAGTTAAAAATGTCGTCTTACCCCTATATAGAGTCTCTGTCAACATCAGAAAAAAACTTTTACTAAATTCCCGGTCCACTCGTTTATTCTCTTATATTCTGTTAATTATATACATAAATAAATAAATATATTCGAAAATTGGATGGCAGGCCGTTAAGCCTCTATAAATTGTCATTGTCTGCACTGTTAGAAGTTTGGTAGTATTTGACACATGGATGCGCAAACACATGCTAAATGTTATAGGGCCTTTTTTCGAGCTCTGATTCCCCAAAGGAAAGCGGGACCAAAATTTCCCTAGCGTCGGATCCTTTACTCACACCTTTTATTAGGCTGCTTGTAGCTGTTTACACTTTTCAAATTAGGGCTTAGCTCGTTCACAACCATGTACCGTTTTTGGACCCCTTCAGGACCCATGATTTTCAATCTTTCGGATCCCTACCAAAAAAGACTTCTTTAGCCATTTTTCAAAGACCCAATTCTGACAACATAGATTGCTGTGAGTCTGCTTCGTAAAACAGTGTAATGGATGGAAACAGTGGGTTCAAGTAGTTTTTGTTGGATCTGTAGGAACTTTAAATTTTTTGGACCCCAAACATGATCGCCTTTTTAGACTCACCCAGAATTATGCCGCCAAGGAAATACCTTTACCAGCACAAAACTCGGATAGTCCCACTACACAAAACCCCAATTTTTATTCTCCACAGTGCTTGTTTAGTGTATTTGTAGTTTCGTGTGGTAAATTAAAAAACTTGAAACTTTAACCAACGAATCCGCAATAACCGTCCCGATTTTTCGGACCCCTACTACTAGGAGCTTTCCCTGGCCTCCCTCAGAAATAAACCGCAAAGGCTTCACGTCAGTTTACCGAACTTTACGTGGACCTAGCTCGTGGACAACTTGTGTCCCATTTCTATATGTTCCAGGAATTTTACAAATTTTAATTTTCTCGGAAGCTCCATCTTTTCCGGAACAGCATTCCCCAGGTTCATACGACCAAGGAAATGCCCAACACTAAATTTTCCAAACAAAAACCAACACTCCCACTACACCCTTACCAAAGAAACCATAATAACCCTTCTCGCCAAAAATTTCCAACTGTATCCCACGAAACCGTTACCAACAAAACCCTAATATCCTTACCGACGCAAAATTCCAAAAGTTCCACTACACGAACGTGTTCATTATCCAATACACTTGTTCGCATTCCTTCCTTAGGTGTACTCAGCTCAAGAGAAAACTAAGCACTACCGTACGGAACTAGAGGGATATATCCCAAGGATCGAAGGATCCCTATTGAACCACAAGAGTCATGCGCGAGACAGGTATGAGAGGCGTTTTTCTTCCTAATGAAGCAGAAAGAAATCTTGATTAACACCCAAAGACGGTTACTCAAGGCTTACCAAAGATTAGCAAGCAGCGTCCTTCTTGGTTTCGTTTCTTTGGTGAGGAGGGGGGCGGGTTTAGTCAGAAAGAGCGTAAATTCAGTCTTCGCAAATCGGGCACCAGAGCAAAATAACACTAGGGTGTAGCGCCAAGACTTGACAGAATTGACACACACTCGAATAGCCTGAACACCAGCACCACTAGCGATATAGAACATCCCTGCTGAAACTCAATCGTCCTGTCACCAGCGCTGGCTCCGTTACTTCGTATTCTGGATATAGGAAAAAAATGATACAGCCTCCATTGTTTCCTTGGTGTGTGCAGACGTCACTTTTGCTCTACTAGAAATTCGTGAACCCGAAAGTCTGTCTCGCTTTAAATCCTGCAATCGTACTGGATGGCGTTATGAGTGTGGCCCGTTTGCAAAGCACAGAAAGCATAGACGTTGCCGCTACTCCGTAATGTTATTTTGCTCCAATAATAATAATAATAATAATATAATATAATACTAATATAATAAGAATATTAATATAATAATAATATATAATCGGACCCATAGTCCGATTTTCGAAATCAGATGTTCAATTCAACTCAAGACTTTTATTCCGGCAGAAGCCATACGCAAACACTACAACCCAGCATACAAACAAAAATAAAGAATGTATTACAAGACCACATAATTAGCGCACCCTTCTTTTTCATACATCTTAATCCAAACGGGCAAAGACAGCCGAAGCCAAGGGTTACACAATGCCATAACTATGAAATTTTGCGATAGTGCCAACGGATTTCTCAGAGATGTACGATGCGCGTATGCCAACTGCGAAAAGTTCATAACGCGGTAATCTTCGAACATCTCTGTAGCACTGCAAAAACGCGGGAGACTAGGAAGAAATTTAAAACTATCATTGTACGCAATGCGCATCTCGCTCAGACTTTGTTTGTTGCATATGCTGACAAGTGACAAATCAAAAATGCACAAACAATAAGATGAAACAGAGAGTGAGATGTGAACTTCCAGTTTCGCCCCAAGATTTTAATGCATGCAGGTTTTCCCATGTTGATGCGAATTTCGCATTTGTGTTTTGTACACGAAACCTTCTCGGACTGCGTACGCACGTAGCTTAAGGGGAGGGCAAGGCCGTGTCTAGGGGGGGGGTAGGGGTTTGACCCCCCCCCCCGAAACCTACAAAAATAATAATTTTTATACGCTTTTGCCTCTGATCTTTTTCTTTTTGTACTTTTTTGTCCGACCCGCAGGCAAAGACCCCCCCCCCCCCCGAAAGGACCCTCCCCCCCCAAATTAATTCCTGGATACGGGCCTGGGGGAGGGTGATGACTTACTACTTAGCCTAAAGGGTCTTTTGTAACTCTAGTACTGATTCACTCTATATCCTTCTCATTAATATCAAATGTGACTGACATCCCCTTCCTGCACTACACCGATGTTTGCATCTGCCGCGTCAGATTCTTTTTAAAGTCGATGAGGCTCCCACTTATTTTCAGGCAATGCTCAAGTCAGTTACGTTAGAATTTTACACCAGAAATTGTACATGCTGCAACTTGTTCATTAATACATACGATCACATTATATTGGCTAATCTTCGCGTTTCCTTGCAGGTAGAAAAAATGGCACTACATCATACATATAATCAGCTTGGCTTGTATACGATTTACGAGGTAAAACAAAAACAAAAAACACTACCAGAAACGGACTAGACTTATTCACCATTTCCAAAGTCATAAGCATGGAAACAAGGCTTTCTTGTCCCTTCTGTTTTGGTGCATATATGAGTGCGAGTTTGGCTGATATGAGTGGCAAGTTGAGGACAAAAGTCTCAATAAGGCATTTTTCTAACTTCAACACCTTCGAAATTGCTTCACGGTCCGAATTTGCGAATTTTTTTTCGACCGATTGCGAATTCGAATTTGCCAAGCCGATCGCCCTCGAAGGTCGCATTTACGGTTCTCGTCCACGAGGTCGCCTTCCAAAACGCTGGAAGGAGAATTTTTCGACTATATGCGCATTATGCTCCGGGCGAGGGTTCGAGTATCCATGCTATTGATGCATACAAACAGTTTTCTGAGTTTGTCAATTTTTTGCTACAAGTCAATGGGTCTGGGAAAAGGCTTGAAACAGCCAAAGCCCTGATAATTTCTTAAAAGCAGAGCTTAGTTTTACCGTATCCAGATAGTTATGAGTACTCGAATATAAACAGTAAATAGTACAAGGTCTGCTTTCAAATTACTTCCCAGTTCCCACCCCTTTTGCTCGCCACCTGAATATAGTCGGCTGAGGCTGGGATTGTTAAATTCCATGTGGATGTTTTAATAGATTAATATGAGGATTTCAAATATTAACATATGCTAAGTACATCCTTAAGTACATCCTCTCTTCAATTTATTTTTATTCCTGCTAAAAAGTGCTGCTATTAATCATTATTATTATTATTATTATTATTATTTATTTATGACCCAATCAACTGGCCGAGGCCAAACAAGATGGAGTATGGAAAAAACTACCAAAACCAAATGAATAGATAAACAGAGTAAACTGAAGCACAAAATAAAAATGAGATCCAATTCAAGGGGCTCCGCATTAGTAGTTCGTCGACCTCGTAAACTAAATCTATTTCGGGCAGAGTAGGCTGTAAGCAGGGTGTTTGGCACTACCACAATTGGCACACCACAGAGGTTGGGGGCAGGGGCTCTCACGGCTGGATTCGTGGCTCCCACCACACTTTGAGCATTTGACGTCGTTCTTGCAGTCAGAGGCTAAGTGACCGAACTCTTAGCACTTGTAACACCGCTTTGGGACATAGATGTACTTGAATATTCGGAAGTAGTCGTAGTCATGAAAACCCTCTTTCAAATTTCTCTCGAGATCGTCTTGGGTTTGAATCGTTTTTATCCGGCCGCGAGTGGGCCATACGTAGAATTATACATACAAACAAAACAGTTGTAACTAGTTCTTGATTAAATTTTCCCTCGCGTAATATCCCACCATTTTCATCACTTTGTAATTAGTCGACGTCAAAATAAGATGGAAGAGCTCGAACTACCTAATCTGACCTGGGAAGGGAAAGACTCCCACCTCTGCCCTAGGACATGGGCAAAGTTGTCCTCCACAATCAAAGGATACGGACTTCTGTAATTATCCCTGGCTGGACCTTCCCTATTTTTCTTCCTCTAAAAAACCTTTGTTATATATCCAAGTGGTAAGGAATTCGTTTGAAGCAGGAACCATAACTTCAAAGCCTGTGCTGGTAAGCCTGGCCTTCGCCATCCGGCCTGAACCGGATATTTGGTACAATTAAAAGTGTCTTTGAGGAGTCGATTAGAGATTCGATATAAGGGTAATACGACATGCTGAATCCATTTTTTGGGATCCCAAAACGTAAGTGGAGGGATACCTGTGGCATCGCAAAAGTTTTCTGTCTGTCTGTAAGCACGATAACTGTCGAAGGGAACGAGATATTTTTGATGAAACTTGTTGTGAGGATTCTTGGGGTCAAGGAAAAGGTCGAGGTCGTAGATGGGCTCTGTAGCCCGACATTTAGGGGTGGGGGTTCAAATTAAGGGGCAAACAAAATATTTTTAAATAGCTAATGAGATTAAGGGATAAGAAGACATGCTGAGTACGATTATGAAAACCATTTTCTTGCCGGACAAGTAGTTCGCCCGGAATCCGGCCCAAACTGGAAAATTTGTTAAAAGCAAAAGTTGTATTTGTGGTTGATTTGACGTCCGATTTAGAGGTAAGAAGAGATGCTGAATCCGTACATGACAATCTATTTTTACCCGGACATTTACTTCACCCCGGAATTCGGCTGAAACCGGAAAATTTGTTATAAGTGAAATTTCCATTTGAAGATGATTAGATGTCGGATGTAGGGTAAGTAGATACGATGATTTCGTTTTTAGCTTTCTTTTTGCCGGGCAAGTAGTTCCGGAATTCTGCCCAAACCGGAAAATTGGCAGAAGTAAGGCAGGAAGTTTTGATCTGTTTCGTCAAAATAGACATGACTTATAGGGGTAAACACACATGCTGAATCCATATCTGAACTTGGTTTTCTCGGGTGATTAGCTCTTTGGCCTTAAACTGTTTCTAAGTTTTAATACGATAAATGTTCAAGCAGTCTGGCGTAGACTGGATCTGGCGAAGACAAGACCCAATGTCTGGACCAAATATTGAACTTTCGGGATCCCATCGAACCTTTGGTCTTGTTATCTTTATTTTCTTGACAGAAAAGCACTTTGACCGAAACCCGGACAGAACCGGAAATTACTATAGCTATATTTTTTTTTCTTCTGAAGTTGACTGGAAATTTTCAATTTAGCAGCAAAATAAATGCTGATTCCGTATCTGAACATTGTTTTTAAGCAGACAAGCAATTGTTCCGGAATACTGCGACCCGGAAATTTGAGAAATTTGATTGTAATGATGAAAATTTAAAATTTCACATGAAATTGAATTCTGAAGTCGCATTGAGCGTCGATTTGAAGGCAAGAATGAAAGTTTTAATTATATATACGATCAGAATCGGAAATTGCCTAATCCTTAATTATCAGAATGAAAAAAAAAGATCCTCTGATAAAATTTACGAGGTGGTGTTTATATAAATAACCTGATGGACAAAATAGGTTTACGATTTTCGACTAGCATTGGTATTGCGGTCGTAGTATGACCAAATCCCGATCTGTGGAAAAACAATACGTTTTTGTAATCTGGCGAAAAGAGAAAATCTACAGGAAGCCCAGTATATTCACCTTTCGGGATCCCATCGAAACCTTTGGTCTTATTCATCGAATCTTCAAACCTATTTCAGTAAATAAGTGATAGGCAACTAAGTTATTGAATCACAGCACTTTTCTGTTAAACACCGAGAGATCATTGCATAGACATATAATCATTGCCACATGACCATGTTTAGGCCCCTACAGATAATCGTATAAGCATATCTTACCTCGGATTACCGACGGTAAAAATATCTTTTTCGAATCTAGCTTGAACGTCCAACTTCCAGTGATTCACAAGGACTGGTATCCCTTTTAGAAGCGGGAGGTAATTTTAAACCGGCAGGTAACATTATACCTTTATGAAAACATAGAAAACGATCTGCGGTTTTCCGCCATTCCCTATACAAATACTACCGGAGGTTTAAAGAAGTGAAAGGTGATACTGCGATCATATTTCACGGGCTTCTATTTGAAATTCTGGCACAAATTTTGCGGGTTTTTATGAAAATGTTTATATTTAGGAAGGGTATTATAATGTACCCATTTCAAGTATAATGTACTTTTCGAGTATAATAACGGGCTTCTATTTGAAAGTTCGGCAAAAACAGCGGATGTTTATTAAAATCTTTAGATTTAGGAAGGACAAGCGTGATTTGTGCGTGTTATAATAATAAGTTCAATCCGAAAATATGGGGAACGAAAGACCGTGTGGTCTTTTGAGTATAGTATACTAAAACAAAACACGCGTTTTGATTTTTGAGCAGGATACAATAAAGAGCTTTTACTTGAAATTTGACAAGAAAAACAGCAGATATTTATTAAAATCTTAAATGACACGAGTGGCCTTTCGGGTATTATAATGTTAACTCCAATCCGAAAATATACAGAACATCGATAAACTACAAATAGCACCCAACAGATATTTCTCAAAATTTGGAGAGGTGATAATCACTCTCACAGAAAAAAAAAAGTGTATGTCAATAGATATAAATATATATATATTGTCACCTGCCGTTCCATCAGTAGGCATCCAGGTTGAAACATTAAAAGCAACTGAAGTTCGTTTGATAAACTGTCAGAAGTTTAATAAAAGATAACACAAGGATGCGTGGTTTCAACAGACAGTGCACAACAGACAACACTTGGGATGTTATCTGTTGTGTTTGGAAACGTTCTGCATAACACGCATTGTCAGGATGAGCTGAAAAACCACCAAAAATGCATCTGCTGAATTTTCTGGCATAATGAAGACAAACAAAAAAGTCAGCAGATACATTTTTGGCTCTTCTTGGCAATGCTTCTTATGCATCAAATTTCATGCATTATGTTTCGAAAAACAATAGATAACATCCCAAGTGTTGTCTGTTACGCATTGTCTGTTGAAACCGCGCATCCTTGTGTTATCTGTTATGAAACTTCTGACAATGATAGTAATAATAACTTCTACTTTTCACCGATCAAAAAGCACAAGGTACAAACAAACCAAAGAAAGGAAGAAAAAAACTCTATCATAGAATAAACAAAAAACACAACAATATTACCTATCAACAAAACTAACCTATTATAAAAGAATCCTCTTCCATTCATTATACATTAACATTCTTCCATTATTTAATGCCTACACCTTCTGTCTAGCCGTGGACTTTCAATTTTTAAATTAGTAATTTGTTCCCGACTACTGCACGAACATAAAGGATCGAATTTCCAAACAATTCCACAGAAATCCGACGAAAATTGAACATTTTTGTAGAGCTACACAAATAGCTGCAGTCAAGGCCGTATCCAGGGGGGGGGGTTAGGGGGTTGAACCCTCACCCGAAACATACAAAAATACTCATTTGTATAGGCTTTTCCCTCTGATCTGTGTCTTTTTGTACTTTTTTGTGAGACCCGCAGGCAACCCCCCCCCCCTGAAATAAATTCCTGGATACGGGCCTGGCTGCAGTATAGTCTGTTCGTGGATGTTAAACATTTGATGCATGTGGGTGGAGAAGAGGTGAGACATCATTATCTTTCGACATTTATAGATTTCTACAAACACACTCTTACCGTTGTTTTCTTCAAAATCCTCACGGTAGCCAACGTTATCAACAAATTGCTTGAACACAATTCACTCTTCAAAGCAAGGTAGCCATTGCTCATTAATTATTCAGTGATCTCCTGCTGGAGACTAAAATTGTGACTAAGCTCAAGAACAAATAATCAGCTAGAACCCCAGTCTTTGGTACCATGCGCTATGAATGCCCCGAGAAAACTGAGCGGACCTAGAGGTATTTACTGTAGCTTTTTACCCGTCTAATCTACTTCCGTCTTCGCCGTTGCTCATCGCAAAGAAAGAATATGCAGGAGGCGCACTCCGCCCGCTGACCCGCTCTTGACCGCGTCCAGAGAACCAATCAGCTTTGTCTTCCACTTTTCCTCAAGCCGGTTTCACACCGATATAGCTAATTGTAGAGATAACGAAACGTGATGTGGCGCGAAACTACTAACCTCTGCTCGTTCGCAGCGGAAAAAGTACGGGGAAATACTCGACTCCGCATAGTCATAGTACAGAGATGGGGAGACGGAGGTTCTTTTCTGATTATTTGTTCTTGCTAAGATCGAGGGGAGAGTAACAGGATCAATACAGCCAAATGTATCACCACATTGAATATACTGGAAGAGGACATCATCCGCCAGTTTGAAATTTTTTTGTCTCGAAAGCTGAACTTCAGAGTCTTTAAGAAATCACCATAACGAATTTAGTGTAATTACGGCGTTTGTTTATTGTGGTCCAGTTTCCATCCTTTCTTCCTTGGGCTTGAGGGAATTAGCAAGAAAAAGCAGAAAAGAACATATTAAAAGAAACTGATAAAGCTAGTAATTAGTAAATTTTTCACATACCTACTAAAGAGAGACCAAAGGTGTCGATGCGATCCCAAAAATCTAATATTTGATCCAGACAATCGGGTCTTGTCTTGTACTGACCGAAAGTTCCTGCTTTACTTCTGCCTAATTAGCGAACAGTCTAGCAAAAAAAGAAAAATTCAGAAACGAATTCAGTGTGTCTCCTTATCCCTATAAAGAACATCTAATCACCTTCAAATAAAACATTGACTTATGATACAATTCCGGTTACAGCCGGATTCCAGAAGAATTATATGTCCGGGTAAAAATGATTGTCATATACAAACTCAGCGTCTCTTCTTACCCCTAAATCTGTCATCTAATTAACTTCAAAGAAAACTTTTCAAATTTAAACTTGCTTTTAACAAATATTCAGGTTTCCGGGTGTACTAGCTTTTCACATAAGTGTTCAGCATGTCTTCTTACCCCTAATTCGAAAATTTAATCAGCTTCAAATGAAACTTTTACTTTTAACCTACTTTCCGGTTTTTGCCGGATTCCGGACGAACTACATGTCTACCAGGAAAATGATTTTCACCATCGTACTCAACATGACTTCTTACCCCATAATCGACAACCACATTAGCCGTTTTAAAATATTTTGTTCACCCCTTAATTTGACCCCCACCCCTAAATGTAGGGCTACAGAGCCCATCTACGACCTTGACATTACCTTTGAAACAAAGAATCCTCACACCAAGTTTCGTCAAACTATTTCAGTCCCTTCGAGATTTATCGTGCCAACAGACGGACAACTTGTCCGCAACTAACAGGTGTCATAGGTATCCCTCCACTTTCGTTTTAGGATCCCAAAAAAAGGTCTTGACTTCACCTTAGGTCTTGGGTGTGTGTGTGTGGGGGGGGGGGGGGGTCTAGACCTTGCGACTACTAGAATGCTTACGATTTAACTCCTTTGACTTCTGAGCTGTTTATCGTCAGTATGAATAGCAATTTCCCAGCCACTGAGACCGGAAAGGGCAAACGGTCCCTTTGGCCTAGTTGTTTTGTATGACAAAGCGCTGCACTCTTCCTAAAACACAGATAAAATCGAAATAGTGGTCTGGAAAATTCTAGCAGTGGAGTGGAACACTACAAAGAAGCAACCAGGCGTCAATAAACAGAGAAATTCATAGGAATCATGTACCGTAATCAACGTCTAGTTAATAGCTACTTGTAAACAGATTATAATTACGGTCTAAAGGTTCATCCAGAATACGGAATCAAGGGAAATTTTGGTAGAGCGTAAATCTTTTCCAGTCATCTTTAGGGATTCATATCAAATTTTTCAGTCGGGTAAGAAATTTACACATTTCTCGACCAAGGTTTGCTCTAAATATTTTCTGTATTCGTTGCAATCTGTCTTAAACACCAAAGTTCACTTTCCAAAATTTGGTCTGGAATAAGCTACCACCAAAACCGTTGATATCGTTCTTCTACTGTTTATAATTATAAATTTTGCTGAATTTTTGAGGATCAGACAGAATATCGCAGCAAATTGCAAGGTCAAAGGTTTTGATGGGATCTCGAAGGATGTTCATTTGATTTCTTCATCCAAGTAACTCGGTCATGTGACTTCTGGACAGTCTATCAAAAAAAACATTTTCGGAAAGCCTATACCTAATTCTGGTTACACTATTCCAAATACTGGATACTGTAACCCAATTTGAGTGTAGCTCTGAAGCTAATCAGAAGTCCTGTATATTCGAGTAGGTAAGTGTTAAGGTACCAACAGGTATCCAGCGTTAGACATAGGCTTTGTCAAATACTATATACGCCCAAATTTTGGCATACGGTATCCAAAATTCAGGGGTTTGTGGTAGACTGCTTCTAGTCTTCTAGTCTAGTCTTCTAGTTTCTTCTAGAACTTTTTTATTTATCCCTAATCAACCCCGTACAAGCCTAGATTACGATCGAATCTTTGCTATTAGAAGAATCATCGAAGATTCTGGATCAATATATTTAAATACACTATCTTATAATTTTCTTCAGAGGATGTTGCTCTTTCCAAAACTGGTTTATATCAGGTTCCGGAACATTTACCAAGTAGAAAATAGACGAGTTATTCGTCTATTCCCCCCGGTACATACACCAACACTAGCAACTGGACGAAACTTCTATTACAACTGACGAGTTTTCCATTTTCGACAGCTCGGGGAGTCCGGAAACATCCTACAAAAACATCGTATGGATGTTCCGCGAGATGTTCCCGGGTCCGGAAACATCTTCTCACCACTATCTGAAACCGAAATCAGTGGATCCTGTCAAACGTGTTAAGTAAGTAAGTAATTTATTTGTAATATTTTGAAGAAGAACAAAGGTGTCGATGGGATCCCAAAAATCTAATATTTGATTCAGACAATTGGGTCTTGTCTTCGCCAGATCCAGTCTTCGCCCGGCTAATCATCAAAGAAAACCAAGTTCCGATATACCTCTATAAGCCATATCTATTTTGATGATACTGACCAAGACTTCCTGCTTCACTTCTGCCAAGTTTCCGGTTTCGCCTGAATTCCCAGCGAACTACTAGTCCATCTAATCAACTTTACATAAGACTCTGACCTAAAAAAAATTCCGGTTACAGCCGGATTCCAGACTAATTATATGTCCGGGTAAAAAACGATTGTCATATACAGACTCAGCCGCTCTTCTTAACCCTTAATCTGTCATCTGATCAAACTTTTGCTTTTAAAAAAATTTCTGGTTTTGGCCGGATTCTGGGCGAACTAGTTGTTCGGCGACAAAATGGTTTTCATCATCGTGTTCAGCATCTTTTCTTACTCCTAAATCGAACATTTAATCAAGCTCAAATAAAACTTTTACTTTTAACCTACTTTCCGGTTTTTGCAAAACACTTAAATTTCAATCTTCGGCCAGGAAGCAGTGGATAACGGCGTGCGCTGGTTGGGTGCTGTTGTCCATGATTTTTTAAAGCAATGAGGAAACATCCAAAAGGGTAACACTTGCATCTTGAATTTGAACTTCTCCGTCAATGCATGGTTATGACATATTTCTATAAGTGGAGCAGGTCTTTTGCATTTTAAAATAACATGATCTCATCTTTTGAATCTCCTTTTTTCGCAGAACATGAGTGACACCAGAACGAAATAGTATAGAAAGAGCGCAGAAGGTGCTGTACAAATTCCAAAGCTTGACGATTATAGCGCCCCCGGCTGGGGACGATGCGCCCCTGGCTGGGGACGATGCGCCCATAGGCGCTAAGGATTGATTTATAAACTTATTGAACAACCGAAGAGCCAAATTTTGACAATGAAGATTTGAATGTTATGCCGAGCCACCGTAGAGGAGTCTGTTGATTTGACGATGAACGATCCAAGAAAGATAGAAGCTTTGGATGCATTCGAACCATTTGACGACGGGCTGAAATGCAGGTACTCAGATTTTGACACGTTAACTTCAAGGCCGATTTTTAGAAGTTCCGACGACAGCTTACTGACGTTTTTTGTGAGTGCGGATCGGCTACGACTTACAAAGAGCAAGTCGTCCGCGTAGGCTATGTAGCTGAAGGCATGGTCTTTGTAAAAGTAAGCAGGATGCAAAGAATTGAGTCAAGAAGATATGGCCAATTTGAAGATGTAGGGAGATATGACTCCCCCTTGGCGAACACCAGTTCGGACAGGAATAATCTCCGACAAGCCACCTTGTCATTTGAACCTTATCGAAAAATGACCATACCAAAATTTGAATAGACAGATTCACGCCAGAAGTAATGAGTAGGACCTGAGAAAGCGTCGTATTGTCAAAAGCACCAGCTACACCGATGGAACATTTATGTATAGCAGATTTCTTGTGGGTAGCCTGCTCCATCATTTTCGTCAATACGTGATGAGCGTGCGCACAACTGGCGCTGGAACGGAAACCAAACAAGATAGTCCGATTCGACCTGTCAGCTTTAACGACTTTATCAACGGATTCCGGATGTACCAATACTCCAGCAAGAAAATACTGATCAGAAATGGATTCAGTGTGTATCCTGACCCTTATATTTAAACTCTTACCGACTTTCATAAACTTATCTTTCAACCAAAATTCGGTTTCAGTCAAATCCCGGACAAAATACTCGTCTGACGAGAAAATAAATTTTAAATATGGACTCGTTTCATCAAAGCTCTAGTCGACTTCAGAATCTACTTTTACTTTTACCGAATTTCCGGTTTTCGTCGGATTCCGGAGGAGGTGCTTGTCCAGCGAGAAAACAAGTTTCAGACACAGATTCAACATTTCTCCTCACACCTAGTATTTTTTTTATTGTTACTGCATTGTCAGACGTTTCCTAACAGACAACACAAGGATGCGCGGTTTCAACAAACAACACGCAATAGACAACACTTTGGGATGTTATCTGTTGTCGCGACAAACGTTATGCATGAAATTTTATGCATAACAAGCATTGCAAGGAAGAGACGAAAAACCGGCAAAAAAGTATCTGCTGAATTTTCTGATATCATGAGGACAAACATTAAGTCATCAGGTGCTTTTTTAAAATAGTATTATCGTAAGCAATATTTCAATATTTCTGCGAGTAACTGTTTCCTAACTTCCAATTTTAAAGTGAAGAATCCCTTGGAAACCTTAAATAGTAAAATCAAAAACTGTCATAAAAAGGCTGACAACAATCTTCTTCATCACAACCTTTTTCCTTTTTTCACAAGAAAGCGCCCTTATTAGTTTGTTTATTTTGATTTCTGATTTTTCCCTTGTTTTTGGGATCCCAAAACGTAAGTGGAGGGATACCTATGACATCGCAAAAGTTGTCCGTCTGTCCGTCTGTTCGCACTATAACTCTCGAAGGGAATGAGATATTTTGATGAAACTTGGTGTGAGGACTCTTTGGGTCAAGAGAAGGTCGAGTTCGTAGATGGGCTCTTTAGCTCTACATTTAGGGGTAGAGGAGGGGGTTTAAATTAAGGGGCAAATGAAATATTTTTAAACAGATGATAAGATAGTCGATTATGGGGTAAGAAGACATACTGAACACGGTGGTGAAAACCATTTTGTCATAGGACAAGTAGTTCGTTCGGAATCCGGCCAAAACCGGAAAATTTGTTAAAATTAAAAGTTTTATTTGAAGCTGATTAGATATTCGATATAGAAGTAAGAAGACATGCTGAACACGATAGTGAAATCCATTTTTTCGCCGAAAAAGTAGTTAGCCCAAAATCCGGCCAAAACTGGAAAGTCTTTTAAAAGTAAGTATTATTTGAAGTTGATTAGATGTTCGATTTAGGAGTAGAAAGACATACTGAAAACGATGGTGAAAACCATTTCTTCGCAGGGCAAGAAGTTCGCCCGGAATTCGGCCAAAACCGGAAAGTTTGTTAAAAGTATATGTTTTATCTGAAGTTGATTAGATGTTCGATTTAGGGGTAAGAAGACATGCTGAACACTTATTTGAAAAGTATTTTCTACCCGGACAACTTGTTCGCCCGGAATCAGGCCGAAACCGGAAAATTTGTTGAAATCAAAAGTTTTATTTGAAATTGATTAGATGACATATTTAGGGGTAAGAAGACACACTGAATCTGTATATGACAATATTTTTTTTTCTACCGGGACACATAGCTTGTTCGGAATCCGGTTGAAACCGGATTTTTCTTATAAGAAGTTTTACTTGAAGTTGATTAGATGTTCTTTATATGGATAAGAGCTGAATTCGCTTCTGAACTTTTTTTTTTTCTTTTTCTGGACAAGTATGGTAGTTCGTTCGCAATTGTCCGGATCAAGTATTAGATTTTTGGGATCCCATCGAAACCTTTGGTCTTGTTTATTGTAGATTTCGTAGGCTAATATGTTTTAACGATTTTATGTAAGTGTGCGTGAGTTTGGTTGACATGTTGTTGTTTCTTTGTATACATTACTCTTCAGTTTTGAAGGATTCAAACAAATAATAATAATAATGGTCGGGAGCCTGACAAGTCACGTATGAGAAGAAACGTGGCAAGTCCGATACTCAGTGTAATGCTAATAGACGAGCTAGGATACACAAACACACACATATATATATATATATATAAATTTATATGGTTTCAAGTTCTTTCAAAATGGCGAGTACAAGTCAGCTGAAAAGCAAACAAATATTTCATGGGTGCTTTAAATAAAAGACCAAAGGTTTCGATGGGATCCCAAAACTTAATATTTGATCCAGACAACTGATTTGTAAATATCCGGTCTTCGCCAGACTTCTTGAACATTTTTACTATTAAAATTTAGAAACAGAATAAGGTCATTGGCTATTCATCTGAGAAAACTAAGTTCAGATATGGATTAAGCATGTGTATCCACTTTGGCAAAATTGATCAAAACTTTCCTGCCTTAAACCTCTGCCACATTTTGGGTTTCAGCCGAATCTTGGCCGAATTACGTGTCCAGCAAAAAAACAAAGATCAAAAACTAATTCAGCACATCTTTTTACCCCTACATCGAACCTCTAATCAACTTCAAATAAATCTTTAACTTTTAGGAAATTATCCGGTTTCCACCGGATTTCGGGCGAACTATACGTCCGGGTGAACAATTATTGTCATATACGGATTCAGCATGTCTTCTTACCCGATATCGAACATCCAATATTTTCAGACGTACCTTGTCCTTTTAACAAATTTTTCGGTTCTGGCCGGATTCCGGGCGAACTACTTTTGGGACGAGAAAAAGATTTTCATATAAATGTTTAGCATGTCTTCTTACCTCTAAACCGAACATCTATTCAAATTCAAGTACGACTTTTACTTTTAACAAGCTTTCCGGTTTTGGCCGGATTCCGACGAACTAATTGTCCGGGTAAAAAATGATTGTCATCTACGGATTCAGCATGTCTTCTTACTTCTAAATCGACCATCTATTCAACTTCAAGTACAACTTTTACTTTTAACAAACTTTCCGGTTTTGGCCGGATTCCGGCGAACTACTTGTCCGGCGAGAAAATGATTTTCGTATTCGTGTTCGGTATGTCTCTGTACCATAAGATGTCATTAGCTATTAAAAAATATTTTGTTCACCCCCTAATTTGAAACCGCTCCCCACCCCTAAATGTATGGTTACAGAGACAGAACTCCGCCTGTCCCTTTACCCAAAGAATCCTCACACCAAGTTTCATCAAAATATCTCATTCCCTTCGAGAGTTATCGTGCTCACAGACGGACGGACAGCTTTTACGAAACTTGCGTTTTAAGATCCCAAAAACAGTGTCTTGTCCTTGACAATCCATACTTCCCGAAGTAAGTTCCTAGTCATTCCCAAAACAGAAACGGCACTTATGCTCATTTCGTAGTCTAGTCCTCTTCTAGATAATCTAGTAATGACGGGAGAGCTTTTAAATACGTGAGGTACGTTTGCCTGCCTCGGGGATTTGTGGTTTGGCGTTAAGAGTTGCGTGACAAGTATCCATAAGTGGGAGAGGGAGTAAACATCGTACTGGATCTAAGTCCTGTCTAGCCGACAAGTGAGGTTGTGGAGGGAAAAGTACAGATACACAAAAGCAACTAGCAAAACGAATATATATTTTTGTTACTTCTGGGATCCCAAAACTTGAGTGATACCCTGCGACATCCGTCTGTCTTTCCGTCCGTCGTCTGTAAGCGCGATAACTCTTCAAGGGGTTGAGATATTCTGTTCAAATCTTATGTGAGGATTATTTATGCCAAAGTAGAGGTCAAGTTCGTAGATGGGCTCTGTACAGCCTTATATTAAGGGGCGAGATGGATATTTTTTAAAAGCTAATCAGATAGTCGATCTATGGGTAAACGGACATGCTGAATCCATATCTGAAACTTGTTTTCTCGATAGACAAGTAGTTTCCCAGAATCCGTCCAAAAAACGGAAGTGGTTTTCAGTACTGATAGTGTGTTGAGCTGTCATCTTGAATCGATATATGTGCTCTGTTTTCCTTCTTGGTTGATACGACCAACTGGTCGGAGCCGGGTGAAAACTAGTAATTCCAGAAGCATCTTCGTTTTTGGGATCCCAGAACGTAAGCACGGGATACCTATGACATCGTAAAGTTTGTCTGTTTGTCGTCTGTCAGCACGATAACTCTCAAAGGGGTTGAAACATTTTGTTCAAACTATCTGCTGCATTTGGCCCCTTGGACCAGTAATTCCTTCTTGGCGCAGAAATTTCATCTGGTTCTGCCTGCTAAGATTATTGATAAAAGAGAGGAAGATTTCAAATCTTCCTGACGAAAACGACAAGTTCGGCAATCCAATGCTGTGAAAGTCTCGTTTTACAATAAAGTATCAATATCAGTATTTAGTAAACTGAACCACCAGTGGTCTTCCCTCTTCGTGTAATTGCGTTGCGAGAGCAACACTTTTGTTTTGTCCTCGTTTTTTTTTTTTTTTCCCTATGCTGCCGATTTCATTTTATTCCTGGTAACTGGTAAGGGTCTAACCTGTCCGGTTTTTACGGAAAGTGTGGACCTTAGGCCAAGTTGATGAATATGACATTACATTTTGGAAAGCTCTGTTGAACTCTTGCCTGGGGCTAAAAAGGTTGTTTGCTTGTCCTCGAGCCAGAGCCTATGGTGTGCGAAGTGAAGTGGAGTTATATAGCCCATGTAAGAGAGGACTATCTGAAGTTGTGTAGCGAACCTTTCGTTTCATCAAACCATGTTTCTGCTTTCGAGTGGAAAGCTCCGTTCTAGCAGACAAGCACCAGTTTTAAACTGAAGGACTAAAATCTATAAGTGCCAAATATGTGCGGCAGTTCTTTGGCCCCACAGCCAATACATATTCTTTGAGTGATAAATAAAAAAATCTACAGAATGAAAAAAGTGTCATTTTCCCGCGGGTCCGAAAGTGCTGCCATCTATTATCTCTACCCGTTTCTGATTGTGATTTCAGCTGAGTGTATCATCCCATTTCTTACACTTGCGAGTGAAGAAGATAAGTGAAATCAGATGAGCCTCTTACAAATTAAAAGTTCTCTCAAGAAATTAGAGCTTATCCTTTGCTCTTTTCTATGTGGTGAAATTAGAAAGTGAGCTAATACAGATAGAATTTTTTTTACGGCATTCGGTAGACCTCGATTAGCTGATCAAAGTATATGCCATCTATTTTTTGGTACAAAAATTCCTATATGAGATACAACAGTTTGAAAGTTTGAAGGGGTTGACAACTTCAGTAGTAAGGTACACACTGAAACCAAAAATGGGCCGATCCCAATCGTGAGACATGTAGGGTACTTGTAAGAAACAGTTGGCTGTTAGACCATAATCATCTTTGGCGACGAGGGGTTAGCCATGTTGGTAGTTGGTGTACCTATCAATCCTATTATTTCTTTCCTGTGTATTTAATCGTGAGAACAATTTGGTACCATGTCTATCGAGGGGAGATGGACTTATATGGATCGGTTGCTAGAAGGGGTTCATCAGGGGCTAGAAACTTGCGAAAACTGGTGCACATTTTTTTTCTATAAATCAGAGGGTAAGAAAATTAGTCTCCTTGGTCTATCACTGTAACATTGAGTTAAGTCTTTGAGGGGTTGACAACTTTAGTGGTAGGGTACAAACTCAAACAGAGAATGGGCGGAAACCAATTGTGAGACATGTCAGGGACTTATAACTCCTGTAAGTAACAATTGGCTGTTATACCATAACCATCTTCGGCGGTGAATGGTTTCCGACCGTGTTAACGCAACGGATATAAATGATAATGTAAAACAACGACATAGTTTCGAAATAATTAGCATCTATGGTATTTTGATCCTGAAAAGTATAGCCTATTCATGTCAACCTATTCATGTATTTTCATAGACCCTTAATAACCTACTTTGGCTAAAGAGATTCATTACTCTGGCTTCTTCTCGCTGACTCCGTTGATTTTACTCACAGCAAGTGCATGAAAATGGCAAAGTCCAAAGTCAACAAATAGCATACCTCTACTGTACCTATGATTGGCTACGATGTTCTGAAAACTCCCAGCCGTGCCATACAGGTCAAGCAGTATCTCAACCATGCGTCGCCCACTAAACTTTTATTCACATTACACATTATCATATGTTAATGCATCATTTCGCGTACACTCCGATGTGACCGAGGTGTGTGAGCCCCACACCACTAAAAGGAGGAAGAATCGATAGATTTATTAAGGAGACGTCAGGGTATAATTAAAAGGAAGGCACATGGAACCTTAGACCCTGGGCTTGTCGTAGTCGGGGCTGAAGAACTGGCAAAGCAGAGTGGAAGATCCAGATGTCAAATGATAGGCCTATGGAGGCTTCGGAAGCGATTCCGATTGGCCATAGGAGAGTTGAGTTATAAGCAACAATCGCGACTATGCCGACTAGCAAGACTGGATGCTACTATGGCAGGACAGGATGCTACTGGATACTACTACATAAGATTGGACCAGTCTGAGGCATATTAAATGATAGTATTCTTTGCTATTACATAGTATTACATGCAACATTTTTGTACTAATACCATACTACTATGCAGGCTACACATTTTTCATCGGGTACTTCTTTACGCTGAAAGCGGCCAGTAAAATACAAAAAAAAAAGAGTACAGTACAAACACAGCCGAATCCACATATGGAATCCCGACAATTATACCGAACAATTATGGATCGATAGCATATTCGGAATTAGACAAGCTGCCGAATCCCGGTAACTATAGCGAATAATTCAGGTATCGAAAAAGAGAATAATTTTAATAAATATGGCCATGGGTGGTTTCGTAACCCATTGCTGTTAGCAACGGGGTACGACAGGGGGTCTATGCAAGAATCCCCCCCCCCGTACCAAAACACCCCCTGGTAACTCCCACCCCTCCCCCATAATGCAAATTTTGACCGCAAGCACTAAAGGATTTTCCATAGACACTCGGAGTTAAATTTAAACGCGTGACGGGGGCTCGCTGGCCGCTCGCCTACTTTTAAAATTATATTTTTGTCTCATTTTATCAGCACGTCCAGACGTGTCCGGGGGGGGGGGGGTCAGGGGGTTTTGGTACCGGGGAGGGGAGGGGGGTCAGCTGCAGGTTAGAGTCTTATCTCCCTTTGTTTTTAAAAGCGCCATTTATGAATGCCTTTCAGGTTTATTGCCAACATTTTTCCTTGGAGCCCTAAGTATTCTTTAGATAGCTTATGCAGAGAAATTCTATGAATAAGTCGAACTAAAGCTGGATCAGAACCTAACGTCCGAACTCTGTGTAAGAGTCTATCTAACATTGGCCTTTGTTAGTCGTTCTCAATGTCAGTATCTTAAAATTAAACAGCCCGAGAGATTCTGGTGTTTCTTTCCAAAACGAGAAACTCCCCGATTTCCCAACCATAAAATTGCATGGAATGACAAAGCTCGATCTCTGAAGAAAAAAATCTACGAAAACGCTGTTTCGGCTGTTGATGCGCCAGTCAGATACGGAAAATTGTGTCCAAGCAGAAAGAATGAATAACAGAAAAGCCCTTGATAACTTATATAATAACTTTTGTTCTCCCTCTGTTTGCAACCATTCCAGAATTTTTGGCATTACAAGAGGAAAAGATTTAAAAGGTATCACGACTTTCAATTTCAAATATTATCAATTACTTTTATAACTTCCTCGTCGTTACAAGAATGCCCGCGTAACTGCAAACTTTTACAATGTGGCCCTTAAGCTACGCTTAAACGGAGGGTATTTACCCGTACTCCGTGGGTATTTTTCCCCGCAACAGCAACAAATCCCCGGGTATTTTGGAATTCAATTCTGCGAACTTTTTACCCAGGGATTTGTTTGTCGGAGGGTATTCTTCGAGGTCAGCAACAACAAAATTGATTTCAAGCAATATTTTTGATTATGTTCAAGAAGTTATCCAAATAGACGCAAGTTGGCGTCCATTGTAGAGATATATCCTGAGCCTTAAAACCTTGGAATCATTGCGACATGACAGTACTTTCCCTTGAAAAATACCCGGGTACCGCATGAACACTTTTCCCGTTCGTCTCCATGGAAAAATACCCGCCGTGTAAATGATCCTTTATGCAAAGTTGCCCTTCATTACCCAGCACCTTCATGTTTCTACCATGACTTTTTTTTCCCGCTTTCCATCTGAGAAGAAAATTTGATAGTACAAAACGGAAACGTCAACTGAATTTTATCTGAGCTATCTTCTGGTCTTTGTTGGCAAGGGTCCTCTTCAGGACCCTTGAAAAAAAAAAGAGTACTCGACAACATTGTGGGGGGTGGGCGTCTCCCTCCCCCAATCGTGACAAACCATATTTACTACACATCTCATTTAGTACACTTGGACTAGATATCTTGCAAGTATTAACGATGTTAACTCTCACAAACGAATTCACCAAATTCGTTTCTTTTTCGAATCTTCAGTTTTCACAAGTTCACAAGTTTTTCAAAAGATCATTTTTCCAGTTTAAGCTTGAAGAAGACTCTTGCCAAGAATGGCCGAATTATAGCTGGAATATAATTCAGATGACGACGTATCCATTTTGCACTGTCAAATATTATTCGCAGTCAGCTTGGGCTAAAGGAATATGAGAAGAAAGTCGTAAGCCCGATTAGTCCTTTTACTTTTTAGTGGAGTGTTCCTTGGATCAATCCACTATTAAGAGCGCTGTAGCAGCTTTCGGTTTTCACCATATTCGTGAGCTCATAACTCGTCAACCAGACCAAGCATCAAGTTCAAACTTAGTACTCTATTGGGTATTGGGGTCTAGTTGTGCCCCAACCCAGCCCGGTTCAGGGGCAAATTTGCCCAGATTGCCAAGTGAATAATGTTCGTAAATTGACCAGAAGTGGACATAGGATGATGCAATTCCTTGTACATGTAGATCTTAGGGTTGGGAAATTGCTTTTGAAGTTGCACCTCTCCAACCAACCAGTTCGTGGGCAACTGGGACCAGATTGCCAGGAGTAAAGTTCGTTACCCATGACAGGAATCAAAAGGTATCAAGTTGAAACTTGGTATGTTTGTGAGCATTGGGGTCTCTTTTTACTTTTTTCGGGTTCCAAACCCCACCCCCACTTGGTTCAGGGGCAATCGGCCCCTGATTGCCCATTTTTTAATGTTTTCAACTTGACAATAACTGAAGATAAGGCGATGAAATTTCTTTGTGCTTTTCGATCATAGGGATTGGGGATATGAATGTGGAGCTGACCCCCCCCCCCTACCCTCCCAGTTCATGGGCAAGTGGGCCCAAGTTGCCCAAGAAAAAAGTTTTGACCCGTGTATGGAATCAAACTCTAATCTGGTATACTTGAGGGAAAAGAGGTGTAAATTCGCATTTGATGGACCTTCGTGGGCAGCTGGGCTCAGATTTCCCAGGAGTTAAGTTCGTCTAGGAAAGGTCTCGACTTCTCTTGTACATTTGGGGAGATATACTTATGGATGCGGGTTAAACAGCAACAAAAAAGGCTACGCGACGTACTTCTTTAATGAACAGTTGGAAACTGGACTGTTTTGTCATATGATCGATTATAGGCTATGCCGTTCTTACTGAATTGTGACACAGTGATCGGGTTTGGTGTATTACAGTTGTTATAACCTTGCTCATGGAAAAGAGGTTTAAAGGGTCGGAATGGGTAGTAGATCATTGCTGAAACTCAAGCTATTCGTGCAAGATCTTCAACATTTCTTTAGATGTATACTTGCGGTTGGTTTAAATTGAAAGCTTTTAAAGTGGGATGATTGCAAATTAGGTCATTTCAATACTTGTTTGGTTATTGGGGATGTGGAACGTCTTGGTTCTAAAGATGTTTATATATAATGTGTTGTAAACATTTTACTTTCACTCTCCACGTCTGAGCGCTTGCGCACTTGTTTGTGTTACTTTGTATCTTATGCATTTACTACGCTACTGAAAGCTCGATGTAATGGTTTACTTTTCTGCAGCCTAATGCACTTGTCTAGTGTGTAAATGAAATTTGATCTGCACAATCATCATCATAGCCTAAACAATCAACTCACGCAAATTCTCACATAGATCAACACATAAACACCTTGAAAACAACACCAAATACAACCTACGTCACGTCCTGTATATTGCACCTTTTGGAGACTTCTCACCAAATCAGACAAAAAAAAATCCGGTCAATATTCTATCGTTTCCAATTCCAAAACGTAAGTGGCGGGATACCTATGACATCGCAAAAGTTGTCCGTCTGTCCGTCCGTCCGTCTGTGCGCACTATAACTCTCGAAGGGAATGAGATATTTTGATGAAACTTGGTGTGAGGATTTTTTGGATCAAGAGTAAGGTCAAGTTCGTAGATGGGCTATGTAGCCCTACATTTAGGGGTGGGGGGGGGGGGTTAAATTAAGGGGCAAATGAAATATTTTTAAACAGATAATGTGATAGTCGATTTTGGGGTAAGAAGACATGTTGAACACGATGGTGAAAACCGTTTTTTCGCCGGAAAAGTAATTAGCCCGGAATCTGGCCAAAACCGGAAAGTCTGTTAAAAGTAAAAGTCTTATTTGAAGTTGATTAGATGTTGGATTTAGGGTAGAAAGCCATGCTGAACACAGTGGTGAAAACCATTTTCACGCCGAACAAGTAGTTCGCCCGGAATCCGGCCAAAACCGGAAAGTTTGTTAAAAGTAAAAGTTTTATTTGGAGTTGATTGGATGTTCGATTTAGGGGTAAGAAGACATGCTGAACACTTATGTGAAAACAATTTTCTACCCACACAAGTAGTTCGCCGGAATCCGGCCAAAACCGAAAATTGTTAAAAGTTAGAGTTTTATTTGTAATTGATTAGATATTCGATTTAGGGGTAAAGACATGGTGAATCTGTGTATGACAATCATTTTTTACCCGGACATATAGTTCGACGGGAATCCGACTGGAGCCGGAAAATTTGTCATAAGTTGAAATTTTTATTTGAAATTGATTAGATGTTCCATATTGGGGAAAGAAGATACGCTGAGTTCGTTTTTATGGCACTTGAGCTTACTCAAGTGCCATATAGCAATTGTAATTTCTGTCCGTCAGTCGGTCTGTCGGTCCCGGTTTTGCTAGTTCGGGCACTTCCAGATAAGCTAGGACAATGAAACTTGGCAAGCATATCAGGAACTGGACCAGATTAAATTAGAAATTGTCGCTTTCTCGATCCGACCATCTGGAGGGGAGTGGAGGGAGGGGGAATCCGGAAAAAATAGGAAAAATTAGATATTTTTAGCTTACGAACGGGTGATCGGATCTTAATGAAACTTAATACATGGAAGGACTTTGTGTCTCAGACCCTCCATTTTAAATCCAGACCGGATCCGGTGACACTGGGGGGAGTTAGAGGGGGAAACCGGAAATCTTGGAAAACACTTAGAGTGGAGGGATCCGAATGAAACTTAGTGGAAAGTACAAGCAAAAGTCCTAGATACGTGACTGATATAACCGGAACGGATCCGCTCACTTTGGGGGAGTTGGGGGGGGGGGGGAGAAGTCCGAAAATGTAGTGATCCCGCGAGTTCCGTGCTTCCTGATGTGCTGGGACGATGGAAATTGACAGGCATGTCTGGGTCCCGACCAGCTTAAATAGGAAATCATCAATTCCCCGATTCGACCATCTGGGGGGGGGGGGGAGTGGAGGGAGGGTGAAGCCAAAATTTGAGGTATTTTTAGCTTGCGAACGGGTGATCGGATCTTGATGAAAATTGATATCTAGAATGACCTCGTGTCTCAGACACCTCACTTTTAATCCGGGCCGGATCCGATGACACTGGGGGGGACTTGGAGGAGGGAACCGGAAATTTTGAGAAACGCTTAAAGTGGAGGGATCGGTATGAAACTTGGTGGGAAAAACAAGCACAGGTCCTAGAAACGTCATTGACATAACCGGACCGGATCAGGGCACTGTGGGGGAGTTGGGGTGGGGAACCGGAAATTTTGAGAAACGCTTAAAGTGGAGGGATCGGGATGAAACTTGGTGGGAAAAACAAGCACAGGTCCTAGACACGTCATTGACATAACCGGACCGGATCAGGGCACTGTGGGGGAGTTGGGGTGGGGGTCCGGATTTCTAGCGATCCCGCGAGTTCGGCATACTTCCTGGTGTCCTAGGGCGATGAAACTTGGCAGGTATGTCAGGGATCCGAAGAGATTGACTTGAGAACAGCCGTTTCCCCGACCCGACCATCGTGGGGGGAGTGGGTGGATGGGGAGTCCGGAATCTAGTGGCGTGCATAACTTTTGAACGGGTGATCGGATCTTGATGAAAATTGATATTTAGGATGACCTTGTGTCTCAGACACCTCACTTTAAATCCGGGCCGGATCCGATGACACTGGGGGGAGTTGGAGGAGGGAACCGGAAATTTTGCGAAACGCTTAAAGTGGAGGGATCGGGATGAAACTTGGTGGGAAAAACAAGCACAGGTCCTAGACACGTCATTGACATAACCGGACCGGATCAGGGCACTGTGGGGGAGTTGGGGTGGGGGTCCGGATTTCTAGCGATCCCGCGAGTTCGGCATGCTTCCTGATGTCCTAGGGCGATGAAACTTGGCAGGTATGTCAGGGATCCGAACAGATTGACTTGAGAACAGCCGTTTCCCCGACCCGACCATCGTGGGGGAGTGGGTGGATGGGGAGTCCGGAATCTAGTGGCGTGCATAACTTTTGAACGGGTGATCGGATTTGAATGAAACTTGTCTGGTGAGCTATCGCCT
The DNA here is from genome assembly GCA_023053575.1 of Branchinecta lynchi. Taxonomy (NCBI): domain Eukaryota; kingdom Metazoa; phylum Arthropoda; class Branchiopoda; order Anostraca; family Branchinectidae; genus Branchinecta; species Branchinecta lynchi. Next base: position 19,697,978 of record JAKZAP010000008.1, on the reverse strand, counting down.
CGGACTTTCAGTGTCACGTCCGGGTCGGGTCCGATACCTGTGGGGATGGGGGGGGGTGGAAAACTCAAGAAACTCTAAAAGCAGAGGGATTGGGACGAAACTTAATGGATGGGACAAGCATTAGGCCTAGATGAAATTGACGGAGCCAGATGGTTTCGGGGCTCTGTGGGGGGAGCTGGAGGGGGTTTCCTGGAATTCCGGTAGTCGTGAGTTAGAATAGTTCCAGATGTAAAACGACAACGAAACTTTGCGGGCATATTAGCGACCCGAATTATCTTGACTTAAAAACCTGACACAACATACCCCCGGAAACTTCCGTTCCTAGATCCGAGCATTTTTGGGGGAGCAAGAGAAGAGAAATATGGACTTCTATAAATTGCGAACGAGTGGTCTGATTCGAGTGAAACTTCATGGGTGATACGAATCGATGGCCTCGACATGTAAAACATGCGTTCGAACCATATGCGACCACGATTAGGGGAATTGGGGGTGGGGGGACTTTTGACATGCACAAAAACCAAACGGATGCACCGAATGAGATGCAATTCGACAGTGCCGAGTTTATGCGGCCTAGATTTGTTATTTGGTGTCTGGGCCGGATTTGGCCAAGGTAGGGGGGGGGGGGGGTACTGGAAACTTGCAGATAGGCTATGCTCCAATTTCAGTCAAACTTGATGAGGGAATTAAGAGATTGGGCCCGAACCGGCTCCGACAACGTTGGTGGGAAGGGGGGGGGGGTACCGGAACTTTCCAAAAATGCTCAGATTCGAGTGAAACTTGGTAGATGGTATAAACGAAGATGCTTTAGGTGGTCGATTTTTTTTTATTCCGAACCAGATTCGGCCACGGTAGGTGGAAATAGAGTGAGTACCGGAAATCGTGTAGCACGTCTAGGGATCAAACAAATGGATTTATTTGGATGAAAGTCTGAACAGTCATGTGCATTTGCAATCGAGACGATGCCGGAACTGCTCAGAAATGAGTGAAACTAAATATCCTATTTCTATTTCCGAACCGCCTTTTTGGATGGCGGGTGTATTTTGTGACGTTTTCATCTACTTTCTTGTACAGCCTACTCGTACAAGTGCCATATGAGCTCGTAGCTCTTGTTGAGCTTTCTTTTTTCGCCCCAAAAGTAGTTCCGGAATTCGGCCGAAACCGGGAAATTGGCAGAAGTGGCAGGAAGTTTTCGTCAAAATAGAGATGACTTATAGGGGTAAACACACATGCTGAGTCAATACCTGAAATGATTCAATCAGATGATTAATCTGTTTTTGAATTTTGATAGTAAAAATGTTCAAGGAGTCTGGCGAAGACTGGATCTGGCGAAGGCAAGACCCAATTGTCTGGATCAAATATTGAATTTTTGGGATCCCATCGAAACCTTTGGTCTTGTTTTAAATATACATTACGCCTCCCACCTTGGACGAGCAACTTGAAAATTTCCATTCGTTATCAAATTAGTGATCCACTAACAGCAGTGGAGAAACAAATAGAAACTTATAGCCAAAATATTGATCACGACTGGAAAACACTCTTGGATTAGTTGTATGGTAAACGTTATATTGTATATTTCTTAAGCTAATTGTGTTGCGAGAGCAACACTTTGGTTTTGTCCTCGTTTTTTTTTTTTTCCTAGGCCGCCGATTTCATTTTATTCCTGGTAACTGTTAAGGGTCTAACCTGTGCGGTTTTTACGGAAAGTGTGGACCTTAGGCCGGATTGATGAATATGACATTACATTTTGGAAAGCTCCGTAGAACTCTTGCCCCAGGCCAAAAAGGATGGTTTTTGCTTGTCCTCGAGCCAGAGTCTACGGTGTGCGAAGTGAAGTGGAGTTATATAGCCCATGTCAGAGAGGACTATCTGAAGTTGTGTAGCGAACCTTTCGTTACATCAAACCATGTTTCTGCTTTCGAGTGGAAAGCTCTATTCTAGCACGCAAGCAAGCAGGCACCAGTTTCAAATTGAAGATGGACTAAAATCTATAAGTGTTAAATATATGCGGCAGTTACCCGGCCCCACAGCCAACATATCTTCTTTCAGTGATAAATAGAGAAATCTAGAGAAAAAAAAGTGGCTTTTTCCCAATGGTCCGAAAGTACTGCCATCTATTGTTTCTATCCATATCTGTTCACGGTTTCCGCTGAGTTTATCATTCGTACTTTTTGCACTCGGGTTTGTGGTAGAGAAATGGTATCAGGAATGCCTCTCAGAATTTAAAAGTTCTCTCATTGCTAACGAAACTAGAGTTTATTCTTTGCTCCTTTCTAAGTGGTGACCTTAGAAAGTTGGCCTACGGCAAAAAAAAATCAACTTTTGAACTAAGACAGATACAACTTTTTTTTTTTATCGACGGCAATCGATAGCCCTTGATGAGCTGATCAAAGTATATAGTTTGAAAGTTTCAAGGGGTTTCTAGCAGGCATTTCTAGCACGCAAGCAGGCAGGCACCAGTTTCAAATTGAAGATGGACTAAAATCTATAAGTGTTAAATATATGCGGCAGTTACCCGGCCCCAGAGCCAACATGTCTTCTTTAAGTGATAAATAGAAAAATGTACAGAAACAAAAAAGTTGCTTTTTCCCACAGGTCCGAAAGTGCTGCCATGTATTGTTTCTATCCATGTCTGTTCGCGATTTCAGCTGAGTTTATCATTCGTATTTTTTGCACTTGGGTTTGCGGTAGAGAAATGGTATCAGATAGGCCTATGCCTCTTAAACTTTAAAAGTTCTCTCATTGCTAACGAAACTAGAGCTTATCATTTGCCGAAGAGCAAAATTTTGACAAAGACGATTTAAATTTTATGCCGAGCCACCCGTAGAGAGTCTGTTGATTTGACGATGAACGATCCAAGAGCGATAGAAGCTTTGGATGCATTCGAACCATTTGACTAAGGGTTGAATCACGTACTCACATTCTGACAGGTTAACTTCAAGGCCGATTTTCTGAAGTTCCGATGACAGCTTACTTACATTTTTTGTTAGTGTGGATCGGCTATGGCTTACTAAGAGCAAGTCTTCCGAATAGGCTATGTAGCTGATGGTATGGTCTTCATTGAAGTAAGTAAGATGCAAAGAATCGAGATAAGAAGATATGGCCGATTTGAATATGTAGGGAGATAAGACGCCTTGGCTAACACCAGTTCGGACAGGAATAATCTCTGACAAGCTACCTTGCCATTTGAACCTTACTGAAGAATGACCATACCAAAATTGACCATACCAAAACAAAACACGCCAGCAGTAATGAGATAAAATAGGGCCTGATAATGCGTTAAAGCACCAGCTGTATCTATAGAACATATATGTATAGCAGACTTGTCGCGGGTAGCCTGCTTCATCATTTTTGTCAATATGTGATGAGCGTGCGCACAACTGGCGCTCGAAAGCAAACTGCATTGAACCAAACCGGCATTTTTCAACTATTTCTGGAAGAAGGACGTATTCCAGGATTTTGTTTATGGCCCAATAAACTGTAATCGGACGATAGCTTTTGCAAAGGTCTGCGTCTTTCCCTCGCTTAATCACCGATGTTATAGTATCCAAAAGGTAGCTATTCGGAAACCCTGGCATAAACAAATTTGAACTAGCAGCTGAAGGTGTTGTGTTAAAGCTGGACACTCAATTTTGAAAAAATCGGCACTAAGGCCATCAAAATCTGTAGAAACAGTTCTTCTTAATTTTCAAATTTCGATGGAAGAACAAGTAAAGGGAAGAGCAGAAGGGTTTTGAAAGTGCTGCTGAATCTGGTTTTTGCAACCACTGAATAGACCACTGTAGTGGCTGGTCCAGTCAGCGATATTTAGCGCGGAAGGAGGTACAGCTGAACCTGTATCTGTCCGAAGGACCTTTTGCCACGTTTTTTGTCACTGGGAGCATCTAAACCATTCAAAGGAGCATTTGTAAGTGAAGATTTGTATTTACGCTTCGTTTTAGCTTTTAGATCAAAGACAGTACCATTCCCTGGGCGTCAACAAGCAATCCAAATTTTTAGCCAAAATTTTTCCGTGTTTTTTGCCTTATTCACTTCAGGGCTGACATTCCAAATAAGTTTCCTTGTCCCAACTCGAATTCTCTCAGTCGGTACTGCAATATCGGCTGCCAATTTCAAGCAATGGACAATCTAGCTATAATAACAATTAATATCAACGGAAGAAGTATTAGCTGCTATACCAGTTTGAAAAAGGTGAAACGGAACTTTTAAAAGCGAGAGAAGACTACACTCTAAAGTAAAACGCAACGTTTTTTATATATGCAACGCTGTCGGCCCTATGAACCAGTTTTCAGAATTTGCCTGTTTTCTGGTAAAGCGTTTCTCCTATAAACCGTTTTAGCGAATCCGTTTCAAGAGAAAACGTACCGCACAAGAATATGTTGCAGGAGAAAGCGTTTCTATTTGCAAAAGCGTTTCTTAGAAAACTGGTTCAAAGGGCCGGCAGCGTTGCATCCTGAAGGGTTGCAGCTACATAACGTTTCATCGGAAAACTGGTTCAAAGGGCCGGCAGCGTTGCATGCTGAAGGGTTGCAGCTACATAACGTTTCATCGGGAATTCGTGCCAGAAGTACACGTGAGACATAATAATATCCGATGAAAAACAAGCTTCCTTCTTCTGATTTGGATAGTCTTCTGCGCGATACATTAGTTAAGAGACGATGAAAATCAATGACCGATGCAAACGTCTGACCTCCGCGTTTGAAAAAACGTGAGTTTTCTGAAAAGGCTTCTTACTGCAGCAATCTCACAGAAATTCATCTTCTATCCCTATCACCATTACCATTTATATACATGTATAGTCAACAATAATGACTTTATAAGCTAATATTTTATTCATTAAGAGTTTAGAAGACAAGAGCTAGAAGCTCATATGGCACTTGCAACGCTGTTTCAGAGGATGAAAATAGGAATTTGCCAATTCGTGCGTTAGTTGTGTTCATTTGTAAGCAAACCCCTTGAGATAAGAATGATCATGGGTCCTTTGAAATCGTGAGAATGGATCGTTCTTAAAAACTATTCTATTCACGCATTTTGCTGTGATGATGCTCACTTTAAGGGCGCTAGAACATTCATCCGTCACGAACACTCTTGCACAAATGGTGATAAGCTCATCGAAATCATGAAAATATGTATTTTCCTCAAAATAACTGTTTTTACTTTAAGGAAATCACAAAACCCTTGAGGCAAAACGGATCATGGGCCCTTGGGGATCACGAATATAATTATATCTTTTGGTCAAAAGTATTTTTTTGACTTTTCGGTAAGGTATGTAATTTAAGGGTGCTAAAAATTCATTTCTTAGCAAAATCCTTGAGGCATAAACGATCATGGGCTAATGGGGATCATGAAAAAGTATATTTTGCTTTAATAGTACTTCAAGGGATGGTCGAATCTGAGAAATGACAATATCTAAGCCAATCTTGTTAAGTAAGTCTCTGATGTTCAAAGAAGAGTTTCATCGTCCTTGCGGATCTGGAATTACCTTAACTCGCGGTGACCGGAATTTCGGACCCACACCCCCTACAACTCCCCCAATGGTGCCCGAATTTGGTCCGGTACTGTGACGTATCTATGGCTTGTGCTTGCTCTTCCCGCCAAGTTTCATCGCTCCACTCTAAGGGTGTCACAAGATTGCCGGTTCTCCCCTCCAACCACCCCCACCCCATATTCATGGGATCTGGTCGGAACTGATCTCGGAAATTTGAGATACGAGGCTTTTCCAAATATCAAGTTTCATTCAGATCCGATCACCCCTTCGAAAGTTATACATGGCTCAAGACTCCGGATTCTCCACCCCCACCCCCCCTCCCCACGATGGTCAGATTGGGAAACTGACTATTTTAAGCCAATCATCTCAAGCCTCAAACGGTCAAGCCAATTTTCATCGTCTTAGCCCCCCCCCCCTCCCCCCCCCCCCCCAGGGTCCGAATACGGCCGGTTCTGTCGCTGATGTATCTAGGGCACGTGCTTTTTCTTCCCACCAAGTTGCATCCCAATCGCTCCAGTCTAATCGTGTCACAATATTTCCGGTTCTCCCCTCCGACTTCCCCTGTCCCCACATTCATCGGATCTGTTCAGGACTCGAAGTGGGAGATCTGAGACACGAGATTGTTAATGTACAGTTTAATTAAGATCCAATAACCCGTTCGAAAGTTATAGATGCCTCAACATTCCGGATTCTCCAGCCCTCCATTCCCCCTCAGTGGTCGGATTTGGGAAGTGACTATTTCCAAGTTAGTTTGGTTGGGTCCCTTATATGCCTGCCAAGTTTCATCGTCCTAACTTTCTGGAAGTACCCTAACTCGAGAACAGTGAACCGACAGACCGATCGACCAACAGACCGAAAAGTGATCTGTATATGGCACTTGAACAAAGCTGCAAGTAACATAAGCACTGAGCTATTCAAGAAACCATGGATTTTAATAATTACATATAACTTTGGACGCTTTGGAAACTCGTAAATAAGGCATCAAGAAAACAATCACAGTAATCTTCGAAATAACTCATCAAGAAAACAATGACAGTAAGCTTATAAGCATAAAGATTGAGGTCAAATTGGTTTTGGAAAGGGAAACAAATCATAGTAAATCACATCGAGTTAAAATCATGGCACAAATAAAACAACAAGAAAAAAAAATCACAGTAAGTACTTCCACTTCCAAGCTGACTAGTTTCTATTATTCCCCCTATGTCTCACCATCAGCACATCTGACCGACATAGTAAAATAGCTCTCAGGTTGACGAGTAGAAAATCTGGAATCTGCTCCCTGCTGGTAGTATAGAAAATGTAAGTTACCCATTACCCTATAGACCCGACTTATAAGTAAGTCTATAGACACACGTAAGTGTTGATTGTGTTGATTTTGAGACAATGGGGGACTAACAGAATCTAGTCCACTTTGAATGCTGAGCCAGAATAAGGCGAATTGATAACTTGAGACTTATCAACAACAAATTAGAGAGCACAACTTAACGCAGCACAACACAAATTCTTTTTAGAAGGAGCATCAGTATAATTGACAGTATTTGGAACCTTGTACTTCTTTCCTTGAAACACCAGGATAATATTTGAGGATCTCCCATCATAGCATTCAGATTCTCATGCAATTATACTCTATACCCACAGCATTCTCTTATTTCTTCCTTTCCACTTGAAAAAACTATTTTGTAAAGCAATATGGTCAAACTGTTGGTAGATGTAGGTTGCAATGGTAAAAAACAATTCTCTTATCCTTTGAGTCCAGCCTCTCAAATGGAACATAAACATAAACTTCTGGGTCAAAACCAGAACAATGTGCTTGACATAAAGGTTGAAGTTTCTGAATTCCAGCAATAACTTCATCAGAAACCTTCTTACTGACTGTGTTTAGATATTGAAGCTTAATACTGAAGATTAAAAAGATGAGATCATGTTATTTTAAATATGCGAAGCACCTGCTCCACAAAACGAAATTATGTCATAACCATACATTGACAGAGAAATTCAAAATTCAAGATACAAGTGTGACCCTTTGGGATGTTTTCTCATCGCTTTCAAAAATCATGGAGAGCAGGGCCCAACCAGCGCACAAAGTCGTCCACTGCTTCCTGACCGAAGATTAAAAATTAAGTAGCCTATCTTTTTTCTGCGTGTTTATGTGTTTTGTTTATTTTCTTCATTTACTCTGCCTTTTCAAAATGGTGGGTCATAAATAAATTACTTACTTGGAAAAACTTTGCTTCTTCCCCGCTCAACTGTCACATTGTGTCACATCAGGAAAATAGTAACAAACATTTTCTCCAATATCAGTATCATCAACAACAAAAATTTGGAATTGAGATGGTATGGGAGGCTCAGGGGAGGCTGAGGGATAGGGAAAGGTTCAGGAAGGGATGCAGTGTCAGAAGATGAAGTAGGATTAAAAACCCCAAGACAAGACCAGGACAAGACAATGGGAAATTCACAGTATCAGAAGGATGAACCAACTGGATGTGGACATCCAAACTTTACTTACAAAACTACTATACAAAACCTTTTCTGACAAAAAAAAAGGCAGAAAAGCGTATCTCGATCAATCTCCATATGAACGAAACATCTATCGCCTAATGTTTCTCAAGAAACAACTAAACAACTCACTGTAGAATTTATAACCACAGTATTTACACCTCACCCTTTCAGGTGACATAGCATAAGCATTCACCAGACTAGGCTAAGTTCTAATGCTGATTTGCTGGGTTTGGTCAGGTAAGGTAGTCAGGTGAAAGAAAGTAAAACTGATTGGTATTAAATTAGATTGGTATTAGAAAGAGTTCAGAAATTATTCACAGAATTATCAAAAGAAATTAATTAAGGGAATTAAGCAATCATTTCTTCACTAAGCTTATGCAAACAGATTGTAGCTTATGAGCATTCAGTTGGTCTGAGACAGGCTAACCAAGAAAAGCTTACGAGCATCCAGTTGGTCTCAGACAGGCTAACAAAGAAAACAAAAACAGAGATTAAATTATTTACTTACTCTGGCAGAACTCCAGAACATCTTTGTCCTTTTCGACAAATTTATATAATTATGTGACTCCTCCATAGTGATGAGTCACAGTTCGTGCACTTTTCAGTTTGAACGATGGCACGACAAACAAGAAGAAAACGGAATTTTCTTTCATGGAAGGAGGCTAACAAAATGAGTTTAACAGCGGGAGGTAAAGGACTTTTGATTTAGATTCCCGAGTTAAGAGATACTTATCGGCGTATGATGACAATGATGAGCCTGTTAATGGTAGAAATGTTGCCAACTAGTCAATAATATTTTTCTAACAGAGTTGTGAAAGTAAGATGTTAATTGCTTTTTTTAAAGAAAAAATTAGTCTTTTCTACTTTTGATTGGCTATGACGCTTTATGCAAAACCAACCAATAGAAAGCATAATTCGCTTTTGTAATAAGAGTATGTAGACTTTAAGCTGTAATATCTTTTCAAACACCTATGCGAAAAATGTAATCATACGATCAAAAAAAGTTAGGATACCTTTTCCAGCCAATTCCAGGTTCACAAACGCTTTCACTTAAGGCGTGTTCTCGACGTTCCCTGAGGTCTCCGCTTAAGGAGTAGCCGCGTTTGTGTTTGTCCCGGGGAACCACTCCCACTATTCTCCCGAGTCCCCACGGGTGGGAAATGCTCTGTTAATCATCACCATCGTCAAAAAGGACTCCCTTTCATATTCGGAGGGGAATCAATTTTTGCCAGTGTTTGTGCAATGTAAAATTAATTAAAAAGAATCAGAATAAACAAATCCCAAAATAAAGTGGATCTAGTAATTTCGTCAAATGCAAATTCTTTTTTTCGAACAAAATACATTTTAGAAGCATTCTCCGTGTTCTCGTTGTTTTCCTAGGCGGAGTCCGCGTGGAGTGACTCCCTCTATTCTCGCCGTTCCCTTCGATTCCCCGAGGAGTCCTCGGAGAACGGCGAGAACACACTTTTAGAAAGTCCCGTATCTAACAGTGTTAAGTTATTTCGTTTATGCCCTTTTTTGTTTTCGGAAAAGTTCGATCACTTCGACCGTTTTTTACGGTTTTTATGTTTCCCTAAATTATATATAAATTACTTCCTGTTGAATGACCTTGGTTGTCGACCAAGCTACGCTCTTTTCTTGGCTTTTACCTCATGAATTTTATCTGTCTACCCCAGAACCCAATAAAACATGGATATCAAAGTGATGTTGTAAAGGTTAAAAGCAAAGCGATAACAAGAACAAGAATCGAGACCAGGGGCACCACGAATGGGGGGGGGGGGTTGTCCATTCAATTTGTGGAAATAGTCAAACGGATACAGTCAATACAAAAACAAAGTTTTCAATCTTCAAAACAGTCGATTTTTCGTTAAACATGCATTATTCTTAAAAACTGTCGGTATCTCTGCTAAAACAGTCGGTAAAACGACCAGCCAGTCGGAAATTACCTTCCCCCCTTCCCCGAAATATTTTGGCTGGTAATGCCTCTGATCGAGACACATAATTTTCCGATTGTAGTTTCCGATTGTAGGGTTTTCCGAAACTGAATTGACGAATACATAGCCTCCGCAAAAAGTTCGAACTCAGGGTTCAAGGTCCATAAACGTTTATCGCAGCAACGTTTTTGCAACCTATACTTTGTTCAACGGATCTTAAAACAGTTTCTTTTACAAAAACGTTTCACAGAAAATGTCAAGCTGAAACTCTTTTTGTAAAAACGTTGAAGTGGGCAGATTTTTTCTTTTTTTTTCAAGATATAGACCTTCAATTAAACCGAAAAGGAGTCATTTTGAGCCTTCATGACCATATCGTAGCAGAGGAGAACCAATAAAATTCGGCGAGGCAAGTTCGTGAGAAAAAAAAGACCAGGGTAACGTTTTTGTTTGAAGAGTTTTCCGGTTGCAAAATCGAACGAAAATAAATTTCCTTTTCTAGCGTTATATGTATAACATTGCCTTTACTCTTACAAGCCCCAGCACAGTCCACTATCTTTCAACCTGATCTAACGATGTATGCCTTTTCTAAAGCTCAGAAAGTAAAGCTGGGCAAACATAATCCGTGCCATTTGCAACGTATTTCACAAAAAGAGGGGTATTTTACTTTACAGTGTAGTTAACGTAGAAATGTGTAGCACAGTATCTATACGATTCCAGTTAGGCTTTGGGATCCAGGCCTTCTTCGGATTTGGACAACTGATTCGAAAAACAGGGACGACCAAACAGAAAGACAGAGGCAGATGGTCGTCCTCAATTTTCTCCTCATCAGCCTCAACAATACCGTCAATGAGACATGGTTCAGAAACTATCAAATGATCAAGACTGGAAACGTTAGCGCCAGCCGCCAGGATTATGTATATATGAAAAGGGTAGAGACTTCTCAATGAGACTGTGAGCTACAGTTAATCAATCGAAAAATAAGTCAGTCTGTAGGCCTACAGAAGAAGTTAAAAGATCAGTGTTGATATCCCCAACAAGAGCACATTTCATTCCTTTCCGTGAAATGTCTGACAGAAGTGTTCCGATTTTCTGACAAGCCTTAGCAAATGAACTATGTGATGCAATGTTCCGCCGGTGTTCCGCCATACGTTAAAGAACAATATTGTCCAACTGAAAGGCAAGGGCATAACGCCCAGACTGGAAAAGTTTTCGTGGTGCTGAACACTCGCTGGCTCGAAGAAAAATGGCTAACCCACCGGAAGGACGAACTCTAGTTTTCATTGCCAGCTGGATGAACACAAAATGCTCAGGAGATCGGCGCGAACTTTCGCTAATAGGGGCTATATAACTTCGTAAAGGGTGTCTGCCCGTCTGTCTGTCTGTTAGTGTGATAACTCTCGAATAAGTTAGGAAGGCTATCTTGTTCAAACTTCGTGTGCGGGTCCTCTCCGTCAAAAGTACAGGTTGTTCGCAGATGGTATTGTAGCCCTACATTTAGGAGTGGGGAGGGGTTTCAACTTCAAGCTAAGATTTGATCCACGAGTTAAGAGACAAACTGAATACCCGTCATTTCTTTTGACCCCGGAAAATTAGCTCGCACGGAATTCGGCAAAAAGAAAAGTTCCTATACTTTATTGATCAGGCACATCGAATTCTTGAATCAAAATAACTGGAGCAGGCTGACACGCTGACCGGTCGATTGGATTTGTTGTGCTTGGTCGATACTGCTGATGCGATAATATCCGATCAAAAATGGAAATTCCGTAAGCTTCACTTTACCGGATGTTACGAGTTCCAAACTTGTGATGAGAAGACCCAGGAAATTCATCCTCTAGCTTCGTTTTCCCACAAAGTTGATAGTATGAATCGGATTCGCCGGAATCCTGCGAAAACTAGAAATTTCTTAACTTCTAATAAGGTGTTTGTCGAGTTGTTCGAGGCAGTATAACGATAATAAGACGACTGGCCCATCTGTCAGCTCCTATTCATGGGAACCACCAGGTAAGAAATTTACCCTACTGAGTAAATGGCGATTCCCGGAATCTGATCTTAACCGAATATTTCGAGTTTCAGACTAGTGTTAAGAAGACACAGAAAATTCATCCTCTAGCTTCGTTTTTCCATAAAGTTGATAGTTTGACCGGATTCGCCGGAATTCTGCGAAAACTAGAACTTTCTTAAGTTCTAATAATGTGTTTGTCGAGTTGTTCGAGGCGGTATAGGGATTATAAGACGACTTGCACTGTCAGCTCTTACTCATGGAAACTACCAGGTAGGAAATGTACCCTACTGGGTAAACGGTGATGCGAAAAAAAATTTGGAAAGAACAATATCCTATGATCCAACTTATTATATAGTGTATTTCGAGGTAAAGGGCGTGCCTACGTTTTGAATCAATCGATATATCAAGATATAAAACTATTGCCTCAGGGATTTGTTTAAGGGGTTAAGTGGACATGCATAAAATTTTCGCGGTTTGGAAGAGACCGAAAGTATATATTACCCGATTTTCGGGATCAAGAAATAACACAATTCCTCTTTGTGATCTCACCCAAACCTTTCGTCTTATTCTTAACTTGAAATGTAAGTTTGACACGTCCGGATCCAGTAGTTTATAGCAGGGAGGGGGGGGGGGGGGTCTCCCCGCGCTCCCTCTACCTAATCCATCTAACAGTAAAACAAGAATAGAGATCAGGGGCTTCGTCGTTTTCAGAACAAAATGATGACACGTTCACCAATAGTCAGGTTGTCCCAATTTTAAATGAATTTATAGGTTGTCAGCTCTAGGCCGAAGAAAAGCAACATAATTAGCTATTCTTCAAACAACCACTTTCGGCTCACCGAAAGAATCACTAGATTCCAAATGTCCATTCAGTTTCATCGCAGATGACAAACATGGTACTGAATCTCGTGGTAATTGAACCTCTCAGTATTTTGAAAGTACTTGAGTACCTAAGTATCTCTTTTTTTTTTTTTATTAAGTACGAGTATCAAGTACTTCTGAAATCTTTTACTTCAGTAGAGTACAAGTACTAGAATTTTTAACTTAAGTACTTTTACTTTGAGTATTTCCCAACACTGCTTCCCCTTCTGTGACAGCAAATCTAGTCATGTCCAATGTTTGTCGCATGTCGAGTGTTTGTATTTATGTTTTTATTGATACATTTTAACATGTCAACCATACTTCTTCTAACTATCAATGGCTTCTGTGGCAAAGACTAACGTGATCTTTCTCTTAACTTATTACACACATCATTAAATAAATTGTATGTGTTTCTATTGCATTGTCTGAATCCTCCGACAATCCAATTTTTCTTCGGTAATTGGTAATTACCAGAACAAAGATCGTCGTACTGAAAGAGAACAACAGCTAACCAGATTAAGGATGGAATAAAGTTTGAAAAAACAGTAACTGGAATTACCAAGATGCTGTAACTTCCCAGTGGAACAGAAATAGCAAGTCAGGTTCAGGGATGGAATAAAGTGTGAAGAAGAGTCTAGATATTTCTTTGCAATGACTCTCTCATCCGTGACCTGCTTAGCATCATCATTCAGGGTTGCCAGACCCCCCCCCCCCCCTCGGCATGACTTCATAAAATCTGGTTGGTTTTATAACCAAACAGTGCAGTATAGTTCTAAAAAGAAAAAAAACATTTTTCTGTTGAATCACAACTTACCGAAAAGTAAGGGCACTACCCTGAACGATAGAGCACTGAACACTGTTTAAGCGGATCTCAAGAATTCATAAAAAGGAACAAGAGCTGCGAGCTCATATGGCACTTCTTACGAGTAGGTGGTGTGAGAAACGAGAAAGTAAATCTGAGCATTTTCCGGAAATTCCTATAATCCTCCCCACCTTGATCGGATCCGCTCCGGACCCTAAAATATGTCTCCCTTCAACTCCCCCCACTGTGGCCGAATACGATACAGACACGTAAACTTCGCGTCTCTAACATATCCTTTTCCCATCCTTCAAGTATAACTCGAATCGGACCATATCTGCAAATTTCCGATTTCCGTTTCATCCTCCTACCTTGGGCTGATCCGGTTCTGACGCCAACTGACAAATCTATGTCGCACAAACTTGGCACTGTCCAACTTGCATCCCATTCGGCCCATCCTTTGTTTTTTGTGCATGTCATGAAGTTTCCGGACCCCTCCCCCCAAACCATGGCCGCATGGGTTCAGAAACATACTTTGCATGTCTAGTTCATCATTTCTTATCACCCATAAAGTTCACTTGAATCGCACCATTTGAGCGCAGCCTACGGAAGTCAGTAACTTCCGGAATCCCCCTTCCTCATCTCCCCGAAAAATGGTCAGATCCAGGAACGGAAGTCTTCCTAGGGCACTGTGTCGGGTGTTTAAGTCTACTTGGTTGGGTCACTAATATGCCTGCCAAGTTTTATCGTCATTAGCACATCCGGAAGTGTCCCATGATCCCCGGAATTCCGGTAAACACCCTTCAACTCCCCCCAAAGACCCACGATATGACCTGGTTATGTTAAAAACGTAACTAATGCTTATGCTTCCCACCAAATTCCATCCCGATCTGCCCGATTCGCCTATAAAAGTATATCGCCATAAAAGCCAATCTGATAGAGTGCCTAACATGCCTGCCAAGTTTCATGGTCATAGGACATTTGGAAGTGCCCCAACTCGTAATCGCCGGAATCGTGGAAAACCCTTTCCAACTCCCCCCACTGTGACATGATCCGGTCCTGTTTTGTCAATACTGTCTCTACGGGTTATGCCTGTTCTTTCCTCCAAGTCCCATCCCGATCTCTCGACTCTCAGCGTTTCACGAGATTTCCGGCACCCCCTCTAGCCCCCCCCCCTTATCGGATTCGTTCCGGACTTGAAACTGATCATCTAAGACACTTCACTTGTCAAGGTTCATTCACGTCCGATCACCAGTTCCAAAGTTGTGCATGTCACTAGATCCTGGATTCCCCATCCCTCCACTCCCTCCAAGATCATCGTATCGGGGAAGGAACTATTTCCAAGTCGACCTGGGAGAGTACCTAATATGTCTGCCAAGTTTCAAGGTCATCTGGAAGTACCCTAACTCGTGATCACCGGAAATCCAGCAAACCGCCTCCGACACCCTCCACTGCAATACGATCCGGTCCTGTTCTGTCAATAAAGTATTCAGGGTTAATGCTCGTTCTTGCCTTCAAGTTCCATCCCGATCCCTGAACCCTAAGCGTTTCACAAGATTTCCGCCCCCCCCCCCTCCCTCTACCTCCCAGCCCAGGTTTCGGATTCGAGCAAGATTTGAAACTGAAAATCTGAAACACTTGCTCTTCACACTTGTCAAGTTTCATGCATGTCCGATTAAACGTTAGTATGAAAGTTTGTACTTTACGGACTCCCCATCCCTCCACCCCCCCCCCCCCCGCGATGGCTGGATCGGGGAAGTGATTATTTACAAGTCAATCTGGTCGGTTCCCTAATATGCCTGCCAAGTTTTATTGTCCTAGCTTATGTTGAAGCGTTTCACGAGATTTCCGGCGCCCCCCATTTATTGAATCTCGTCCGGATTCGATACTCAATATCCAAAACACTTATTCTTTACATATGTAAAGTTTCATGCATGTCCGATTACCCGTTTCGAAGTTATGTATGTTACTAGTTTCCGCGCATTTCTCATCCCTTCACTCCCCCCACGATGACCGGATCAGGGAAGTGATTGTTTCCAAGTTAGTGGGATGAACAAGCACAAGCCCTAGATATATAGTTGACAAGACCGGACTGGATCCAAACACTGTGGGAGGAGTGGGAGGGAGGGTTCCGGAATTCCGGTGATCCCGATTTAAGATGCTTACACATGTGCTGGGATGATCAAACTTGGCATGCATAGTAGATACCCGACCAACCTAAAATGGAAACAGTCACTTCTCCGATCCGACCACCGTGGAGGGAGAGGGAATCCGCAATATTGACGTATTTATAACTTTTGAACGGGAATCGAATCTTAATGAAACTTGATATTTGGAAAGACCTCCTGTCTCAGATGTCACACATCAGGTCCAGAATGATTTCCGGTGACTTCGGGGGGAGTTGGAGGGAGCAACCGGAAATCGCGTGACATGTTCAGAGTAGACGGATCGTGATGAAACTTGGCGGTAAGAACAAGCACAAGCCCTAGATACATAGCTGACAAGACCGGACTGGATCCAAGCACTGTGGGAAGAGCTGGAGGGAGGATTCCGGAATTCCGGCGATCCCGACATAAGATGCTTACACATTTGTTAGGACGATAAAAGTTGGCAGGCTTAATAGTGACCCGACAAAAATAGATTGGAAACAGTCACTTCCTCGATCCGAGCACGGTG
Source organism: Branchinecta lynchi (assembly GCA_023053575.1). Taxonomy (NCBI): domain Eukaryota; kingdom Metazoa; phylum Arthropoda; class Branchiopoda; order Anostraca; family Branchinectidae; genus Branchinecta; species Branchinecta lynchi. The sequence continues at coordinate 19,681,722 of JAKZAP010000008.1, read as the reverse complement.
GGGGGAGTTGAGGGAGGGGGAATCCGAAATATTGGTGTATTCGTAGCATTTGAACGGGTAATCGGATCTTAATGAAACTTGAAATTTGGTAAGACCTCGTGCCTCAGATGTCACACTTCAAGTCCCGAATGAATACGGTGACTTTGGGGGAGTTTTTGGGAGGAGGGTTCCAGAATTCCGGTGATCCCGAGTTAAGATGCTTACAGATGTGCTAGGACGATTAAACTTGACCAAACTAACCAAACTAACTTGGAATTAGCCACTTTCCTGATCCAACCACCGTCGGGGGGGGGGGGGTGGAGGGAGGGGGAATCCGGAATATAGACATATTTATAACTTTTGAACGGGGAATTGGATCTTAATAAAAAACTTGATATTTGAAGACCTGGTGTCTCAGATGTCCCATTTCAAGTGCGGACAGGATCCGATCAGTGTGGGGGAGTCTTGGGGGCGATACAGCGACTGGGATAGCAATTGGTGGGAAGAAAAGCGTAAGTCCTAGATACAACAGTGACAGAACCGGACCAGATTCGGTCACTCTGGGAGAGTTGGAGGGGGGGGGGGTCCAGAATTCCGGTGATCACAGTTTAAGGTAGGCTGCTTCCAGATGTGCTAGGACGATGAAACTTGGCTTGAACATTAGGGACTTGACTAGAGTGGCTTAGAAATTGTCACTTCCCAGATGCGACCATCCCTTAAAGTAGGCTACTCATCTTAACGGTGAAGTACAAAAAATACTTTTAAGCAAAACCTAAATTTTCATGATCCCCATGAGCCCACGATCATTTTTGTCTCAAGGGTTTTGATTACAGATGAAGTTAGCGCCCTTATAGTGCGCATCATCACGTCCAAGGGTCCATCGTCATTCTTATTTACCAATTCTTGCAAGTGCCATATGTGCTTCCAGCTCTTGTTATCCACTGTACGAATCTATGTTTCCAAGTCAGCTTGGTCTCAAGGAGTATTTATCTCAAGAGCTACCAGAAGACGGCCTGCGATCACCCTCTTCCATCAACGTTTTCGACTAATGCAGTTTCGGAATTCCAGAAGCACAGAAAAACAAAATTTTCAGGGAAAGTTGTTGAATTATGGTGGACTTGGACGAAATTAAAACTTCCAAAGTTTTTAATGGGAAATTTGAGTTCTTCTGACAAAGAATAGGTGACAGTAAGTGGTGACAAAATTAAAAATAAAGTAATAACCTCAGCGAGGGGAGGAGCGAGAAATGTCCAAAGAGGAAGAAACAGAAATACGACAATGTTTCATTCCACCCTTAAAGTGCGAACACACGATGAGGATTTCCCGGTCCGGATTTCCTGCACTTTTATGATCAAGTGGAAAAAAAATCAACTTTTCCATATGGAAGTGATGATGGTGCTGCAAATCCGGCAGAAATTCCAGCCCGGGAGCTCCCGATCCTGATCGTGTGTTCGCACTATTAGCTTGGCTTTTGAAGTTAACCGAAGAGGGCTGAGATAACATTCTACTTACCCATCACTTACCCACTTAAATTGGCTTTAAGACAAGGTGAAAACGGGTTGCTTCATTGCTGCGCTATTCTTTTAACCGATTTTCATTCCTTGAACTTTATCTTCCGTATTCGTGGTGCTTCTATGTTCTTAAGGAGTCTGCTTCAGTAGTAAGAATTACGAAGTTTTTTATTACATGCGTGGAATTTTGAAAATTACGCCTGTCTTAATGCTGAGACAATCACACACAAACGGTCAGAATCCTTCACATCAGTCAGACGGGAAGCTTTCCAAGAGCTAGAGGTAAGCGGGTTGAAATATACTGAAATATGGAGCTTCAAATCATCCTTAAACTATCATCGCCTTCTTTTAATTACCTTTATTAAATAGACCAGAAATGCACCAATCATGCCATTAATTCTAAGATTGTACTATTAAGTAGATCCTTTATTAAGATCATTATAGCATTAAAACTTCTCACGTGGCACCAAGGCCGTACCCAGGGAGGGAAAGGGTAGGGGGCTCGACCCCCCCCCCCTGAAACCCACAAAAGTAATATTTTTTTTGTAGGCTTTAAAACCTGGTAAATGTTTTTTTCTGTTCTTTTAGTTCCCCCCTCCACCCCCCACTCCCACCGAAATAGATTCCCCTTTATACTTGAAGCATTTAACAACTATAAAGGTAAACGATTGCAGAGAAATAAATCTTTATTCGGACACACACAATAGCTGGTTTTCTTCAGAAGGGACCTAACATAAATATTCTCTGTGCCCAAGCTGACTTTGAAACATAGATTCAAACAATAGTGGCGTTTTTTATCTCCGATTAGTTCGGCGTTAGCGTAGCCGTCTGACTTTTTGTCGTTTTTGACGTCCGCCGGAAGCCGATTGCCGTAGCTGTATATCTTAATTTCTATTTTTGTTCTGATCGGCTAAGTTCTATCACCTGAATTTCTGTCCATCGCCGATCGGCCAAGGACTCGCCGTTTGCCGTAGGCGTTGGGATTTCGTTTTACTATTTAGCGTTTCTTTCAAAAATGGAGGGAAATGAGGATTATGTTCTTTATTTTCCGTGTTATGAGAACAGCCTCTTTGAAGTCAAATGTGAGTAGACATATCCAATGTGTAGTTTATCTTATAACAGATGTACACTGCCAGCAGAACAAAATCCCGTTTTTGCGCACCCAAAAACAACGGCGAACGCCAAAGGCTATCGGCTATCGAAAACAGTATATAAGAACGATTCGGCAAACTCGCTTCGTCTACTGGAGAAATTTCATCGGCGATCAAAAACGCCACTTTGTTTACAACGGATACGTCAGCTACAATTCTTCATCATCGATATTTCGGCTGACGAAGAATTGTAGCTGACGTATCCGTTGTAAACATTGCTTGAGTGACCTTGCAATCTGGAATTGAACCTTTCCTGAATTTCACTTCATTAGATATTAAAATGCACGCTTTTGTTCATATTCAAATTATCTGCGCAGGCGTGAACTTCGTCTTTTCGGGCCAGCCCTCCTACAGTCCGAGACAAAACAAGACCAAAGGTTTCCATGGGATCCCAAAAATTCAGTATTTGATCCAGACAATTGGGTCTTCTCTTCGCCAGACTCTTTGAACATTTTTACTATGAAATTCAGAAACAGATTAAGGTAAAAAAGCTAATCATCTGAGAAAACCAAGTTCAGATATGGATTCAGAGTGTTTGTGTTTGCCCCTATAAGTCATATCTGTTTTGACTAAAACTTCCTGCCTTACTTCTGCCAATTTCTCGATTTCGGCCAAATTCTGGAACTACCTGCCCGCCAAAAAAAAAGAAAGCTAAAAAACGAACTCAGCCTATCTTCTTCCCCGATATCGAACATCTAATCAACTTCAAATTGAAATTTAACTTATAAGAAATTTTCCGAGCCGGATTCCGGACGATCTATATGCCCTGGTAAGAAATGATTGTCATACACAGATTCAGCATCTTTTCTTACCCCTAAATCGAATATCTTATCAACTACAAATACTTTTAACAATTTTACGGTTTAGCCGGATTCCGGCCGAACTACTTGCCCAGCGAGAAAACGGTTTTCACCATCGTGTTCAGCATGTCTTCTTACTCCTAAACCGAACATCCAATCAACTTGAAATCAAACTTTTACTTTTAACAAACTTTCGGGTTTTGGCCGGATTCCGGGCTAACTACTTGTCCGGCAAGAAAATAGTTTTCACCATCGTGGTCAGCATGTTTTCTTACTCCATAATCGACTGTTCCATTAGCTGTTTAAAAACATTTTGCTTGCCCCTTAATTTAAACCCCCTACCCCACCCCTAAATATAGGGCTACAAAGCCCATCTATGAACTCGACCTTACTCTTGACCCAAAGAATCCCCACACCAAGTTTCATCAAAATATCTCATTCCCTAAGATAGTTATCGTGCTTACAGACGGACGGACGGACAGACGGACGGACGGACAACTTTTGCGATGTCATAGATAGGTATCCCTCCACTTACGTTTTGGGATCCCAAAAATAAAATACCCATTAGCAGAGTCAAAATAGTTCAGTGTATTCAAATCAAGATACAATAAGACCAAAGGTGTCGATGGGATCCCAAAAATCTAAGATTTGATCCAGACAATTCGGTCTTGTCTTCGCCAGGCCAATCATCAGAGAAAACCGAGTTCAGATATTCTATCTACCTATCTATACCTCTATAAGCCATATCTATTTTGACGATATTGACCGAAACTTCCTGCTTTAATACTGCCAAATTTGCGGTTTCGCCCGAATTCCGAGTGAACTACTAGTCCAGCAAGAAAAGAAAAATTCAGAAACGAAGCCGGCGTATCTCCTTATCCCTACAAAGAAATCTAATCAACTTTAAATAAAATTTTGACTTAAAAAAAATGTCCGGGTAAAAAATGATCATTATATACAGACTAAGCGTCTCTTCTTACCCCTAAATATATCATCTAATCAACTTCAGATAAAGCTTTTACTTTTAACATATTTTCCGGTTTTAGCCGGATTACAGGCGAACTAGTTGTCCGGCGAGAAAATGGTTTTCACCATCGGGTTCAGCATGTTTTCTTACCCCTAAATCAACATTTAATCAACTTCACAATGAAACTTTTACTTTTAACCAACTTTCCGGTTTTTGCCGGATTTCGGACGAACTACTCGTCCAGCGAAAAAATGGTTTTCACCATCGTGCTCAGCATGTCTTCTTACCCCTAAATCAAACATTTAATCAACTTCAAATGAAACTGTTACTTTTACTTTTAACCAACTTTCCGGTTTTGGCCGGATTCCGGACGAACTGCTTGTCCGGCGACAAAATGATTTTCACCATAATGCTCAGCATGTCTTCTTACCCCTAAATCAAACATTTAATCAACTTCAAATGAAACTTTTACTTTTAACCAACTTTCCGGTTTTTGCCGGATTCCGGACGAACTACTCGTCCAGCGAGAAACTAGTTTTCACCATCGTGCTCAGCATGTCTTCTTACCCCTAAATCAAACATTTAATCAACTTCAAATGAAACTTTTACTTTTAACAAACTTTCCGGTTTTGGCCGGATTCCGGGCGAACTACTCGTCCGATGACACAATGGTGTTCACTATCGTGCTCAGCATGTATTCTTACGCCATAATCGACTATCACATTAGCTGTTTAAAAATATTTTGTTTGTCCCTTGAATTGAACCCCTCCCCCACCCCCAAATATAGGGCTACAGAGCCCATCTACGAACCCGACCTTACCCTTGACCCAAACAATCCTCATACCAAGTTTCATCAAAATATCTCATTCCCTTCGAGAGTTATCGTGCTTACAGACGGACGGACGGACAGACAGACGGACGGACGGACAACTTTTGCGATGTCAATAGGTATCCCTCCACTTACGTTTTAGGATCCCAAAAACAACATCGCTTTTCAGTTAAATAATTGGTCCAAGCCAACTTACTTATTTCCCGGCAGCAGCAACCGGGGGGGGGGGGGGGGGCAGATGAATGGGTATCCGAAGAAAAATCTTCAGCGTACATACCACGAATGCATCCATTCAGCCAAAATGGGAAGATGGGCAGTGGGCAAGCCTATCTGAGAGACGCAACTTTAAACAGATGGCCTATAAGAGGGTATAACCGTAAAGGACACCTCGCTGTACATGCGGCTGTGCTCTGTCAAAATCTAGTAAATAAAAAAAACAAAAATAAAATATGTTTTTGAGTTAAACATTGACGGGCACTAACTCACTACGGCGAATCGAAGGGAGTAATCAGAATCTGTCTAGCTTGCATAGTTTCTTCGATACAGGCCTAGTATCTACAGGCTCCTTCATTCCTTCAGGAAGTAAGAAAATCGTTTTTTTGCGTTGTTCGGAATGTAGTTACTAGGTTTTGCAAAGGACAGCCGCATCGTGTTTCTGGTAACATACTTTGGTATGCTAACAGAAAATTATACAAGGCTACGTTTTCAAGGCTGTTTTCAACCTCTTTCCATCTGCCTTGCCTTGGAGAACAAATGTGGCAATTCTGATAATCAGTGTGATGCCAACAGAGGAAGTAGGTTATCAATGCTAAGTTTAGAATCTCGGGAAAAAGGATTGACGGAAATACTACTAAACTAGAACGAACTAGACCTACGTTACCTGTGCAACATGAAGTGTTGCAGCAACCTTTATTCTGCTTCGCCGACTAAAGTGTTGCGAGAGCAACACTTTGGTTTTGTTTCTTCGCTAACAGTTAAGCTGCATTCGTCAACCCATCTAGGTTTTCAAAATGGTATGTTCCAATCCATGAAGAATATTTTTCTGAACTGATGACACAATCTGTAATCACACGGTTATCCCTCGGCGTTACAAAAAAAAACAACAGAATATCGGAAGTAGGGACTAAATTACTTTGAAGCCAGTTTAACTTCATCCTTTTCAACCGTAGACATCGTGGCTTGTGGAAACTTGGAACTTTATCTTATAACCTAGTTGGCATTATAAAACTGTCCATAGCTTTTTAGGTCAAAATACCAAAATACCTCTACTAATTATTGCGTAACATATATCGTTGTTTTCCATTATCATTTGTATACATTGCGTTAACACTTAATTCTAGGTTACAGTGAAGGAGCATCACCATAGGCCATTCTAGCATCTCATGAAAAAATCGCAATGCTTCAGCAACCGGTTCTTGAACAATGACATGAAACAAACTTTTCTAATCATCAAAAACACTAGAAACAAAATAGGTACACATGGGCTACTAGGAAAAGTCGGAAGCCCCTCATCGCCGAAGATGGTTATGGTGTAATCGCCGACTGTTAGTTAAAAGTCCCTAACTTGTCTCACAGTTGGGTCCCACCTATTTACCCTAACATTAAAGTTGTCAACCGCTCATGACTTAATTCTAAGTTACAGTGATAGACCATGAAAACTCATTTTCTTACCCTCAGATTTAAAGAGATCAAATAAAACGTGCACCAATTTGCACAAGTTTCTAGCCCCTTATGAACCCCTTCTAGCAACCGATTCCTAGCTACAAGTCCATCTCCCCGTGATGGACATAGACGACATAGTACCAAACTGTTTTCAATTCAAATACACCAGAAACAAAGAATTGGATTGATAGGTACACGAACTAGCAAAAGTTCCAAGCCCATCATCGCCGAAAATGATTAGGGGAGCTCGGGGTTGATCCGGACACTAAATTTCCTTTTCTTGCTAGGCCGCCATTTCTTGTCGGATTTACATTGTTGTCAAACGCGTAGAAGGTCTGGGAGAATAGCTGGTATTTTTTTTAGATTTTTTCCTACATCAAATTTTTAAGTAAATATTTTTTTTCTGTTTTTCAATTTGTCCGAACCAACCCCGTACTCATGGGGTTGATTCGTACAGGCCTCGGGTTGGTTCGGACATTATTTGTTAATGTACTCTTTTTTAATCGACTTCATTTAAATACGTTAAAAAGTGAAAATGATAATATTGCAGCTCAAAAGTAAGCACAAAACTAAAGAAAAAAACTGTTTCAAGAGCCGAGGATGCATTAAAGTGAAAATCCTTCATTTCTCCTTTCAGTTAACCAAGCAATTCCAGAGGCTGGTAACACCAAAGTTCCGTTCATCTTTAACTGGACCGATTACTCGAACCGATTCTAGAGGAAGATGATTTCAGGCCACCTTCTATGCAGAAAGAATATCTTCAAGCCCCTCAACGAACTTTTATTCAATCAACCTCCTTTTCTTTGACTTTCCGATATAAGAAACACATTTGGTTTCACCTGTTCCAAAATTTAACTTCATAAGGACGACTTCGTGTTTCTTTTACCTTCTTGAAAATATCGTAAGCAAAGTTAATTATATTAAACAAATTGTAACTTTTTAATTTATTGTAGACAATTCTACTAACTAGTTTTTCTTGAGTTCTGGTCATCTCTCTTTAGCGCATTCTTTTTTCAAACTAATTCTGTTAACAAATAATACGATAAGGATTCTGATAGCATCTTTTTATATTTTTCTAAGTCAGTTTCAGTTTTGTATGGCATATCAGCAGGAAAAGACTGTCCGAACCAGCCCCTTCAAAACTGTCCGAACCAACCCCACCCTGACTGAAATAACAAAATGGCGTACTACAAGAAAACTAACTGATCTAGCTTGAAAATACTAAGCAGGCTACACACCCCAATTACTAAGCTGTCTATTTTGATTTAATCGCCTTCCAATCATCGCTAATCTTCGGCATACAGCTTTTTAACCGACCATGAGCTAAAGAACGTTTGACTCAAAAAAAACCAATTTTTTCAACTTTTTGTCAAAACCAGAAAAGCAAGTACCGTGAAACTTTGGTACAAAGTTAGATCACTAGAAGGCAGATGTTATGTATTTTTTTCCGATTTTAGCGACAACTTTTAATATTTGTTTTGCGGGTGTCCGATCCAACCCAGAGCTCCCCTATGGTCCAAGAGTCGATTTTTGCTTATAAGTAAACAAAAATAAAAAAAATATCGGAAGTAGGGACTAAATTGATTTTGCAGCCAGTTGAACTTTATCCTTTTCAATCGTCGACATCGTGACTGCCAAAACCTGGAACATTATCTTATATAATCTAGTTGGTACTATAAAGCTACGCGTAACTTTTCAAGATCAAAATACCATCGATGCCACTCTGCTAATTATTTCAAAATATGTCGTTGTTTTAAATTATCATTTGTATCCGTTGTGTTAACACGGTCGGAAACCTCTCACCGCCGAAGATGATTATGGTATAACAGACCATTGTTACTTACAAGAGTTACAAATCCCTGACATGTCTCAAAATTGGGTTCCGCCTATTCTTTGTTTGAGTTTGTACCCTATCACTAAAGTTGTCAACCCCTCATAGACTTAACTCAATGTTACAGTGATAGGCCAAGGAGACTAATTTTCTTACCCTAAGATTTATAGAAATAAAAGTAACGTGCACCAATTTTCACAAGTTTCTAGCTCCTCATGAACCCCTTCTAGCAACCGATTCATACTTACAAGTCCATTTCCCCTTGATAAGATGGTACCAAATTGTTCTCACCATCAAATACATAGGAAAGAAATAATAGGACTAATAGGTACACCAACTACCAACATTGCTAACCCCTCATTGCCGAAGATGATTATGGTTGAACAGCCGACTGTTGCTTACAAGTACCCTACATGTCTCACGATTGGGATCGGCCTATTTTTTGTTCTCACTACTGAAGTTGTCAACCCCTCCAAACTGTTGTATCTCATAAAGGAATTTTTGTACTAAAAAAACAGATGGCATATACTTTGATCAGCTCATCGAGGTCTGTCTATATTAGTTCAAAAGTTGCCTTTTTTTGCCTCAGGACAAGTTTCTATTTCAGCAGCAGCAAGTTTAAGAGGCCCATCTGATTTCATTTATCTTCCTCACTCCCAAGTATAAGAAATGGAATGATAAACTCAGCTGAAATTACAAACAGAAACGGGTAGAAACAATAGATGACAGCATTTTCGGACCCGTGGGAAAATGACACTTTTTTTTTGTGTAAATTTTTCTATTTACCACTCAAAGAAGATGTATTGGCTGTGGGTCCAGGCAACTGCCGCACATATTTCACATTTATAGGTTTTACTTCATCTTCAGTTTAAAACTGGTGCTTGTATGCTTGCCTGCTAGAACGGAGCTTTCCACTCGAAAGCAGAAACAAGGTTTGATGAAACGAAAGCTTGGCTGCATAACTTCAGATAGGCAAGAGTTCTACGGATCTTTCCAAAATGTAATGTCGTATTCAATCCGGCCTAAGGTCCACACTTTCCGTAAAAACCGCAGAGGTTAGACCCTTACCACTTTCTGAGAATAATCGCAAAAAAAACACGACAAAACCAAAGTGTTGCTCTCGCAGCACAATTCCTGTCATAAGTACGAAGTGTCGTTTAAGGTCTGGCACGTTCTCAGACCACAGTACTTACATAGTCTGGGAGCTAATATTTCTGTCACGCTTCTTAAATGTCAATCGGTCGGTACATAAATATTGATGAAATGCTGGTCCACTGTGGAATAGATCACATAATAAATCCAAATCTTGCTAATTTTCAAATGTTGCCAATTCTCAAGTCTCCAATGTTGTTGAAATGCTGTTACAATAATACGAACCTATATTTACAATTATTGATTTATTACTGCGAAAATGTTGATCTTGCTGAAAGTCTAGGTCTTCCTTTACTGATTTATTGCTGAAGAAATATGGATAGTCTTTTCAAGCACTGCTTTTCTTGTGCTTGGACTGATGCTGGAAAAAAAACAATTTTCTGCACGCAATCAGCATGGTTGCCATGCAGACAAAAGGAAGCAACTCCCATGAGGAATAATACTATTGCTCATTTCTCAATACTCTCAAAACTGCCGCATGATTTCTGATTTACTCAAGTGGAAAATGAAAATAAAAGCCAGACGACAAGAACTTTATTCTAAATTTTGAACAAAAATAAACTGCCAACGTGCTAAAGCAACGGCGCAACACCGAAACAAAAATAAACACTGAAAAACTTTAGCCAACCTATACAAAACAGCTTACTGACTAAACATATGAATCACAAGATAGATAAGAAAAATGATCACTGGAGGGAATGGAAAAGGGGTCTATTTCAGATCTTCCTCATCGTCAAGTTGCTTCTTCACCCGATTCAGTAACTTCGTATGCCAAGCATCTAGCCGTGAGATCGAATCATACTCTTGGAGTTTTTGGACGAACTGCTCCAGGCTTGGTTCCTCAAGGGCGGCAATTATCGCCTGGAAAATAAGAATTTCTTGAACGAGAGAGAAGTCCATCGTCAATTAGGTGATGCAACCAGTGTTACAGGTGCTTCTTCCTCTCTTGCAAAATGTCAACTTACCATTGTAGTCACAATCAACGTGTTCTCCTACTTACCGTAGTTACTACGCATGACGTCACGAATTCTGGCTTTTTGCCGTCAAGGCTGGAACAGTTTTTGTACTTTCCAGCAGAATATCGAGCCACGGGCGAATCCAACCAATCACGTTACAAAGATCCGCAGTTACTACGCTTACTACACTTCCGAGCGTGATAAGCAAATAGTGACTATTAGTTACTATTTCGAGAAGGTTGGAACGGTCAGCGTAGTAACTTTTGGTGAGGTTGGAACGGAAATAGTAACTAATAGTAACTATTTGTAGAAGGGTAGAACACACTCAATGTCGTTTGTCGTTTCTGCAAGAAGTTCTGGAATCCTACGCTTAAACGACAGGGATTGGAGTAAAGCTGGAAGGAAATCCAAGTTTTCTCCTCATTTATCATTATAGGAGTTTTTGCTTTATCATTAAAGGACACCTGAATGAAGAGTACCAAGTATCATCCCTGTATGACTTCCGTTAACATTGCCTGCAGAAAACCCAATCCAAATACGAAATAGTGTTTCCAAGCTATGATTTTTGCTCCATTTTGCATCTGTCCTTATTTCAGTACCGAACAATTTTAGAAACGAACAAATGTCTCCAATTAACCCTTCTTCTGGAATATTTTGTAACCATACGCCCAAAGGTATATCTAGAAGAAATTCCAATACATCCGGCCAGCGCTGTAGAAGATTTGAATGAATTGCGCTTTCTGTTTTGGAGTCTGCATGTGCAAACCTCCAGAAACGAACATCCCTATTTTGAAAACGTCACGCTCAGGAGAAAAATGCTCTCCGTGGCCATGTCTTTAAATGCATTCTCCATGGTGTGTTCAAGTATGGTTTCATTGTTCATGTGTCCTTTAAAGGATTTGTGCTGACAAAAAAATGGTTAATTTTGTGGCCAAATATCCTGTTCATATTTCTTCAAAATCCCAACAAAATATCTTTCAACCAAATCTAGACCCAACTTTATGGCCATGGTAAAGGTATCCAAAGAAGACATTTAATAACAGTAACCTACGCCTCACTAGGAGTTTGGTGCGCTGAAAGGAAAAAAATATCCCCCATATATTCAAATAATGCTTAAAACGGACATGACAGCCACGATGCTTTAGGAGCGATATTTCGGCCCTTCTTGGCAAGGGTCCGCGCCAGGCTGTCAATCTTCAGGGTCAACGTCGGGGAAGGAAACCAACCTGCAGTCTTGCACCCTGGCGAAGAAGGGCCGAACTATCGTTGCTAAAGCATCGTAGTTGTCGTATCGTTTGATGCATTATTTGAATATATTTTTCAAAGTCAGCTTTTGCTCAAGGAATATTTAAAAATACCCCCCCCCCCCGCCCGCCTCACCGGGCATTGACATAGCTTGCAGGTCAATTACAGGACAGATTTTAGTACAGTGCAAGACAACAAAAACAAGAGCTAGAAGACATACGGCACTTGAAAAGTTAGGTCAGAGGATGACCGTGGGAATTCGTCAAGCCGTGAGTTAATTGTAATACTTGTGTAATCAAATCCCTTGAGACATGAATCTTCATAGGCTCTTGTGGATCATAAAAATATATTGTTTAGTAGAAATTTTTTTTTTTCACTTAGCTGTTAAAATACGCACTTTAAGGGCGCTAAACATTCATGTGTAAGCAAACCCTTAAAGGCAGAAATAATCATGGGTCCTTGTACATCATTAAAATAAGTAGTATCATTAAACTAAGTATAATTTGTGCATGCGGTTATAAGATGTTATATGGTTATATGATTACTGTAATGAATTAGTTCGTAATCATAACCCTTGTGGCAAAAATGAGCATGTGCCCTTGGGGATGATGAAAATCTATCGTTTGGTCAATAGTTATACTCTTTCAAACAGGTTGTCCCCAGATGACCCATCTATTCCCCCCTCCCCTCCCGTCTTCCGTGCGTCGGTCCGAGAGGAATACTGGCAATAAGTTTTCCCCATATCCCGCTAATTCTTCTACCCAATTTTTACGTAGTTTCATTCCATCATTTATTTCTGGTAATTTCTTGTAAGTGTATTAGTTAATTTGCTTCTTGTGTGTCTGTGTATTTTGTACATTTGTATTCCTTTTCTAGCTTTTAGCTATTCGGATTAAAGTTGATTGATTGATTGAATAGTTATGCAGTTATGATGCGCAGTTTAAGGAGGCTAGCTTCCTTAAATGAATTCATATTAATTCCTACAAATGGATCCCTATAGGAATCCTAAACAAAATCTCTGAGGCACAAATGATCATGGGCCCTTCGGGATCACGAAAATGTATCTTTTGGTCAAAGTATTGTTCTCAGTTTGCGGTTGAGATGCTTATTTAAGGGCGCTAGAAGTTCATTTGTAAGAAAAAACGATTAAGGCGGCAGAAATTAATTTGGACCCTTGGCGATCATCAAAATGTATCATTTGCTGAAAAGTATATTTTTATTTTTATTTTTGGAAAGATGAGTAGGCTACTTTAAGGAATTCATTTGTAAGCAAAACCCTTGAGGCAAAGATGATCTTGAAGATCATGAAAATTTATCTTTTGGTCCGAGGTATTTTTTTTTATTTTGCGGTTAAGATGCGCACTTGAAGGGGAATAGGAGCTCATTTGTAAAAATAAACCCTTGAGGCACGAATGAGAAACATAAGAGTCACGTACTCATCCAAATTATCAAGTTTATTATGATATGACCACCGGTTCGAAAGTTATGCATGCCTCGAGTTTCCGGACTCCCCCCCCCCCAGAATGGTCAGATCTGGGAATTGACTATTTCTAAGTCAATCTTGTCGGGTCCTTAATGTGCCAGCAAAGTTTCATCGTCCTAGCACATCTCGAAGTACCTTAGCTCGCCTTCACCGGAATTCAGGATCCAACTTCCCCCACAGTGCCCGGATCCTTTCCGGCTACGTGAACGATTCACCTAGGGCCAGAGGCGTTACTACCCAAACTAATTTTTTTTGTTGGGGGGTGGGGGTGGCAAGGTCTTTAACGACTGGCAGGTCATTTCTACCGACTGTTTTTGCAGAAATAAACGACTGTTCTGACGAAAAACCGACTGTTTTTAAAAAAAGAAAATTTTTACGAAAAACCGACTGCTTCGAACAAAAATCGTCCCTTTCCAAGAAAAAAATCGAAATGTTTTTACGAAAAATGGCGGCCAACTCGGCTATTTTTCTTTTTTACCGACTGGCCGACAACAGTAGGGGTCCTCCCCCCCCCCCCCATGTGTGACGCCCTTACCTAGGGCTGGTTCTCATTCTTCCCACCAAGTTTCATCCGCATCCTTCCACCCTGACCGTGTCACAAGATATCCAGTCTTCCCTCAAACTCCCCGAAAGTCGCCGGATCCTGGTTCACACTTAAGACCACCAACACACGAGTTCTTTCTAAATATCACGTCTCATAAGATGGCCCGATCACCCGATCACCCGATCGAAAGTTATATATACATCAAGATTCCAAATTCCCCCTCCTGTTTCCAAGTTTCATCTTAGTAGCACATCTGGAAGTACCTTAACTTGGGATCACCAGAATTCCGGGCCCACCCTCCAACTCCCCACACAGCGCACGATTCCTGTTAACTATGTATCTAAGGTTTGTGCACGTGCTTCCCACGAAATTTCATCCCGATCCCTCCTCTGAGCGTGTCACAAACTCCCCCCAAAGTCACAGTATCCGATCCGGACTTGAAGTGTGACATCTGAAACTCTCTTTCTAAATATCAAGTTTCATTAAGATCCGATCCACCCCTTCTAAAGTTATACATACCTGAAGATTCCGGATTTCCCATCCCATCCCTCCAGCCCCCTCCCCTGGTCGGCTCGGGGAAGTGACTTTCTCGAAGTTAGTTTGGTCGGGTCTCTAATTTTTCTGCCAAGTTTCGTCGTCCTAAAACAACTCGCGATCACCGGACTGACTGACAGACCGACCGACGGAAAAGTGATCGGTATATGGTACTTGGCCGAAAGACAAGTGCCATACAAACTGGATCAAAGCGACCAAAGCGACCACAGCGATATCTGAATAAAAAGACATGCTGGAAAAGAAATGCTCTCAGCTTTGACCCCGAGTCGAAAGTTAGGCCGAAATCCGACAAAAACCGGAAATAAGGGCTTACCAAAAATTCAAAGCGATACTCTACGAGTTTTAAAGCCCTTTTAAAGCTAGTAGCCGGACTGACTGACTGACCGACCAACGGAAAAGTGATCGGTATATGGTACTTGGCCGGAAGACAAGTGCCATACAAACTGGGCCAAAGCGACCAAAGCGATATCTGAATAAAAAGACATACTGAATAAGAAATGCTCTCAGCTTTGACCTCGAATAGACAGTTAGGTCGAAATCCGACAAAAACCGGAAATAAGGGCTTACCAAAAATTCAAAGCCATATTCTACGAGTTTTAAAGCACTTTTAAAGCACAAGTTATTGTGAACATGCTGTACTTCCAGCCAATGGTGAGTGGCTTACACATGTAAAGCAGTTCCAACACACATTTGAATAACTAAAGGAAAATGTCCCGAAAACACAATAAAGCCCTACCACTGCATTTCGGCAAGGACGAACAATTTAATTCCGTCATATCCATGTTGAGTTTCTCTAATCCCCATTGTTACCCTCTTAGTCTTATAACAAAAGCTACTAGTCTGCACTCGACTCGCGGAACCTCTTAGCCCCCTTGGATCTCTAACAACCCCCTGTGAAGAAAGTTTTTCTTCACATAATTAGGTCTCTCAGGAGGATGAAAATTCCCTCTTATGACTCGGAACAAAAAAACACCCGGGGGCACCTCTTTGAATTTTAATTAAGACAGACTACTTTCTGCTCTAGATGTCTAAAGCAGGGCCAAGATTGTAAAACGCAAGAACAGTAGCCTACTACGAGAACGGTACCCGGCGGCGTAGGTCAATTCCCCATTGCTCAAGAGCGGCATTTTCGCTGTTTCCTGAGGCTCAGAAGAAAAGACCGCGTTTTTATGGCACCTGCGTTCCGGCCAAGTGCCATACAACGATAACTTTTCCGACGGTCGCTCAGTCTGGAGATCGCGAGTTAAGTACTTCCAGATGTACTAAGACGATGAAACTTGGGAGTCATATTAGAGACTCGACCAAATTAACTTGGAAATAGTCACTTGCCCGATTGGACCATCGTGGGGGAAGGAGGGGAGGCGGGATCTAGAGTTTAGTGGCATGCATAGCTTTCGAACGAGTGATCGGATCTTAAAGAAACTTGATATTTGGAAAGATCCCGTGTTTCTGATGTCCCATTTCAAGTCCAAACCAGATCCCATGAACGTGTGGGGGGAAGTTGGGAGTGGGAAACCGGAAATCTTATGACAAATATTCTTTGAGCCCAAGCTGACTTTGAAACATTTGTTCAAACAATGTTTTCAACGGGTACGTCAGCTACGATTCTTAACCAGCGATATTTCGGCCCTTCTTGTAAAGGGATATTTATATAAGATATTTATAGTCGGTAGAAGCTTCAGTTATTTATTACAGGTTTGTTTCCTTCCCCGAAGTTGAACCAGAGGATTGACAGCCTGACGAGGACCCTTGACAAGAAGGGCCGAAATATCGCTGATGAAGAATCGTAGCTGACGTATCAGTTGAAAACATTGTTTGAATAAATCTTATGACATGCTTAGAGTGGAACAATCGAGATGAAAAATGGTGGAAAAAAGCCCTACATACATCATTGAAAGAACTGGACCGAATATGGGCACTGTGGGAGGAGTTGGACGGGGGGGGGGATCCGGAATTCCGGTGATCCGGGTTAAAGTATTTCCAGGTGGGCTAGCACAATGAAACTTGGCAGTCATATCAGGGACCCCACCGGATTAACTTTGAAATATCAGTTCCCCGATCAGACCATCGTGAGGGTAGTGGATGGAGGGGAACTCCTGAATCTCGAGGTACGTATAACTTTCAAACGGGTGGTCGGATCTCAATGAAATTTGATATCTGGAGAGACCTCGTGTCTCAGATGTTCCATTAATTAGGATCGGATCCAATGAAGTTTGGGGCGGCGTGGAGGTGGAGGTGAGAATCGTATGACACGCTTATAGTGGAGCAATCGAGATAAAACTTGGTTGGAAGAATAAGCACAAGCCTTAGATACATCAGTGCCAGAACCGGACCTGATTCGGACTCGGTGGGGGAGTTGGAAGGGGGGGAGGGATCCGGGGTTCCGGTGATCCGGGAGTTAAGGAGCTTCCAGCTGCGCTAGGACGATGAAACTTGGCTGGAAAATTAGAGACCTTGACAAGATGACTTAAAAATTGCCACGCAAAGTACAAAAAATACTGTTAAGCAAAATTTAAATTTTACACCAACATATTTTCAGGATCCCCGCATGAGCCCATGATCATTTTTGCCTGATATACTATGCTTAGAAATGAATTTGCAGCTCTCTTGAAGTGCGCATCCTAACCGCAAAATGAAGAAAAAAAAACTTTTGACCAAACGATACATTTCACAATCCGCGGAGGCAAATGATCTTTTTCCACAACTGTTTTGCCTAAAATGAATTTCTAGCGCATCTTAATCGGAAAGTTAAAAAAATAATTTCGACCAACTCGTAAATATTCATGACTCTCAAGGGCCCATGTTAGTTTTTGCCCCAAAGGTATTGCTAAAGGTTATTAAAGTACAAATCGTATAAAGTACTATCATCATTTTTGCCTCGAGGGTTTTGCTTAAAGATGAATTCCCAGCGCCCTAAAATAAAATACATTTTACCAAACGATATATTCCCCTGAGTTCCAAGGGCCCATGATAATTCTTATCTCAAGGGATTTGCTTACAATTGATCACGACAAACCCACGGACTGGCAAATTCCTACTTTCATCCTATGACCAAGCCTTGCAAGTGCCATATGCGCTTCTAGTTCTTGTTGATTGACCCAGCACGGGGATGCTCCGACTATCATCACGATCACCAGAAAGGGATTCCTTTCCACGTTCCGACTAAAACACTCCCGGCGAAGCCCCCCCCCGTACCAGAACCCCCACGTAGTCCCATATCCGACAAGTCTAAACGTGACGATAAAATTTTGGAAATAAAAATATATGTTTATGAAAAGTTGTTCATATACAGAGGCGAGTGGCGACCGAGCCACCGTTTATATTTTACTCGCATAAAAACTCAAAAGTAAAAATGCAGTTTTGATAAGATTTTCTAATTTCCTGCATTTTGCATTCGATTTTCTAATTTCCTGCACATTTGCATTCACAGATAAATGCTCAAATTAAATTCATGCAAAAGCATTTCCCTCGTTTTCGCGGTTGTCACTTCACAAGTCACAGGAAGCGACTCCTCGAGCTGGGCTTACCACTCAACATTGATAAGAACCATACTCGTGCCGTTGCTACTGAAAATAAATTAGTTGAGCTCTAGCAATCCTAAGGCAATTTTCATACTCTATGCAATTTTCATACTCCATTTTGGACACATTTTTCGTCATACAAATGGGTAATATCATCATCATCATCAGCAAAGCAACCTCGATTCTAACTTTCTTCCGAATTTTTGGACAGATCAGTATCTTCTCTTTTGATCCTCCTCTTTAGAAAGTGGCTCGGGGCCTCGGCACATGCAGCGTACTGCGCAAACTACACTAAACATACCATTGGACATACCATCGACCATAAACAGACTGTTGAGCACATGCACACTAAACATACTGTTGATCAACGCCTGTGATCTCTGGTCCGAGCGAACTGTTTTCCAGTGCGTTGGCAAAACAGGTGGGAAGATAAGATTCAATAGCAACGGTCATGAGTGAATAATTACTAAGGCCATGTCTGCGACTTTTACATGTCATGTTATAAACATATTATCCTTACGAATATCTAGAACACTTCTCTTTAATTACCATCAAATTGTCTGATTAGTACTAGCTGCTACTTAAAATGGGAACGTTTGATGCCAGGAATCTTGTCAGGTCGTTAGGATCACAAAATAAGGTGGGAAGATGGTGAAAATGGGATCAGGGTCAAGAGTACAGGTTTGGATAAGGACTTTAAACAAAAAGTGTTTATTTGGATCTGACATAGTTAGGGAGAAAGCAGAAAAAGTGTAGCCCAAATGCTGCGAAATATCCTTGGGTACGGTAAGCGCACCAGACTTAATAAGGGCTTAAAACACATAAAAATCGTTCGAGCCGTAGTTAAAAAGTGGGAAAAACCAACCAGAACAGCAGTCCGAACACACCAAGATATAGACTACATGTTAGCCTATGAAGTCTCAAACATGAAAAATGCGATTTTTAAAGCGGACCACATACAATGGTCTTTCTACAACACAGAATGCTAACTACCCTACTGTCACTATGAATGTTCACAACCACAAACAAGAGCTACGAGCTCATATGGCACTTGTACGAGTAGGCTGTACAAGAAAGTAGATGAGAACCTCACAAAATACACCCGCCATCCAAAAATGCGGTTCGGAAATAGAAATAGGATATTTAGTTTCACTCATCTCTGAGCAGTTCCGGCATCGTCTCGATTGTCTGCAGGAAATGCACATGACTGTTCAAACTTTCATCCCAATAAATCCATTTGTTTGATCCCTAGACGTGCTACACGATTTCCGGTACTCACTCTATCTCCACCTACCGTGGTCGAATAAGTTCCATCCCGATCGCTGCACTCTAAGCGTTTGTCAAGATTTCTGGTTCCCTCCACCAGCTCCCCCCCCCCCAGTGACATCGGATCCGGTCCGGATTTAAAGTGGGACGTCTGAGACACGAGGTCATGCTAAATATCAACTTTCATCAAGATCAGACCAACCGTTCGCAAGTTAAAAATACCTCAATTTTGGCTTCCCCGTCCCTCCACCCCCCCCCCCCAGATGGTCGGATCGGGGAAGTGACTATTTCCTATTTAATCTGGTCGGGTCCTTGGCATGCTTGCCAATTTTCATTGTCCTAGCACATCAGGAAGCATCGAACTCGCGGGATCACTAGAAATTAGGACCCCCCCCCCAACTCCCCCAAAGTGAGCGGATCCGTTCCGGTTATGTCAGTCAGGTATCTAGGACTTGTGCTTGTTCTTTCTGCCAAGTTTCATCCGGATCTCTCCACTCTGAGCGTTTTTCAAGATTTCCGGTTTCCCCTTCCAACTCCCCCCAATGTCACCGGCGTCTGAGACATGAGGTCCTTCCATATATCAAGTTTCGTTAAGATCCGACGACCCGTTCGTAAGCTGAAAATATTTAATTTTTCCAAATTTTTCCGGATTCCCCGTCCCTCCACTCCCCTCAAGACCCACCCCCAAGATTCATCGGATCCGGTCCGGACTCGAAATGAGACATCTGAGACAAAAGATCTTTCCAGATATCAAGTTTCATCAAGATCCGATCACCCGTTCGAAAGTGATGAATGTCCCTATTTTCCGGATTCCGCCCCCTCCCCCACGATGGTCGGATCGGGCAAGTGACTATTTCCAACTTAGTCTGGTCGGGTCCCTGATATGCCTGCGAAGTTTCATCGTCCTAGCTTGCGTGGAAGTGCCCAAACTATTATTTATGTTTCTTGACTATGTCCAGGTTAATCAGGTCGTCAATCTTTTAACAATATATACTCCCGCATACGCTCCCTAATACATCCAATATTCCTGACAAGTTCCATTACCCCAACAATGTAATTTGTTTAGATCGTCCACTTTGTCCAGGTTCCCGCATTCGCTCTCTCATACGTGGACTCCTGGCTCAGTTGGTAGAGCGTTGGCCTTATAACTCAGAGGTTCCTGGTTTGCTCCCGTATTCGCGCAGCGCTTTTTTTTGCTACTTTTCGCTCCACTTTTGCTTTATAGTTTCCGGACTCCCGGATCCGGGGAAAGTCGGATTGAAGAAATGATTAATTTTAAGTTGAGCTGGTCCGGTCCCTGATATGCCTGCCAAGTTTCATCGTCCTAGCTTATCTGGAAGTGCCCGAACTAGCAAAACCGGGACCGACAGACCGACTGACGGACAGAAATTACAATCGCTATATGGCACTTGAGTAAGCTCAAGTGCCATAAAAACACCGTCAAACAATGAGCAAATTAAACAAGACCAAAGGTTTCGATGGGATCCCAAAAATTCAATATTTGGTCCAGACCATTGGGTCTTCTCTTCGCCAGATCCACTTTTCGCCAGAATCCTTTAACATTTTTACTATTAAAATTCAGAAACAGATTAAGGCCAAATAGCTAATCATCTGAGAAAACCAAGTTCAGATATGGATTCAGCATGTCTGTTTACCCCTACAAGTCAAATCTGTTTTGACGAAAACTTCCTACCCCTTCTGTCAATTTCCCGGTTTCGGCCGAATTTCGAAACTACTTGTCCGGAAAAAAAACCCCTCAAAAACCAACTCAGCGTATCTTTTCTCTCGAATATTGAACATTTAATCAACTTCAAATAAAAATTGAACTTATAATACATTTTCCGGCTCCAAGCGGATTCCGGTCGAACTATATGTCCGGGTAAAAAATGATTTTCATACACGGATCCAGAATATCTTCTTATCCCTAAATCGGTCATCTAAACAACTATGAATAAAACTTTAACTTTTTCCAGTTTTGGCCGGATTCCGGGCGAACTTACTCGGGTAGAAAATTGTTTTAACACAAGTGTTCAGTATGTCTTCTTACCCCTAAATCGAACATCTAATTAACTCCAAATAAAACTTTTACTTTTAACAAACTTTCAGGTTTTGGCCGGATCCAGGGCGAACTAGTTGTCCGGCGAGAAAATGGTTTTCAGCATTGTGTTCATCATTTACTTTTAACAAACTTTCCGGTTTTGACCGGATTCCGGGCGAACCACTTTTCTGATAACAAAATAGTTTTCACTATCGTGTTCAGCATGTCTTCTTAACCCTTAATCAACTAAAAATGTTTAAAAATATTTCATTTGCCCCTTAATTTAAACCCCCTCCTCCCCCCCTAAATCTAGAGCTACAGAGCCTATCTACGAACTTGACCTTACCCTTGAGCCAAAGAATCCTCACACCAAGTTTCATCAAAATATCTGATTCCCTTCGATAGTTATGGTGCGCACAGACGGACAGACGGACGGCCGGACAACTTTTGTGATGTCGTAGATATCCCGCCACTTAGGTTTTGGGATCCAAAAAAACCCAACCCACCTAGGTTTGAAACAATCCCGTCTGGACTAAATCTCAGCCGATTATCCCGAACAGCTGTTATAGGGGAGCCAAGGATCAAATAATAATTTCCATCTAGTGCTCCAACTGTTTATTACAAATACAAATAAATTAAACAAGAGCTATGAGCTCATATGGCACTTGGTACGAGTAGGTGGTGTGAGAAGCGAGAAAGTGAATCTGAGCATTTTCCCAGGAATTCCGATGCCCCTCCCCGCCGTGCTCCGGATCCGGTCCTTACCCTTAAAATATGTCAACTACGAAAGACAATCTCTGTACTTTCCAAGTTGCATTCAAATCACTTGACGCGTTTACAACATTTCCGGGACTCCCACCTACTGTGGCCGAATACGACTCTGACCCATGCCAACATCTCTTCTCCCCCGTCCATCAAGTTTAACCTGAGTCGGAGCATATCCGCAAATTCGCGGTTCCTACTTCGTTCTCCTCCTACCTTGGACGGATCCGGTTCGGACGCCAAATGGCAAATCTAGGCCGCATAAACTTGGCACTGTCCAAGTTGCATTCCATTCTGCCCATCCGTTTAGTTTGTATGCATGTAACAAAGTTTCCGGCCCCCCCCCCCCCAACCATGCCCGCAAGGTTATTACACATGCTTTGCATATCTAGGTCATCAGTTTTTATCACCCATAAAGCTTCACTCTATAAGTCAGTAATTTCCGCCCCCCCCCTCTGCTCCTCGAAAAATGGTCGGATAAGTCTTCCTAGAGCATTGTGTCGGGTCCTTAAGTCAATTTGGTCGGGTCACTAATATGCCTGCCTAGTTTTACATCTGGAAGTAGCCTATCCTATCTCACGATCACCTGAATTCCGGGAAATCCACTACAAATCCTCCCAAAGAGCCCCGACATGATCTGGTTCCGTCAAACCGTATCTAATGCTTATGCTTGTTCTTCCCACTAAATTCTATCCCGATCCCTCTACACTAAGCGTTTAACAAAAATTCCGGTGCCCCCTTCCAACTCCCCCCAAGTACCGGATCCGATCCGGTCTTGACATGGAACATCTGAGACTTTTTCCCAAGTTTCATTCAAATCCGATCGCCCGTTCAAAACTTAAAAATGCCACTAGGTTCCGGATTCCCCATCCCCCCACGATGTTCGAGTCGTGCAAACGACTATTCTCATGTCGGTCTATTTCGACCCCTCATACTCCTGCCGAGTTTCATCATCTTATTACATCAGTAAGTACCGAACTCGATGGATCACCAGAATCCCCCCCACTCCCCCAGCATGCCCGAATCAGGTCCGGTTATGTCAATGATGTGTTTAGGACTCGTGCTTTTTCTTCCCACCAAGTTTCATCCCGATCCCTCCACTCTAGGGTTTCCCAAGATTTCCGGCTCCCCGCAAAGTCACCGGACCCAGTTCGGATTCGAAGTGGGTCACCTGAGACTCGCGGTCTTTCCAAATACCAAGTTTCATTAATATCCGATCACCCGTTCAAAAGTTATAAATACCTCAAGATTCCAGATTCCCCCTCCCTCCACTCCCCCCACGATGCTCGGACCGGGGAAGTGACTAGTTCCAACTTAATCTTTTGGGTCTCTAATATGCCTGCCAAGTTTCATCGTCCTGGCTTACGTGGAAGTGCCCAAAAAACCCGGACCTACCGACAGACGGACAGAAATTGCGATTGCTATATGGTATGGAACAAGAACAGTGTAGTACCTCTGAAGACATAAAAAAATTATGAGTTAGGTCTTATAATTCTTTGCTAATCAATTCTAGAAAACTTCGTCATTCATCAAAAGAAGACGTTCTGCGTAGGGTATTTCTCCAGCCAAAACAGCAACTCGGCAATCGAGTTCCAATCTAAAAATAATGGTGCCATGCGATCACTAAGAGAAGGTAAACAAAATGTTTGGATAAGCGCTGGCTCTGATCCAGAGCAAAATATCTCTAGTCCGCCACTGCACAGCCGAACAGTTTGCTGAAGCTTCTAGTTCGCGAAGCGAGCTGGGCGGCGCTGGACGGAGGCCCAATTTTTATGCATGGGAAGGATTGGTCTTCGCAGTACTCTCTAGAGTTATTTTGCTCTGAGTTATTAGCTTATTGTAGTCCCCATTCGTAAAGATGTTCGATGTTTTTGTTTTGTTTTGCTGTACACCTCCGAACACTTCCATCCCAAACTTCAATTATATGATTTAGTTCCCAGGTTTAACCTCAAGGATCTTCAAAAAATCCGAGATGGGGCATCGGAAAGCCGATCTAGACTAGATAAGCGCCTTCACGAGAACGGAAATAAGGTCCTTATAAAGATTACCGAGGGGTGCCTTAACCCCTTAACATTATCTTCGATGATCTAAGCGGTTACTGGCACGTTCCAGCTAAGCTAGTAAAAAAGAGTGTAGGCAGCATAAATTAGACTAACACAATTTCTCCATGGCTCTGCCGAGGTAGACTGTTTCCCGTTTCCCCAAATGTTAAGTGATCGGCGGAGGAGGGATGGGATTGATCATCTCAGCCATCTTTATAATCTTTAAAATGCGACAAACGTCGACAAATTTAATTAGTAGCCTAGTACAACATTCTTCATCTGTTTTTACCGTAGGACATTTTTAGGTTCGTAACGTTTTATTTTTGCATTGTTTGTCTGCCGAAAGCCTTTCGTTGATCCTTCTCGCAAAGCTTCAAAGGTGACAATCATGATATGATATGGTATAATTACATTTGGCAGTGCAAAACGGATACGTAAGCTGAATTTTATTTGAGCTATATTTTGACCCTTCTTGGCAAGGGTCCTTTTCAGGCTCAAGCCGCTAAAAAAAAATGAAACTTGTAAAAAAAAAAATTTTTGGGGGACTGGCAAATTCAACTTTCCCACCACTTAACCTGATCCTGCGAAAGTTCCCGATGAGAAGTTTACCAAATAACTACAGGCTACTACAGCTACAAGGTCGATATCTGTTAGTTCATTTCTGCAAATACGAAAAAAAAAAATTGAACAGAAATGTATCGACAGGTTTTTTCCAAAAAGTGATAAGCGATATTATTCAAATTTTACAGGAACAACGAAAAACCTTTCTCTTAGAAAGAACCAAGAAGGATCATAAAGAAAAGCGGTTGCTCCGATTGGCTGACACTTCTACACCATGCAGGACACAAGTGCGGATATACATCTGTGATGAAAAGCCCAAAGGCCATATACAGTATATACAAACAACTCATTTAAAAAACTACAAACTAAGAAACATCACTCTTGGTAACGTAGATCGTAAGATACCAAGAAGCTGCCCACTATTCCCACAAAACAATGAACCCCTCAAATTCGAAAGCTCCTGGCACCGGAAAAGAAAATGTTCCTGAGACTAATAATCTGATAAAAAAGTCGATCATCACCTTATGGGAAAAAACAAGAGCTACAAGATCATATGGCGCTTGTAATGAGTAAGAGATGTGAGAACCGAGAAAAAAAGATCTGAGCATTTTTACGGAAATTCAGGTACCCCTCCCCACCTTGGGGTATCAGATGTGGTCCGGACTTGACAATCTGAGACAATAGCTCTTTCCACTTGCTAAGTTTCATTTAAATTTGATCTCCCGTTCAAAAGTTATAAATGCCACTGGATTCCGGATTCCCTGTCCCTCCACTCCTCCCACGATGTTTGGATCCTGCAAAGGACTATTTTCAGGTCGGTAAGTGACATAATCCCTCATATTCCTGCCGAGTTTCATCATCTTAAGCACATCGGTAAGTACCAAGCTCGCTGAATCATCAGAATCCCTCCCCCGTAAATCCCCCCACAGTGCCCGAATCCGGTTCCGATTATGTCAATGAAGAATCTAGGACTTGAGCCTGTTCTTCCTTCCAAGTTCGTCCCGATCTGTCGACTCTAAGCGTTTCCCAGGATTTCCGGCTCCCCCACCAACTCCCCCAAAGTCACAACTGAAGTGGGTCGTCTGAGACACAGGGTCTTTCCAAATATAAAGATTCATTAAGATCCGACCACCCATTCAAAAGTTATGAATACCTCAAGATTCCGGATTCCCTGTCCCTTCAGTCCCCCACGATGGCCGGATGGGGGAAATTACTGTTTCCAAGTTAATCACTGCGTGTCTCAGATATGCCTGCCAAGTTTCATCGTTCTAGGTTGTGTGAAAGTGCCCTAACTAGCAAAATCCGGACCGACCGACGGACGGACAGAAATTGCGATCACTATTCAACACCGTCGGTATACGTTGTCAAATATTGCGGCCTCTTCTTAACGTCCACCGTCACTACCCGGATGGTCCATTTTCCCCAAGATTTTGGCCACCAAACTTTGTTATACTAACTAGACACTAATTTCGAAAAAGAAAAGTATACAATCATGAAATAGGACATTCACTGTAGTCGTGAGAAAGAAGTGTTTACAAGGCGATTTCTAAACTCACCAAAATGTCAAAGATGATATTACGACTAATGGAAGGGATTTGCAAATAGCGCTATTGCGGAACAACATAACAGTATTGTGGAACAACATAACAGATGTGACTGAAACTGAGCAAAGTGGTTAGAGACCTTGCGATTACCAACACGAAGGAGGTGAATATTGGTGCAGTTCTGGAAAACTTGGGTGGAAGAAACAGCTTGTATTTATTTTGGTTGCTTTTTTGGTTATCAGGTAGAGTGTAGACGCTCCGACTGTCCCTCTCGCTTCACATCTTAACAAAAGAACCAAATTTAAGATAGTATATTGAAATTTCTAAAAGTTTGTGACTCTTTTCGTCTGCAGTTCATTTTTTCATTTTTATGGCACTTGCGCTTCGGCCAAGTGCCATATCGCGACTGTAATTTCTGTCCGCCAGTCTGTCTGTCGGTACCGGTTTTGCTAGTTCGGTCACTTCCAGATAAGCTAGGACGATGAAAATTGGCACGTCAGGGACCGGACCAGATTAAATGAGAACTAGTCGCTTCTCCGGTCCGACCATCTGGAGGGGAGTGGAGAGAGGGGGAATCCGGAAAAATTAAGTATTTTTAGCTTACGAACGGAGGATCTTAATGAAACTTTATATATGGAAGGACCTCGTGTCACAGACGTTCTATTTTAAATCTAGACCGGATCCGATGACATTGGGCGGAGTTGGAGGGGGATACCGGAAATCCTGGAAAAAGCTTTGAACGGAGAGGTCGAGATGAAACTTGGTGAAAAGAACAAGCGCAAGTCCTAGATACGTGATCGACATAACCGGAACGGATTCGCTCACTTTGGGGGAGTTGGGGGGGGGGGGGAGGGGTCCTAATCTGGAGAAGCGAGGTATTTTTAACTTAAGAACGGATGATTGGATCTTAAAGAAACTTGATATATAGAAAGACCTTGTTTCTCAGACGCCCATTTTAAATCCGGACCGGATACGGTAACATTGGGGGGGGGGGATGGAGGGGGGAACCGGAAAACTTGGGAAACGCTTTGAGTGGAGGGTTCGGGTTTGAAACTTGGTGGGAAGAGCAAGCAAAAGCCCTATATCTACTTGATTCACATAACCAGAACGGATCTGCTCACTCTGGGGGAGTGGGGGGGGGGGGGGGTCCGAATTTCTATTGATCCCGTAAGTTCGGTTCCTTATGTGCTAGGACGATGAAAATTGGCAGTTATGTCGGGAACCGGAACATATTGACTTGGGCTGGAGGAGGGGCTATTCGGAAAAGTGAGGTATTTTTAACTTAAGAACGGGTGATCGGATCTTAATGAAATTTTATATATAGAAATACCTCATGTCTGAGACGCCACATTTTCAATCCGGAACGGATCCGTTAACGGCGTATTTGGAAATACTTGGAGGTAAGAAAAGGGATTCTTGGCCTCAGCAAGTTAAAAAAATATTGGAGGATTGTGGTTTTGGGGGTCTGTGGTCTGATGGAGTGGGACCAGGTTACCCCCTAGGTAAGGTAGCTAAGTTAGTGAAAGAAAGTCTAAGAGATCAAGAGATTCAGAGGTGGCATGGGGGTGTATCAGAGCACCAATCTCTGAAGTTGTATGGTATGGCCAAAGAGACATGGGGAGAAGAATTATATTTAAGTTGGGATTGGGGGGGGGGGGGGGCAGAATTGAAGTCGATGGTGAGTCTTAGAGCGGATGCTCTTCCGGTGGGTATGCGGAGAAATTATATTGGTGACATAACGGACCGGATCCGGTCAATGTGGGGGAGTTGGGGAGGGGATCCGAATTTATAGTGATCCCGCGAGTTCGGTACTTCCTGATGTGCTACGACGATGAAATTTTGCAGGCGTGTCAGGGACTCGAACAGGTTGACTTGAGAGTGTAGTTTCCCCCATTTGACCATCGTGGGTGATTAGACTCACAGGAAACTTGATATTCAGAAATACCTCGTGCCCTAGAGTCCCATTCTAAATCCGGACCGAATCCGGTGAGATTGGGGGGAGTTGGAGGGGAAACCGGACATTTTGGAAACGCTTAGAGTGGAGGGATCGGGATGAAATTTGGTGGGAACAATAAGCACAAGTCCTAGATACGTCAGTGACATAATAGGACCGGATTTGGGCACTGTGGGGGAGTTGGGGTGACATAATGCACAAATCCGAACCTATCGACAGAATGGGATGTAAGTTGGACGGTACTTAGTTTAGGCGGTCTTGATTTGTTATTTGACGTCCGGACCGGATCTGGCCAAGGTAGGGGGGGGGGGGAGCGGGAACCGGAAATTTGCTGACAGGCTATGCTCCGATTCCTGTAGAACTTGATGGACGGGAAGAGGAGATGTCAGAGATGCGAAGTTCATGTTTCCGAGTCGTATTCAGCCACTGTGGGGGGAGTTGGGATAGGAGTTCCGGAGATATTTGGCCGCCTGCGAGGAGATGGGGGGTACCGGAAATCGTGTGGCACGTCCGGGACCAAACAAGAGTTTGCTCTAATTGATCCGATGCGTTGCCAGAAATGTTCAGACTTGTATGGAAGTAGATCTCCTATTTCTAGGTCGAAACCGCATTTTTGGATGGCGCGGTATTTGGTGACGTTCTCATAAACTTTCTTTACCACCTACCCGTACCAAGTGTCATGTGAGCTCGTAGCTCTTTTTCTTTTGTAGAATCTTTCAACTGCAAGGCATTCCAAAGAAGCCCTGAAGACAGACGGAAAGATATTTTATGGTCGGTTAGTCGAACTGAAGAAATCGAAACTTCTTGGAATAAAAGATTCTTGCAGTCTTCAAAGGATAAAAGGTTTTACCTCGAGTCTAAAAGAGGCAGAAGTAATAACGAAAGAATGTGGACTGTTTTCAAGAAAAAAAAAAAAAAAAACAACCGTCGCAATTTGAGCGTGGTGCACGGGATTGTAGCGTGCGTTTACGATGCTGTCTGGTTTGTATAGCTGACCCCTCTGCGCGAACTCTAATCACGAATTGATGGTCCCTGACGTTTCGGTTTAGTTACTTTTTCTTTATCTACTACTGGGATGTTAGGACGTGGTGTCCGGTCAGTTCGTCACAAGGACTATTCGTCATACGGGCAATTCGTCATTAGGACAATTAGTCATACGGCATATCGTCACAGAGAGCATGATTTCAAGTTTGGATCTCGTTTTTAAGCTATATATTATTAAATACTCAGTTACATTAAATAGTATGGCTATATAATACATTAAAACATGTATTTATGAGCAATTTCCCGCACATATTCGAGTACGTCTGTTTGACTAGACCAATATCTCCCTACTATGGTTTTCACTCGCAGATTAGTCTTCGTACTTCACTTCTTGGGTGGGTTCGGGCACCCAGCAACAAATCCCTCAATACTTTTTGTTTTGCCCCGCTCGGGTAGCAGAAACCCAATGAATTTACAAATGTCTGGATGAGCTGCTCCAACATGTTTGTTGACTGCTGAATGCCATCCTTCAAATTATTGTTAGTCCTAGGAAGGTCTTCTGCGACGCACTCATAGACGTTCCAGACAGGGATAGGACAGATAGCATTTCTGCTTGCACTGATGGCCTGTGATGTTCTTCCTATGTCAGTGTCTTCAAAGTAGTCGAGGATTGGATATACTTCGGATGGACAGATTTGAACATATCGGTCAAACGCTGATGGGATATCCGCTATTGAGAGAAAAGACAACGCTGTCAGCATTCTCATGGTGAGAGCAAAATCGCTGCAAGACAAATACTTCCCGAGAACATAGCTGTTTCCTTGAATTTGTGTTTTGTATATGAGAATCCTTAATGACCTCTCGAAGTCTTTGCGAGTTCCATATTTAACTAATAACACCTTGAATCTCCTTGAGAATATATAACACAAAGACTGAAGATTAAATATCGGAGATTAGAGCAAGGATTAAAAATAATGATTCAAATATTGATTCAAACAACCTCTTGTGAAGGGGTGGCATTTTTTATTGTATCCAAACTACCTTTGTAACAGCAAATTTTGCAAAATACGATGAACTATACTAGTGTCGAATTGTCCTAGTGACGAATTATTCTGTGACGAACAGTCCGTGTGAACAATTGTCATGTGATGAATTGTCCCTGTGAGTAACTGTCCGTGTGACCAATTGTCTGTGACGAAATGTCCTGTGACCAATTGTCTGACTGATGAACTGAACACACTGAATTACTTAGACTCTGCTAAAGGATTGTTTGAATTTTCCAATTCCTGCTCTCTGCTCTAGTAGTGACGTTCAGAATGTCAACGGCCGTCCCCACAATGCAAATTCTATTAGTCGCGGGAAAATCGAATCCCAACAAATGCGACTTTTCAGTTACCAGTGTTGAGCTTGGTGAAGACTGCGCCTAAACACAAATTTTTCGCAAATCTTTTTTGTCTAGTATACAACAAAGGTATAAGCGCATAGATGTACAGCAAATTCGAAAGGGAAATTCCATTATATAAAAACTGATTATTAGTGAGTAACGGAGCACCGAAGTAACACATTCTATTCGGTTCTTCAAGCCTCTTTAAGTGAATAGGCTAAGTCATGGGTTAACTAGATATGGTTATCTCAGACCTTTTCAGTTGAACTGCTTTAAGCTATCTAGCTTAAACTATGGCGTAAGTGGAATTGTAGTGCGTCGTCTGTGTTCTTGGCGAACCTTCCATCTCTTCCAGAATTAGGAGTCTTTCTCTGCAGAAGCGCATTATGCAGTCTTGAAACCATTGCGGGTTGTCCCGACTGGGCCGCACAAGTGGCTGACACTCCCAATTTGAATGTCGGGGGACTTTTTTTTATATTTTTTCCCAGTTTTGAGTCCCCATTTAGTCTTGTGTTGTTGTTTATTTTGTTCTTGTTGCAAACTCTTCTCGCCCATCGACCAGTTTAAATAACACAAAATAAAGAAATAAATGGTTCTAGTTCTTCCAGATAAGCAATATAAAGTGCAGCCTAGTTTGATCGCTAATAAACCTGAGCGCGTTTTGCCGGGTAGTCGGAGAAACATCCCCATGACACAATGTTCCCTTAGCCAAATGTCCCCAACCAAAACGTTTTGTTTTGATACGTTTCGTTTTGTCGCTACTGATTTTAAACACAAAGCAAGAGCTTTTACATTATTATTTGGCAAAAGCCCCTACTTTAAGCATTTTAACCAGTTAGATTTCAGATTACCTATTTTCGAAAAAATCAAACAAACACACACATCGCCCTTAGAAGCTGACACGTGTTCGAAAATACAAGAAACCTCCTTGAAATGTTAACACGTTCGAGGAAAATGAATGTTGAAGAAAACTATGTTAGTATTTGTTTTGCAGTTAATATTTATACCATGGCCCCTTGAGCTCTTTCGCGTGCTAATACATAAATACATCTATAAATAAAAACTCACTCTGAGGTACTAAAAGTAAGCCTTTCTAAGAGGTAGAAAGCACGAATCCGAGGGGACTAAATGCCAATTTTTACTTTCGTTTGTTCCCGGACTACTTAATAAATGGAAGAGTATTTCTGACTTTTATTTATCAGTTTCAAGAGTGAGGACGGCCGCGGGTTGGGGGTGGGTGGCGGGTAGACATGATGTTTTAAGATCGTTGGAGGGAGCAATTCAGTCATTTAAAAAATTCTCAACAAATTGTTCCAAATTTTCACTGTTTAGAGGAGCATTATGTGCTTGATATGTTTATTTTTTTTTATTTGAGGTCTTAAGTTTGTGTTCACTCGTCAGCTGTTTTGAAGGAATGAAACAAATAATAATACTGATAAAGCTAACCTGCTTTGAGGAACAAAATCCTATCTACTTAGTTCTCCAGATACTGCTAATTCGCTGCATGATATACATTATTACACATTTAACAAGGTAACCATAATAGGGCTTCGAAAAACAGTGTGCCCAGCCCTCGGCCTAGCCTACAGGTAATTAACATTAGATTTCAAGCACTACAAGAGTGATCTAAAAACAATTAATATTGCAACACGAACAAATTGTATATAGCCTAATACTTGTGACACTTGTGTGTTAGTAATATTTTATTATTAACCAAATTAATAAACCAAAACTGTATTTGTATTGCATGAAATTATCTAAAGTAATAGTGTACTATGAATTTGCATGTCAGTGAATTTTTATTGACATTTTTGTAAGCTATTTTTCGCTACCGAGAGTTTTTGGAAAAAATAAAGTGAGCTGAATTAATTAATTAAAAAAAGGAATAAATGCATTCCTGCCTAAACAGCACCAAGAAAAGAATGAAGGATTGATTTTGTCAAGTTGTAAGTATGTTTGTTGGTGAAGGCTAGCGCTATAGTCTAAAAGTCCGTAGCAATCACTAGTTTTAAGATTCAGGTAAAAGATGCTTAAAAAAATAAATAAAAATATGTATTTTCGGACTTTTTGTAATGAGTGAAGGGCGAAATCCTTGGCTGCTAGAACTTTTTTTGTTTTGCTTTCTTTTTTACAGTTGTGATGTGGGAGATGTCTTTCTGATGTTCGAAGAGACTCCTTTATTCAACATATTTTTAGGATTCACCCCTCTGTGACGGGCCATGAAGTCTTGTGGGGGTTATTATTACTATTATTAAAATACTTGCATAAAAGGAACTGTGAACTGAAACCTGAGAGTGTCGTGTGCCTGCATTTACCCCGTTACTTGTTAGGTTTTCAAATATACTTATTACATACAGGCTATCGCAGAGCTGCCACACATTTAGAATTTTGTAAATAGAGACTTCGAAAAAGGGACCTCTGTCGACCAAAAAGGGACCTCATTTACGGCTCTTAGATCCCTTAGGGAGAAAGGAAAGGCAACTTGAGAATTTCCACTCAGTTTAAATAGTTGCGTTTTTGCTGATACCATGGTATCTGTTACCATGGTAACTGGATCTGCAATTAGTCGTTTTTGCAGTTATCGTGGTATCTGATATAGGGTTGCTCTGCAAAAAAATTGCCGAAATTGCACTTTTCGAAGTCATCCGAAAAGAAAAACTGATATACAGTTACATCACTAAGTGCTAAACTTCTTTCTCGCCAATCTGACAAAATTTGATAAAAGTGAGATGACTTTTCAGATACCACGATAACTGGCCAGATACCACGATAACTGCAAAAACTCCTTTTGACCGTGGTATCAGATACCACGATAACTGCAAAAAACGACTTTAGACCGTGGTATCAGATACCATGGTATCTGCAAAAACGCAACTAATATTTTTTGTGTGATTAATCCAGTGAACACGATAAGCCACCAACCTGTAATCGGAGGGGAGTGGGCAATCGCGAAAACTCTGATGTTTGTATTTTTCATCAAATTATCCAAGAAATAAGATGTTAATAGGTACAGCTTTTTAATTTCTGGCTTAACCAGGCGCAATA
Organism: Branchinecta lynchi; assembly: GCA_023053575.1. NCBI lineage: Eukaryota > Metazoa > Arthropoda > Branchiopoda > Anostraca > Branchinectidae > Branchinecta > Branchinecta lynchi. The sequence goes on along the minus strand of JAKZAP010000008.1, from coordinate 19,647,956 downwards.
CATCTGAAATGGTATTTTCTTCAAGCATTGAATTCATATGTGCTTCTCCAGTAGTGTAGCAAGAAGATGGCCATACCTACCTCAAAACTTTTACATTTTCCCTCTATTTGTTGAGGTAGTTTTCATCGCATACAACAGACAATATAAAAGGCGAAAATACAAGTAAAATAAGAGGTCCTGACCTCAGGTTCAAATTTTGGCAGCTTTGCGCCATAATATTAACTTTTAGCATTATCTGCACTTGTAGGTGCCTTAAGAGACAAGCGTTAAAAGCAAGCGTCTTTTCAATCGCTTAAAAAACTTGAAATTGAAAGCCACGTTTCCAATTTTTTCGACTGAAAATGCCTTTTACCCAAATACAACATAGCATTTCTTCTGAACACAAAACAAAAACACACTTTTTAATGATTTGAAAGAATCTGCAGCTTCGTGGCAGAGATGCGGTCTGGTCAACGCTCAACTGTCAGGGACTGTAGAGGAGAGGGGGGCAGGTTCGTCATAGGGGCAGGTCCGGACATCGGCTCTGCCAACCTCGCTATTAAAATTTAATTACGCGAAACTGTTTTTCAGAGCTGTTATACACTTATACGCTTCTCCTGTAAAAAAAAAAAACGCAGTTACAGTCGCGCTATCATTTGATTGGCCCACCGTTTGAGGTAGCTGAGGTTACGAGGGTAGTGAAGGCAAGGTTAATGGACCAGGAGATTCAGCAGTGGCTGTTGGAGGTGAGCTCGACCCCTTCTCTGCGGATTTATGCTCAGTCCAAGAATTTATGGGGAAGTGGATGATGAGTTTTCGGTCAGATGCTTTACCGGTGGGTGCGACAAGAAAATATATTGGCAGAATTAAAGGAGGTATATCATAAGCAATTTACGACTTGCAACGTCTACACCCCCCCCCCCCCCAAGATCTAAGATGAAGCCACGACTCGATCCGACCGCTGGGTCATATAGCGGTGCGGGTCGGACGCGCCTGACATGGTGAGGATCGAATCATAGCTTGACTTTGGATCTAACAAGATGTTTTATTGCAGCGGGCATATGGAAAATGTGTGGAAAAATTAAATTATTTGCATTATCGATTTTGTTTTTTGTATTTTTCTTGTTAATTCCCGGAAGTCCAAAGAATTAAGGATGTAACCTAGATCACAATAAACAAACGCCATAAATTACACTAAATTCGTTATTGTGATTTATTGAAGATTCTGAAACTGAACTAAAACAGCTTCCGAGACCAAAAAATGTTAAACAGGCCGATGATTTCTTCTTCCGACATATCTAAATGTCCACATGGTGATATACTTAGTTTTAGTCCTCTTACACGCCACTCGATCTTCTCGAAGGTTATAGTAATCTTTTGACCAGCGCCGGAAGATCAATGAATAGTTAATTAAAAATGCCGGATTGGCGTTCAGGAGTGAATTGTGTTCAAGTAATTTGTAGATAATGTTGGCCGCCGTGGGGGTTTTGGGAAAAACAAAGGTAACAGTGTGTTCATAAAAATCCGACCCGTCGAAAAATGATAGTCTCTCCCACCTTCCCGGCCCACATGAATCAAAGACTTTAAATGCGGTTCTGGTCCTTGCTTTTGCCCGCTATGCGGAAAGATGGATGAATAATTAGAACGGTTGGTTAGTTCTTGTGCTGAGTTGGGGGATCTAAGGAGAGAAGTTTTTGGTAAGGAGGTTCTTCAAGGGGGGTCTCTGAAAGATTTGAAAGGTAGTAAAGTTTTCCAAGAGTTGCTTCAGTTGGATAAATTCCTGACGGTTGCCATGGGGCACCGTTAACGTTTTACTATAGGCTGATGTTGTGGTAGAGATAGGTATTACCTAGTTTGTTTGACAGTTATTTATTTATCATAATTATGAGCTAAGTATTGAATACTTGGACTGGTACATTGCAGTTGGACTGCTTATTTATTCTTATATTTTGTCCAGCTATTGCCCACAGGGCTTTTTTGGGAATACATTCATTCATTCATAACGAAACGATGCTAGTGTCACTTTTTTGCGCGAAACAAAGTTTTCACCATGATGTTGGCACCTCATTTTGGTAGTTCCGAACCCACTTATACAGTCGTGACTTTTCTTTAGGTAGTTTAAGATTGGCTCTACCTTGTCCAACACGAATTTCCGTGATTGATACAAAAGTATGAGAGTTATAAATTTATTTCTGTTAAAACAGCACCAGGGGCAGGTCTGGACAAAAGACTTGAGGCAGGTTCGAACATCAAAGCTGAATGAAAAAAAACAAAACAATGAAAGATGATAAAATCGGGTAGAGGTAAGGAAAAAAGTCAACACAAAGGCTTAACGAAAGCCTCTAAGACCCATTCCGAAAGAAAACAAGTCATTTTCAGACCCAGCGGTAACAGATGTCCGGATGATAATAACAGATGTTGATAAAGTGATGGTATACATGTGTAGTTTTCCCAAACGGAAGCAAATGAACGAAACTGAACTGAGGCAACAAAAGCAAATGAAAAAATTTGTATACAACTTTTTTGAAGGTCCTTCCTGGGTTAAACAAAAATGATGTCCGGAACTACCCCAGCCATGCCCCCGGTCTGGGGGCAGGTCCGGACAAAAGTAGCTAATAGAAAAATAAGATATGCAAAGAAAATGTTACAGGTAACAAGATTCTAAAAAGTAACAATACCAGCTAAGTCATGATTCTAAACAGCTGGAAAAACAAGACCAAAGGTTTCGGTGGGATTCAAACAATTTGAATGTTTATCAGACTTCTTGATCCAGACAATCGAATCTTGTACATTTCCAAGTCTTCGTGAGACCCCTTTAAAATTTTTGCTAATTATCCACAATCAACCGCTTGAATATGCAGCCTACAACAAAAATGTTACCATTTTGAAGGTTTTTGCTTACGGGAAACTTTAGTTCACCCACTGAGTAACCCCTCACTTATCCAGTACATCTTTTTCCAGTGAGTAACCCCTCCCTTACCAAGTACACCTTTTTTCAGTGAGCAACTCCAAACTTACCCAGTTCACCCTTCTTTCAGTGAGTAGCCCCTCGCGTTCCCTAGCAGTTTCCTCTTTGGTACACCATGAATCAACCCCCTCGCTTGGCTCACCCAAGTGTCTAACCCCTCGAGTACTGCTTTAAACGGTACACCCAATTCCTAACCCCTCGTGTGCACCTGCGATTGGTTCACGAGTACCTGGGACCGGCTGAACCCACCCCCTCCCCAAACAACTTTAGTACACCCACTTAGCAACCCCTCACTTATCCAGTACATCTTTTTCCAGTGAGCAAGCCCTCCCTTAACAAGTACACCTTTTTCAGTGAGCAACCCCTCACTTATTCCTACTACATTTCCTACAATCACATATTCGCAAACACTCTCGCTCTCCACACATCGGGCAGAAGTAAGGACCAATTCTCCCGATCGGCCTAACCGTGTACCTCCTCCTATCTCCCAGCGGTAAAATATCAGCACGCATACTAATTAATAATTTCAATTCCTCCCTATCGAAACCCGCTATAAAATAAACACATTCACCCCATGTCTCTTTCGCCTTGCCCCGTTCGACCTTCGATTAAGTCACTGAATCAGCACATGATTGGCGGCCACATGCGCAGAGCTATAATCGTTTGAGAATAAAGGGGTAGGACCGCTATAGCCGAAAACTGGTCGACAAGTTTTGCGTCCGGTTTTCACCGGATTCCGGGTGAACTACTTGTCCAGCATTTACGGATTCAGCATGTCTCCTTACCCCTAAATCAGCTATCTCAATAACTTTTTATAGCTTTTACAAAAAAATATTTGTTCTGCCCCTTAACTTGAAACCCCTCCCCCACCCCTAAATGTAGAGCTACAGAGCCCATATACAAACTTGACCTGACCCTTGACCAAAGAATCCTCACACCAAGTTTCATCAAAATATCTCATTCCCTTCGAGAGTTATCGTGCTTACAGACAGACGGACATTTTTGCGAAGACATAGGTATCCCTCCACTTACGTTTTGGGATCCCGAAAAGGAATCAACAGATCCTAAAACAAAATCTTGGTATGCAGAAAAGAAAAACCGTAACGAACCTGCCCCCTCTCCCCTAAGTGTTTTAACTGTAAACGAAATGCTAGACAACCTTCGGTAAAACTCGGCAAAATGTTTGGCTTGGTCAGCCGCTTCCCCCCCCCCCCCCACCTAGAATTCAAGGCTAGCTGGCTATGCACCTATCGGTAGAATAATATTCCAGATGGTCTGTGGCAACAGTTTAACAAGAGCTGGAAGCTCATATGGCCCTTGCAAGGCTGGGTCAGATGGAAGTGATGGTCAAAGTATTTTTTTTCCTTTTCCGTTAAGATGCACCAAACTTGCTAGGCTGGGTCAGAGGATGGAAGTGATGGTCAGAAGTTTTTTTTTTTACTTTTCGTTTGGGATGCGCACTTTAAGGGTGTTAAAAACAATTTCTAAGCAACACGCTTGAGGCAAAAAGGATCATGTGCTCATGGCGATCGTGAAAAAGTAAATTTTGCTTAAAAGAATTTCTTGTACTTTGCGGTTAAGACGAGTTCTCTAAGGGATGGTAAGATTGGAGAGTTACGATGTCTAACCCAATGATGTCAAGTTTCTAATGCTCCAGTATAGTTTTATCGTCCTAGAACACCTGGAAGTACCTTAACTCACGACCACCGAAATCTACAACTCCCCCCCCTCGGTACCCGAATCCGGTCCGATTTTGTCACTGATGCACCTAGGACTCGTGCCTGTACTTCCCACCAAGTTTCATCCTGATCGCTCCACTTTATACGTGTCACAAGATGTCCGGTTCTCGCCTCCGACCCCCCCCCCCCCCAGTTCATCGGATCCGGTCCGGATTTTTATCAGACCATACTCTTGATTTCCAAGGGCCCATGATCATTCTTATTTCAATGGTATAGCTTCTTAAAGTTTAACTGAAAAGCCAACTTATTTTTGTGCCATTTAACTGAATAAACTGAATTACTTGGATCCTCCAAGAGATTTTTGTTTATTTTCCACTATCTACTCTAAATATGACGCTCAGAATATCTGCGGCCGTCCACAAAACTAAAATTCTACTATGACGCACGAAATTTTAATAACGCTGCTTTTGGTGGGCAGTGGTGAGATTACTTAGTGCCTCAACAAAAAATTATAAATCTTTCACGGTCGCTTGCCTGTGGAATGAAATTTCTTTCAACAGTCATTTGCTAGTATCGAGCGAGAACAATAATAATTGTTAGTCGCAGGTATTGGTGAGTGGCTCGCTGTCTTTATATAGGCTTTCAATTCTTTCAATTTTAATTTTAATCTTTGGTTTCTTCTTGGTTTTTTGGTTTGTTTTAGTTTTCTTGGCTGTTGATCTTTATCCTCGTCTTGGCATTTTTTCTCAAAATTTTCGGTCTGTGCTGAAGAAGGGAGGCGGTTGTCCTCCCGAAATATTCGCCTTTTATTTCAGTATATTCGTTGGCCTATAACAAGAGCTACGAGCTCATATGGCACTTGTTACGAGTAGGCACGGCTCGGTTATGTCAATGAGATATCTAGTGTTTGCTAGGTGTCTTCCCACCAAGTTTCATCTCGATCCCTCCACTCATAGCGTATTCCAATATTTCCGGTTCTCCCCTCCAGCTCCCCCCAAAAGTCACCGGATCCGGTCCGGATTTTAAGTGGGTCATCTGAGGCATGAGGTCTTTCCAAATATCAAGTTTCATCGAGATCCGGTCCCCCGTTCAAAAGTTATAAATACCTCAAGATTCCGAATTCCCCTCCCTCCACTCCCCCCCACAGTGCCCGAATCGGCTCGGTTATGTCAATGATGTATCTAGTGTTTGCTAGGTGTCTTCCCACCAAGTTTCATCTCGATCCCTCCACTCATGGCGTTTCCCAAGATTTCCGGTTGCCCCCTCCAGCTCCCCCCAAAAGTCACCGGATCCGGTCCGGATTTTAAGTCGGTCGTCTGAGGCATGAGGTCGTTCCAAATACCAAGTTTCATCGAGATCCGATCACCCGTTCAAAAGTTATAAATACCTCAAGATTCCGGATTCCCCCTCCCTCCACTCCCCCCCACAGTACCCGAATCGGCTCGGTTATGTCAATGATGTATCTAGTGTTTGCTAGGTGTCTTCCCACCAAGTTTCATCTCGATCCCTCCACTCATAGCGTTTCCCAAGATTTCCGGTTGCCCCCTCCAGCTCCCCCCAAAAGTCACCGGATCCGGTCCGGATTTTAAGTACGTCGTCTGAGGCATGAGGTCTTTCCAAATATCAAGTTCCATCGAGATCCGATCACCCGTTCAAAAGTTATAAATACCTCAAGGTTCCGGATTCCCTCTCCCTCCACTCCCCCCCACAGTGCCCGAATCGGCTCGGTTATGTCAGTGATGTATCTAGTGTTTGCTAGGTGTCTTCCCACAAAGTTTCATCTCTATCCCTCCACTCATAGCGTTTCCCAAGATTTCCGGTTGCCCCCTCCAGCTCCCCCCAAAAGTCACCGGATTCGGTCCGGATTTTAAGTGGGTCGTCTGAGGCATGAGGTCGTTCCAAATATCAAGTTTCATCGAGATCCGATCACCCGTTCAAAAGTTAAAAATACCTCAAGATTCCGGATTCCCCCTCCCTCCACTCCCCCCACGGTGCTCGGATCGGGGAAGTGACTATTTCCAACTTAATCATTTGGGGTCCCTGATACGCTTGCCAAATTTTATCGTCCTAGCTTATCTGGAAGTGCCCGAACTAGCAAAACCTGGACAGACCGACGGACGGACAGAAATTGCGATCACTATATGGCACTTGGCCGAAGGGCAAGTGCCATAAAAAACCCATTTTCGTTGGTTTCTTCGTTGATTTTTTTTAGCGCATAGAGGTACCACAAATCACACGGAAATTCCACTATTTGAAAGTCGATCCTTCGTGAATATCGGAACAACGAAGTTAACGCATTTTCAGTGGGTCTTCAAGCCAATTTTAATCAATAAGTGATGGGTAACTAGATTGTCCTATCCCAGCCCTTTTCAGTTAATTTTTAACAAACACAAGAAACCACAGAGTTTGCAAATTCCTAAATTTCATCCTCTGACCTAGCCTTGCATGTGCCATATGAGCTTCTAGATCTTTGTGTTTAACCCAAGCTGATGAACACTGTAGACTTGCTTCATTCTTTACTATGTGATGAAATTTGTTTACATGTACCTCAGAAATCATGGTTTCAACCCAAGCTGATGAACACTGTAGACTTGCTTCATTCTTTACTATGTGATGAAATTTGTTTACATGTACCTCAGAAATCATGGTTTATCGCAATACTTTAAGTTTAAGAAACAAATATAGGCCACTGCAGTTCATTATTGATATTGACGGATATTGATATTATTGTTGTATTTGGAATGGATAGAGAGCAAGTTGCTAAAATAAGGTAGTTTATTCTAAGCCTAAAGGCCAGTGCTGGTTTTTGTGATGTTCCTCAAGCCCTGTTAGGGCCGTTATAAAGAAGGACTGGAGCTCTTTGTTGTCCAATAAAGAGCGAACTGACTATGGTTGAAACTGTAGGATGAGTGTTGCAGTGTTGCTGTGCTGATTTTGGATTTGCCGGTTCTCCCTGTAAGCTTCGTGAACTGGTGAACAGGAAACGTTGCTTCCATTTCCAATGATGTTTTGTAGATTGTATTATTACTATTATTGCTTTTTGGGTTCTGAATGATTTAAAATAAATATTGCATCACTGAGAGAAAAAGCTACTAAACAGTTAAGCTCACTTTCAGGTTTCCGGTTCGCGGGAGCGGATCGGGTTACATGAAGGTGCAGCCTATACTTCTGGAAGTCCAAGGTGCGACCTCACCACCAAGATTCCGGTTTGAGGACAGTGTCGTACAGGCTACACAATTTAGAGACACAATTACTATGCAAGTTGTCGATGCAAGAATAAAAGGGATGGGATCAGTTGAGTTTGGATACAAAGGGATCATATATGGAAAGTAGAAAATAAGTGGGATCATTGGATCATTCGAAACAATTTTCATGACCGCACGCCACCGCGGCACGCGTCACTTGATGTACATCGTTTCTTCGAGTGAGTAACTCCTCGCTTGTCACTGCGCAAATCGAGCGCAAATGGTAAAACCATTCAATTGCCATTGCCCAGCTCCGAAAGTCGGAAACCCCCGGCAAACAACTGGCGGGAAAACACCGCTCCAGATACATTTCTCATCACTACTTAAGTTGTAACACAGATACAAGAGTGACGCTTTCAATGAACGACAATCCGAGGGGAGGAGACGGCAAATTAGAAATTTCTCCAAGCATTTTACATGCAAGCTCTACAAGCAATGCAAGCAAAATATACAGACGAAAAGGTCAGTAAAACTCATTCACCACATTACCAATAAAACCCTATCACGAAGAGGTTATAATGCCAGACCGTGCGGCTTTTTATGTCCTCAAACCATAACTTATTACATGCTTACAAATCAGGCAATACGTTAAAAGAAAAAAACAAAGGACCTTCCTTCGAAACTCGAGGCTAAAATCTTAAGTGGCAAATAATTCGTTATTCGTTTATTGAAAAAGTTATTGTCCGATCCGTATCCAACAGTCATTCTATTTAACACGCATACATCTAGTTATACAAGGGACAGATTTATCGACAGAGATTAACCCTGAAATAATTTTAGTGCGATCAGCGGCGTCACGACTGGGGGGGGGGAGGGGAGGACACCCCCCCCCCAATGTTGTTGGCCAGTCGGTAAAAAATAAGCGAGTAGGCGCGAAGCCCCGCCATTTTTCGTCCAGACAATTGATTTTTTTTTCATGAAAACAGTTGTTTTTTCTGAAAATCGGTTGGTTTTTTTTTTTTTTTTTCAAAACAGTCATTTTTTCTGAAAATCAGTCGACTTTTTTCAGAACTGTCGTTTTTTTCTTGACAACAGTCATTTTTCTGCAAAAACAGTCGGTAAATGCCTTGCCCCCCCCCCCCAAAGATTTTGGCTAGTAACGCCTCTGAGTGCGACTAGGACCAGGGGCGTCATTTAGAGGAAGCAGCTGCCCAACCCACGACTTCCCAAGGGTCCCAGAGCTACCCATGTAAAATCTAGTTAACGAGGCCCAAGACCGAATAATATCTACTATTTATACAAACTATTTCGTTTTACATTAGCCATCGTGAATATTTTCTTTACTTTACATTCACAATGTTCACTTAAGCATTTTGGGCCTGACCGAAGTAAGATTTACGTTAAAGGACCCCTCGCACTATTGCAGTATTTTAAAATATTTGAATACTTTAAAACTGTCCTGTGCTTTCAATAAATAATCCACGGTTTTGGCTGTTTTATGTGTGCTGTTTTATGTCTTCTCCGAGACCCGTTGACTTGTAGCGAAAACAGGGAAACAATTTACATAACCGGTTTTTCTGATGGAAAAACTTCTCGCAGACAACCGTCGACAGCGTGATACACATCCAAGGTAGCAAAACACGGCAAGTGAGAAAATCACTGTGGTTTTGTTAGAGAGGTTAAAATGTACCATACGAAATTGGCGTCTCCGGGTTTAGAAATATATGGAGTGATTATGGAAGTAGGTTGCAATAGTATTATAGGTAAAACAGGTCCTTTAAAGAATGCGAAGAGGGCCGGGACGAAGCCGATGCCCCTTCCACGAAATGGCACCTCTGACTAGAACCTGGGTATCTTATCACCTCAGACAGTCCTTACAGGATTCCTCTTGCTTTTCACTACTTTGGCACCTCCAGTGGTCTTCTGAAATCCCGATGAAAAATGTTTAGCCTGCGTAATAGTATGGTAGTAGTTCGAAAACGTTGCATGTAATACTATGTAATAGCAAATAATTCTATCATTTAATGTGCCTCAGACTAGTCCAATCTTATGTAGTAGTATCCAGTAGCATCCTGTCTTGCGAATAGTAGCATATAGTATTATGCAGTAACACGGTAGCTCTGAAGTAGAAGCATGTAGTAGCATCATTAGTACTGCATACTACTTTTTCGTACTACTTCATAGAACTATTTTGAGATAAATTTTTCATCGGGATATCCGTCTTTGCTCAAATCCTTGTGAATTACTATATTTTAATTTTTAGATTCCAGCGCTAGCCTAGATTTTCCTTGGTTGCCAGATAATAACTTTTGCCTTGAGATGTGAGCGTGCAGGCGCTACCAAACCTGCTGTCGTCGGTCCTCTCAGAGGAAGGCGCCATGGTTCGCTATGATTTCTCAGCTTTTAACCACGGTGCGTCCAGTTTTCAAATATTTTGCGGGTCCCCGCCGCGTCGGAATACAGGAAGGCTGGATAGAGTCGACAAGCGCTAACACGAAAATCGATAATTTCATGTGGAAAGTAATGGTATTTTCTAAAACGATATTTGTGTGTCATTCCGTCGTGGAGAGATCATATTTTTCGTAAGAGTTATTCTTTAATGGTAAAGCATCATGGACAAATTATAACAAATACTGGGGTTTTACGTTTGCTACCCGAGTTGGTCCGGGGATTATCCGGCTCGGGGATTTTTGTTTCCGCGAACCATTAGTTGCATTTTTTGCCTTTTCTCCATAGGTCGGTTAACCTACCTATTTGTCACTATTGACCGTTTTTTCGTTTCGCCGGTCGGTTCGACTGAGCTCTAAAAAACGGCTTATAAGAAACAATTTCGTCTTCCCGTCGCCGGCGCCTATCTCTCCAATGAGAATTTTGAATTTCGCGCCGTGGCAAGAGCGTAGGTCAGTTGGACGGGGCTCCCATCTCAGTCCACAGGACGGTTAACCGACCGGCTAACGGAGCAAAAAAAAAAAACAGCTTTTAAAAACTTAGGTCGGTTAACTGCAGGAAGAAAAGACTTATAGTGCGAAATCTTGTAGGTCGGTTAACTGGATGACGCCAAAAAACGCAGCTATTGCAAGGATTTTCAGGACTCAATAACTTTACTAAAAAAAATTCATCCCGGCTTGACGACCGGTTACAAACAAAGCACATACGTGCTTGAAAAACGCAACCAGTACACATTTACTACCATATTAATCAAACCTTCACTAAAATAAACTTAAAATTAATTAATCAATTTGTTCTCTCTCGTCTTCCAAACTCTCCACTCACCAACTACCCTCAAGGAGATGTTTTTGTAACCGATTTTTAAATTGCGGTACACTTTCCGCTTCTCGAACTGAGTCTGGAAAAGTATTCCAGACCACCGTACCTGCAAGCCTTGCCACATGGCTAGAACGAACCGTACTTCTTGGATCACTTACCAGGTGGGTATGATTAAGTAAAGGATGATCTCCGCCGGCAATTGTAATCTGTCAGAAGCTATCGTATTGTGTTGTAAGCGGCCATTTGTGCAATTTTCAGCCAATGAGAGCACGCGAGGTCTGAACCGGTTACAAACAAAGCACATACGTGCTTGAAAAACGCAATCAGTACACATTTACTACCATATTCTAATCAAACTTTCACCAAAATAAACTTAAAATTAATTAATCAATTTGTTCTCTCTCGTCTTCCAAACTCTCCACTCACCAACTACCCCCAAGGAGATGTTTCTTTAACCGATTTTTACTTTCCGCTTCTCGAACTGAGTCTGGAAAAGTATTCCAGACCACCGTACCTGCATGCCTTGCCACATGGCTAGAACGAACCGTACTTCTTGGATCACTTACCAGGTGGGTATGATTAAGTAAAGTATGATCTCCGCCGGCAAATGTAATCTGTCGGAAGCTATCGTATTGTGTTGTAAGCCGCCATTTGTGCAATTTTCAGCCAATGAGAGTACGCGAGGTCTGAACCGGTTACAAACAAAGCACATACGTGCTTGAAAAACGCAAACAGTACACATTTACTACCATATTCTAATCAAACTTTCACCAAAATAAACTTAAAATTAATTAATCAATTTGTTCTCTCTCGTCTTCCAAACTCTCCACTCACCAACTACCCTCAAGGGGATGTTTCTTTAACCGATTTTTAAATTGCGGTACACTTTCCGCTTCTCGAACTGAGTCTGGAAAAGTATTCCAGACCACCGTACCTGCATGCCTTGCCACATGGCTAGAACGAACCGTACTTCTTGGCTCACTTACCAGGTGGGCATGATTGAGTAAGTATCACCTCTGCAGCCAATGAGAGCACGCGAGGTCTGAACTAGCACGGTTTCGACGGCCTTACGACTGCCAGTGGAGGATCGACTTCTTAAGTAATTTATTTATAACCCGCCATTTTCAAAAGGTTGTGATGCACAAATAAGGTGAAAATTAAATAAGTTGTTTCACATTGGTCACTGTCTCTAGCACAAATGGTAAGAAACTGAAATGTACGCCTGTTCCGTATGGCACGCTGGACTCGCAGTTCAGCAGAGCGAGAAGTTGGAAGGGATTCAGAATAGAGCTTGCTGTATCATACTTGGACAGAAATACGAGTCTTACGAAGAAAACCTAAAGACATTGCGTCTGCAAACTCTCCCTGATAGGAGACACGGTCTCCTAGTGAAATTTGGCAAAAAATGTCTGGCCTCGGGTGTGCACCGGTCCATTTTACCCCCTGTGACTACAAATCTCGAAGTTAAGGCAACCCGTAGCACAGACGCACCAAAGATACAACTGAGGAAACCGCACGTAAAGTCTAAGGAGCGTTATCTCAAGTCATTTGTTCCCCATTATGTGAAGTTTTTTAACGGATCGGAATTATGAATTTTAAACTGACATGTTCTGTAAATATGTTTGTTATCGGATTGTGTTTAAAAATTTTAAAACTGTAACATATATGTGATTATTTTTGACAATGTAGACCCTGTATGACGATCCACCACTATTTTTGCTAAAAAGATATCATGGAAATAAACGAATTTGAATTTGACATGTTTACCATGACAGATACACCTGAAATATTTGTGTAGCGTCAGGACGAGATCACAATATCGGAGCATCCAAGAGAATAAAAAAATAATAAAAAAATGAAAATCCGAAGATCAAGAAACGCTCTTGAGTTGGAAATGCTGGAAAGTGGACTGAAATACAAAACTGCCCAGACAACTTCTCGCAAGTTCAGAGCTGTATCTACGGCCAGAACAGGAAACTTTTCAATAAATATTCTTTGAGCCCAAGCTGACTTTGAAACATTTATTCAAACAATGTTTACAACGGATACGTCAGCTACGATTCTTCATCAGCGATATTTCGGCACTTCTTGGCAAGGGTTGACACGTGTCAAAAATTTAATCTCAGGACTAGTTTTTTCATTATATTTTTCATTATATTATATCTGAAGATAATTTACAGTCTATTTTTGCAGTATTTACAGTATATTTACAGTCGGTAGAAGCTTCAGTTATTTATTACAGGTTTGTTTCCTTCCCCGAAGTTGAACCAGAGGATTGACAGCCTGACGAGGACCCTTGCCAAGAAGGGCCGAAATTTCGCTGATGAAGAATCGTAACTGACGTATCCGTTGTAACATTGTTTGAAGAAAAAACTTTCCAATAAGGGCCGAAGTTTTGAAGTGAAATCACATACCTTGATGAGTTTGCATTCTCTCGAGTCCTGGAATGCCGGGTACTGTACTTCGTAGTTCTGCAATGCAAGCTTTGCATCTAGTGCGTCAATACACAGGCGGCAGATGGCAGCTCGGAAGAAATAGTCCTTGGCCGAATACTTTAGAAGAGAGCTGTCAAGTGCACTGGATGCCACCTAGGGTAAAAGATTAACATAATACAATAATAGTATAAACGCAGTAGACAAGCTCTCGTCTCTAATATATCATCAAAAAGATGAGATTAAATATGCAAAGCACCTGCTCCACTTGTCGAAATTATGCCATAACCATACTTTGACGGAGAAGTTCAAAATTCAAGATGTAAGTCTTACCCTTTTGAAGGTTTCTTCGTCGCTATAAAAAATCATTGACAACAGAACCCAACCAGCGCACGACCTTCTACACTGCTTCCTGGCCGGCGATTGAAATTAAGTGTCTTTTTTTGTATGTTTATGTGTTTTATTTATTTTCTTCATTTACTCCGCTTTCTGAAAACGGCGGGTCATAAATAAATTACTTACTTACTTATATGTCATCTATTTGACCGTCCACATCCAGATGAAATTTGTTTAGCCTGTGTTTTTTTAGCCTGTGCATAGTGGTTGCGCGTGCATATGCAATAGTACATACTACTTTAATTTGATGTGCCTCACACTGGGATAATCTGAAGCAGTAGTATTCAGTACGGTAGCATCCCTCCTTGCTCCGCAGTAGCATCCAGTCTTGCAGTAGTAGCATCAATTGGTACTGCATCTACTTTTTCGTACAACTTCATGCTACTATTTTGAGATAAATTTTTGATCGGGATCTCCTTAAAAAGGAGGACCCCTAAGCCCTAACCAACAACGCAAACCAGTCATCACGAAGCCCCAAATGGCTAATCTCCGTAACGACTAAATTCCAGGACAACCCACGACACGTCCCCAAGACGAACCTTGAGCCCCTTACAACTACGAACGATATGAAAATAACTTTTGAACTTAGTAAATATGAAAAAGCTCATTAAGAGCGCAATAATCAGAGACACACACATACACTCCTGCCACCTAAGGGGACCAAGAAAACTAGGACACAGCTCCTAAGAGCCTGAAAAAAATAGAGGCCCTAAACTGAAGAATCGAAAGGGAAGCTGAGGCTAAGGTAGACGCAGCTTTCATAAAGCTCATAGATGTGCGACCGATCCCACCAGAGGAGGGCAGCCATCCTAAAGTCCCCTAAGAAACTAGTCGTCTTTTGAGACGAGGTAAGGTTGCTGAACCTACTTGCTAGGGGCAACCGTCGACCTAAATTTGTCGCTAGAAGAAATGCCACAGGGTAACAAGGTTCGAAGTGAACATCAGCCAACACCGGGCGAGGACGATTTTAATAATTTCATATTGGCTATGTAGGCCATATACATATATATTATAAATATATATATATTAAAGATTATCAACTGGTATGTACTATAATCTTAATAACTGGTGCTACCCGCAATACCTGGTATCGACATTATTACTAGACATTTTTAGACATTTTTTTTTTAATTTCATCAAAAAACATATAAGTTAAACAAACAATTTACCATTAACGGACACTTTTAAGACAAAGGAATCCTGATTGTGGCTGCGATTATAACCACCATGAATAGGCTATATCATTCCTTTATTACCCATCCACCCCCGTTGAAAAATTAAATAAAAAATAAGATTAAATAAATACCCTTTCCTCTTATCACACTTTTTTCCTTTTCAAAGAATGGGATTTAACCATTCTCTTGAATGATGCCAGATTTACAGCAGCTCTGACAAATTCTGGAAGGTCATTCCAGACAGTTTATATCCCTAGGACTATCGAATAAGCTAGTCTTAAACCTGTTCTTTACTCACCCCACACGTAGGCTTGAGTAGACAATTAAGGAAAGCCCGCTTTGTCTTAGGGTCGAATGTGGTTCGACATGAAAAAGGATAGATTACCCATATCGCAAGTAAAATTCACCCGAATTTTATACACAGTATCTGCCTACTCATGAGCCAACTCAGGAGGGACAAATGATGACTCTAAAATAGAGACCTCAACCAAATATATAACAATTAAATATATATTAAATACTATAATACTGAATACAGTAGCCTACTGTTACTAATTGGCCATTTAACACATCCATTTGGGTCTCTATTCGGTCCTAAGTGCAAACAACGGATAATGTAATAGAAATAGGGATTTCTGGAAAAGTGATGAATGTAAAACACTTTCAGTTGACCATATCATGTGATATAATATTCGAGATCAGCACATACAACTACATGAGAAATGTGTTTCCCTTGATGTAAACACTAAGGCTTAAGAAAATAAAAAAAAATTCATCTGAAAAATAAAAAATTAGATGGAAAATGCTAAAAAACACGAATTTTGCACCCCGCTAGGTTTCTCAACTTTTGATATGTTGTACAGTTTTTTTCTGTACAAGCTGGTGTAAAACTCATTTCTGTTGCAATTTGTTTGCGGTCAGACCTTATACTGACTGTACTATAAGTGGCTAATCTACTAAGTAGCTCTTCATATCGACAAAAACAGCAAGACCTGATTCGCTGGAGTTTTAAGTCATGCAAGAAAGTCATCAGGTGTTTTCACGCGATACACCGGATAAAGTCGTTTGGCAGTCGGGGAACTAGACCAACGAACCGGATTTCCCGGAGAGAACTTGACTCTGGCCGACCTGTACGAACTTAAAGGTTCAGGAACCCATTTGTAGATTTTTAACAAAGTGGATAATTAGTGTAATATATTTATTTTATTACTGATGACCAGCGTAATTTAGCATCCTCTAACGAAGAAAGCTACGGAATTGATTTGTCAATAAACGATTTGATTTGACTGATTTGTACACCAGAGGCAAGAACTAATTGCATTCCTAATTATGTTCGCCTGCATGTACGGTTTCAAATCAATTTGATCGGTCAAAAGCGAAGCGACACACCAGATCAATGGCGGACAGTGAACAATTCGCAATTCCTTTCACTTTTATGGCTTTGTGTAGGCCTATAGAACCAACAGCACATGGTGATTCTACGTGTCCCGTCACCCCTATACAGGCTACACTTTCGAAGATTTGATCGAAGACTTTTTCCGTCCCTAATTTCCCTCGCCTCTGATAAGCCCTCGCCCCATATTGTTGAGATAACATGACAATCAAGACCGAACTCTTGACTTCAAGAGATCCGCGCACCAAAATTTATCGATGCACTTGGACGGTCATCATGCTAACACACAGAGGGACGACAGGGGAATCCAACCATACAAGCATTTAAAGGACCCCTCGCACTATTTACTCTTCAACTTTCAGTATTTTAAAATATTTGAATACTTTAAAACTAGGCTGTACTTCCAACAAATAACCCACGGTTTTGGCTGTTTTAAGCCATTTCCGAGACCCATTGACTTCTAGCAAAAATAGGAAACACTTTACATAACCGGCTTTTCTGACGGAAAAACTTCTCGTAGACAACCGTCGACCGTGTGATACACACCGAAGGTAGCAAAACACGACAAGTGAGACAATCAGCGTGGTTCTGTTGGAGGGGTTAGAATGTACCGTACGAAATTGGGGTCTCTGGGTTAGAAATATATGGAGTAATTATGGAAGTAGGTTGCGTTATTATTATAGGTAAGACAGGTCCTTTAAAATTCTGCTTTCCCCTTTTTTGGTCTTTTTGGTAAAGAGCATTGTTCGGATAGAAGTAAGGTGGTTCTTCGGGACCGCTACCCTCACATATTATCGGGTCTATCTCAAATGAGCCGGAGGTGGAGCCAATGCTCAGGGAGGTATAAATAGTGCACTGAGTGTTGGGTTTTATCAAGTAAATAGGTTTCATATATTTATACGCAAATAAAAAGAAAAGCCGAGTAAAGCGAGAGCCTGTCACGGTTCCTCACACATTATTGCAGCATAACATATTGACATTGTCCTGACATGATTTATGTCGTGTGTACAAGCTGAATGAAGGATCGATTTTTGCCCTAGGCCCCGTTGCGAGTTAGAATTGATGCCTGAAGTCATGTTTTTATTGACAAATGACAAATAAGGACTGAGGCCCTATTGCGAGTTAGAATTCCCTGATGCCTGAAGTCATGTTTTTAGTACTATGTCCAAACACAAAGGACGGATTTGTGTAGGCCACAGCAAAACTGAAAATAGGATAAGAATTAAAACGTTCCGGGCTGGACTATCTTGGTCAAGATTGCATTCGATGACGACGGGGGCAGCGAATCTATTGGTATCGGAAACAGCACGTAAACTTAGCTTCTTTATCTCGTTTATGGAGCACGTGGGAAAGAACTCTCTCACTGACTGGCTCACATGCCCTCGGATAAGGAATCTTTTAATACGAAAGTTAATCGGACTGACGGGGCTATGAATGAATGAATGAATTTAAGCCCAAAATTGTCCGTGTGGCCATGACAGGAAAACAATAAGTGTAACACAACTCTCAGGAACACCAAAAAAAGATAACCCTCAGCCCAAGAAAAGGCTATCGAAACTCCATAGCCTGCTTCAGGAACCTCCGGAGCTGACGAAGGTCACCCAATTTTTTCTTCACATCTGCAACAACCGACTAAACGAAAATGCTTCGCAACGCCAAGTAACAAGACCTAAGGTCTCGATGGGATCCCAAAAATCTAATATTTGATCCAGACAACTGGGTCTTGTCTTCGACAGATCCAGTCACAAAACCCAACCAGATAAGGTAAGAAACCGGATTTGGCTGAATTCCTCTATAAGCACGGGCAATCTCCTTTAACACATAACATACGGACAGACGGACATGACAGACGGACAAATTTTCAGATGTCATAGGTATCCCTCCACTTTCGTTTTGGGATCCCAAAAAGTAAAATGGGGATGAAAGTGTAGGCTTTTCAGCACTAAACCCAATTAGATAAGAAACAGATTTGTCTGAATTCCTCTATAAGCACAGGCAATCCCCTTTGGCACATAACATAAGGACATTTTACGATGTTATAAGTATCCCTCCATTTATGTTTTGGAATCTTTTGTCTCCTTTTGTCTCGGGAATGAAACTGGTGAGAAACCCGATCCAGGTTGTCCATTCTATTCAAGGTATGGTTGTCCATTTTATTCAAGGTATTGTTCTCCGATTTTCTTTTTTTGTTGCTGTATCATCTTCTTCTTGTCTTTTCATCTTTATCATTGATTAGTTGAATTTTTAGTGTATGAGTAGCTCGGTATGAATGTAGTGAATAATTATAAATGAATTATATCGCTTGCCCTTCCAAGCTTCATTGCCTCTCTTGGCAGGCGAAAGGCGAATATTGTCTGTTTTTTTAATAAATGTATCTCTACTCTACTCTACTCATCTCTACTCTAGAATCCCAAAAAGTAAAATGAGGATGAAAGTGTAGGCTTTCAGCTCTAAACCCAACCAGATAACAAACCGGATTTGGCTGAATTCCTCTACAAGCACAGGCAATCCCCTTTAACAAATAACATCGTTTAATATGTTTTCATTTCCTCGGCTAGACCAAATTAACTTGTCCGCAATACAGAAACCTCCCACGTCAGGGACATTCCCGGGAGCGTTAGTGTTTCTTATCTGACAAACGAACCATATTTTTTCGGGAGATGACGTGCATCCTTTAGGAACTAATGGACAAGCAGATCGAAAACAGTCGAAAAAAAAAAATACTTCTTTTCATTATCTTTATCAGCCAACTGTTATCTTGGCCGGTAAGAAAAACTCATGGAGGCACAATGTTTTGTGGAACCGAAGCTTCTTATACGGTTAAGGGCCTTGAGACGCTTTCCGGATGTTCGCGGGAACTAACTGCTACGAAACCAACTGGATTTTTTTTTATAAACAATTTACTTTTTACAAGGTTTTGCTTTTGTTTAGTCGGAAGCAATATCATGTGTCATCATTTGTAAATTCAAGGTTCAAGGTTTAATTTACACCTATTATATATATCCTATTTAGTTCCGTATTTCAAAATATGGTGAAGAAACACTTTAATACACAATTTAAATCAAACTGACAAAAGACCACTAATTCTATTCTGACCTCCACCGACACTATACAATCTTTCAATGTTTACGGCTAAAAATTTTGCAAAGTATGAAAAACAAACTTTTGAGCAAACCATTTTTCATGATTTCCATGAGGTCTTGATCATTTGTGCCTCAACTATTATGCTAAGAAATGAATTTCTATCCCTCTTACAATGCGCAGCTTAACCGCGAAGTGTATCAAAAGTGCGTTTGACTTTGAAAATTCAAATCTGGAACTGGCAGGAAAGCCTACGCGTGTCCTACGCTATCTTGCACCATACATGACTTCTTTAGTTGGGTCATGTTCGGAACTTTCAAGAGTTTAATTTCCGGGGCTGGCAATTCCGCCAGTTCGTTATTAATTTTAGGTCTGTATCATAACACTGTTAATATAAAGTTTCCCGAAACTTTTTGGAAGCTCAAATACTCGTTTCCGACAAGAAAACAATGAGGGGGGGGGGGATTACGGACTTTGCCAGCTTAAGTATGCTTTCAAACTAATCTGTCTTATTTCTGGGAAAACGTGATCACAATCCTAAGGTCAACTATTCTTACAAACTAATCTGTCATATTTCTGTGAAAATGCGGTCACAGTGCAAAGGTAGTCC
This sequence comes from Branchinecta lynchi, assembly GCA_023053575.1. Lineage (NCBI taxonomy): Eukaryota > Metazoa > Arthropoda > Branchiopoda > Anostraca > Branchinectidae > Branchinecta > Branchinecta lynchi. The sequence goes on along the minus strand of JAKZAP010000008.1, from coordinate 19,627,791 downwards.
AAGGCAGACAACTCTCCCACTGCATTTCCTGCTCCGATGGCATTGTCGAATATCTGCAACTCAAAAAACGGAATACCCAAATTTAAAAGCTCATAAATCTAGAAGTTAGGGTGGATGTGTGCAAAGTAACTCACGAACAAAAGACCGTAGAATGCCTTTCGGCTCGCAAACAGCCCTGCAGTGTATCAGCGCCTCGTCTACACACTATTCAAGGATAAGCAGTACAAGTCCCTAATCTGCTTCTTGGACGACCTGCTTGCATGGGCTAGAACACAGAAAGAAGCTTTGGAAATTCTGCGATTGAGACTAACAAGATTCAGACTGGCGGGCTTGAAACTAAAGCCAAAGAAGTGCCGCATACTAGTGCCTTCCACAGTATTTTTGGGCCACGTTATAGGAGAAGGATGCGTTCGGCCGGATCCGGATAAGATAAAATCTGTCGAAGAAATGAAGCCACCCAGAAATCTGAAGGAACTACAAGGAATAATTGGACTTTTCTCATGGTTCAGGAAATTTATCCGGGACTTCGCAGACCACTGTCGCCCGCTAGTAACCCTCACCAAGAAAAGCAACACCCCATTCAGGTTCACAGAAGAAGCGAGAAAGGCAATGGAATTTCTTAAAGGGGAACTGACATCAGAACCAATCCTGATTCTACCAGACCTCAACGAGAAAATGATACTGTCGGTAGATGCAAGCCAGACCGGGATCGGCGGAATGCTCGGATAGGCGCTGGCACTCCTGTTGGAGGGTGCATGATGAACATGATCTTACACACTTTAGGCACAGTGATCGGAGGCTGAAGACTAAACAGAAACTGTTCTTCGCAAATGAATGAAGGAATGGCTATAGGGCAAAGTTAAGGATTATCATACACTCACATGATTTACGGAAAGATTATTCAAACATGAGGAATAGCGTGATGCCGTAAGCTTCCAACAGAAGAAGATGAATTAGAGGGTAGATTTACGAGTGTCAATGACGAGTCAAACAACCACAAACGGCAGACCAGTAGCATTTTCATAGCAGGAATTTCGGCTATTCAAAGTAATTCAGCGTTTACAAGTACAGGAAAACTTGACCAGAATCCGATCTTGGTGACAAGATTATGTTTACACGCAGAGGAAAAAAAAACTCTTCAAACCAGAAAATCTGACAAAAATAAATTCTCCAGCCTATACAATTTTTTTTCACAGCAATTATGACGTCAGTACTGATGGCTGCTGCCCTCAAAAGCTACCTAGACTTTCTTTTTAATATTTTTACCAGCACCGCCGACGAGATTCGTTTCAAGTAGACCGGATTTCCTTTCATCATGAAAGGATTCTCAGCCGCTAGACTTTTTCTAGTCGTCTTCACGAACGGAATCTTTTCAGGAATTCCATTCTACTCGACGGGATTTCTTGTCCGTGTAAACGCTACATAAGTGGAGCGGATGCGTCGAAAATGAGAATGTTTGTTTCAAAACTAAGGGCAATTCTGGCGGTCTGGAAACCTCCGCGAGCTTATGCGGTGGCTGTTTTTGCGACTTGCGACCGGCTGTTTTTGAAAACTCGGTTCGCTTTCTAGAGCTGCTCCGAATCTCTTCCCGAGTGGGAAAGTGATTTCGGCATTTCAACGAGAAGTTGTGAAGATGCTACTGAGGCGTAATGAGTTTCCGTTTGTTCTTGCGCTCGGCGAATTCTGGCGCGGAATTTCGGAAAGCGAATCCGAGAGATCGCCAGAATCGCCCTCTAAAGTGTCCAACCGGAGGAGAATTTTATAGACAGGTATACCAGTGTACATATGGGGCCAAAACCTGGAAAGCGGATAGAGAGGTAGCGGTCCCACGTATGGCGGGGAATAATCCAGAAGAAGGCTATTTGAAGGAGAGATGTCTCGTTCTTTCTGTGTATACCAAGGAGTCGAGCCATGAAATTGAGCTTTGCAAACAGAAGGAAGGACAACTTCCTCAGGCTTGATCTTTTATACTTCTAACGGTTTATTAGAACCTTATTGTGGTCTACGAGAAAATGCAATGAAAGTCCTGATGGGTGAGTTTGTAACTGGGATCCTTAGACCCCGGATAAGAATTTTGGTTTCATACTGTTTAGGCCCAGTAAGTAAATTTTTCTTATTTTACTTGTTTGATCTTGCGCATTTCTGCAAGTTATCTTAAAACGAACGATTTTTTTCGTTTTTTCTTTTAACGTAAGCTCTTAGGCTATGTATTGTTGGTAGCTTCGAGCGGTGGGGAAACACGCAACTCTTCGGAAATATATGTGGACCGACATTCTCACAAGCAGTCCTTGTTAATAATCGTCTCAAAATAAAACACATTCTTTTAAAAGCCCAAACAAGCCCATTGCAGGTCGGGACACCTGGGATGTGGAATCAGATTTCTTAGCTCGGTCTTGGAATCAAGTAGTGGTTTCTTACCGAAAATGTGGTATTTTTATTATAGGTTAGTCGTTCAGCATTTCCAATTGAATGTGCAGATAAACTCCCTACACCCAAGACCTTTGTTGTCAAATACGCTTTCTGATATCTTAAGCTTAGGTTATATTTGACGGGGCAAAATGGATAAGTCAGCTACATTTTATTAGAGCTATATTTCGGCCCTTCTTGGCAAGGGTCCTCTTCAGGCTCAAGCTGGAAAATGAATTTGTGAAAAACAGTTAAAAAGTTAGATTAGATTTGCTTTGTTTTTCTTTAATTCCTTACTGCAATATTTCCTTCGCAGTTTCAGTTCGTTACAGAATCTGTCATCGTCATCATCATTACAATGACAATCTTTCAAGGTTCGGAGAAAGACTTATGTGCAGAAGCAATCAACACAACACTGTAAAAAAAATCCTGCAGTATTTGCTACTGGGATCAATATTGTCTCTACTGAGACACAATTATTTCTCATGCGGGACTAATCTTATCCCAGTAGAGATAAGATTAGTCCCAGTAGCAAATATTGCAGTTAACTCTAATCCTTTCTCGGAGAAACTTTTTACAGAGAAGAAGGCAAAAGATTTCGCTAGGATCACAGACTTGGGTATAATGTTCTGACTTTTCTGATCTACTTAAATATCAGTTTTGCCGGGAAAGAACCGCCCGCGCGATTCCCACGCGCAGACTGTAGATGGTGATCCCGCTTCCCTCGACACGGGCCGGATTTCGGCGGAATTATCGACTACGATCGGAAGAACAAACCTGAATTTTTCGAAAAATATTCCAGCCGACGAATTGATCCGACGGGAAAACGAAGATACAAACAATCAACATATCTTTTTGTATTCCAGCTAACACTCAAATCAAGTTCGTCAAGATGTGTTTGGTTTTAAACCCAATTTCCAGTTTTATCCTGATTTGTGTTGAAATATCCATCTATTCGGAACATCCAAAGATTTGTCGAAGTCAGATCGAAGTGTTATTTTACTCTTCTGTAGACCTACTGGGAAAATTCTATAGTATTTTCTCAGTTTAGTCCGGGATCCAGACCGCGATAGCTCACGAGCTGCAAAAGGTTTGAAGAACTTTTCGAGACCAACTTTTTGTGCTGAGAACGAAAATCATACCATACTACACCGCCCGCACCGATGTATGTCACCGACTTTTTAGTCTATAAAGACAGATTAGGCCACAGACAGTTTTATCAAAACTATTTTCCTAGCAGGACCGTATAGGCTAAATCAAACAAACTATACGTATTCTGAATCCCCTTTTTAAGTTCTATCGAATGGCTGTTTATTTTAAACTTACATATTTTTCTTAGAAACATCTTATAACCAAGACTCATTGACTCATTTCAACTTTTTTAATTAAATTTTCATTTTTCTCGAAAAAACTTCCAGCATACCACATATTTTTGTTATTCCAGTACAAAGATGAGCTACTTTTCAATCATGTGAGCTATTAGAACGTCAAAAAAATTTAGTTTTAAGAATTTCTGGAATTTTTAAAATCAGAGCATCCACTTTTCATCAATGAGCAACCATGGAGATTTTGAATTAAATATATTAGTCTGGCGGTAACTTTAGGGACACTCTTTTGCATGTAATCCAATCGTGACATTAGTTAGCGAACTCTGTTCATCTGGGATCCCAAATATGACATTTCTCTACTGACTACCGAACTCTCATAATTTTTAGAAAGAAAATGAGAGAGTGTATATGAGGAGGGCGCTTCTGAAGTACGTCTATCCTTAGCGCGTTCAGTGCTTGTTAGACTTTTTTTATTCTTTCGTTTTTTTTTTATACATGACACTGGCTGAAATAAAGCTATAATTGTTATTATTTTATGTTCTCCCGAAGAGCTAGGGGAGCTGAGAATCCTGATTCCAACTAGCCCGGTGAACTTCCCACCCAATTCCATATTTTTCAATTTTCCTGATTTCACTACATTTATCCTTTATGTCTCGGACCCGACACTATCTATTAATCACGAAAAAGACCGCACATTCCCAACAAGACATCTTATACAGTCTCGGGCTCATTGAAGCGTTCGACAGTTCTAACGCCAAAGTGGTCTCACACATCTCCCTGTAGTGGGCTAATCGAACAATTTGTAGGCATATTTTCCTTTCATTTCGGAATCTATTTTTTACCTCTCGACGCTGTATATTTTTCTAGTGCCAGATGGATCTTTGCCAAGCGGTAAGGAAACACTTAACCCCGTCCAAGTCAATATCCGTGCAAAGTTTCTTTCTATTAACGCAGTACACGGAAAGACAATTTGGCGCAGGAAAAACAACAACAAATGGACCGAAATACTGAGACTGGATCAAACACTCGAGCAAGCAAACATTTACCGGATGCGGGGCTCGGCTACTTTTTTTAAAACCTCATGCCAGGTCAGTGCATTGAGAGGTTGGTTGGGTGTGTGTTTACTTGGATTTGGCGTACTTGGTGACGGCCACCTTTGTGCCTTCTTTGACGGAAAAAAAATAAAAAACACCACCCTTCTACCTCCCACCATAGTCACCAACACACAATCAGAGATTTTGTGTATTTTTTTAAATTTTGTGGTTTCTTTATGAGAAACTACCAAATTTGACGAGCATGTTAAAGAGCGGCTGACGCAAAAATGGCCAAAATGAAACCCATTGTCGACGTCATGGTATTTTCGAAAACTGATATTTCTCAGCCGTTTCGTCGTGTAGAAATCATTTCTATTAAGAGCTGTGCTTTAAGTCTTTCCGGAATTTCTTGGATCGCTGAGTTTGCCACTGGGACGGACCGAATGTTCAGAAAGAAAAGAGCATGATGAGTTAGAAGTTGCTGTAACTTCCTGGTTTGGCGAGTAGCTTGGCCAAAAACTTAAGGAACGAAAGAAAATAATTGAATCCGACAATGAAATATTGCGTGCAGTTAAAACAGATGGTGAAACGGAAATGATATTCATTTTTGCCTCTGCTCTGTAGATTGGATAGAACCCGGTAGAAGCCGGAAGTTATACAGTTACTTTATGGAAGTGATAAACGGGTCTTTTCAGGGCTAGAAAAAATGGAAAAAAAGCGATGCTGCAATATTGGTCAGGAATGAGGAATTTCGCCGAACGGGAAATTAAACGAAGAACGGAATCTTCAGCAAAGAAGAGTGTAGGAGTAGATCGTCCAAGAAAAAAAAATCCTCCTACATTTACTCTGAGAATTACCATAAATAAGTTAACAGCTTTTATTTCCATCCAGTAAATGTAAATATTTCTTGTTATGCGTTTATTTATCTGTATTTGTATATATTAGTACATGCCTAATTAACCGGCTGCGCTTTAATAAAGTCATGTGTAGCGTCACAAAGAAACCAATTGCTTCAGTGGATTTTCAAGCTGACTTTACCTTCTCGACCTTGTCCGTACGATCTGTTGGAGGGGGAGTAAACTTAACATTGTCGTATTATCTTTGACCTGTGACCTTTTGTGACGTCATAAAGGAAAATAGGGAAATTCGATTAAACCTGATGAAAGATTTTCATAACTGCTCCCACTGCGTGCTGCTATTAGCAAGACTAGATGCTACTATAGTAAGATAGGATGCTACTGGATACTACTGCTTAAGATTGTTCCAGTATGAGACACAAATGATAGTATTGTGTATTAGATATCAATACATGCAACTTTTTCATACACCTGTCATACAACCACAAAGGCTACAAATTTTTCATCGGGAATCAATGTTGCAGAATATATGTTTGTATTTTATATAGAGCAAGCGGCCTGCGGGGCGCCGGACACGTTTACATTTGGAAACCATTCTAGGGACAATCAATTCCGTTAGTAAATGGAAAATATAGACTTCTCGTGTGACGCCAGGAGTGTAAGTTAATCGGCTAAAGTTTAGTCTACACCGTTCGAGGTTAGGTTGTGTGTAGCCTTTCCTGCTTCAGGAGCCACACACAGTCAAATTGCCTGTATCACGCAATTTGGGATTTATTTCTCGGGCCCAATTTCTCTCCGAGGAGAAGTCTTTCCTTATTCACAGATCTGATGACTCTTTGGGTCAAAGTACAAGTCAAGTTCGAAGATGGGCTCTGTAGCTCTACATTTAGGGGTGGGGGAGGGGTCTCAAATTAAGGGGCAAAAATATATTTTTAAAAGCTATTGAGATAGTTGAATTATGGGTAAGGAGAAATGCTGAATCCGAATATGAAAGTTATTTTCTTGCCGGACAAGTAGTTCACCCGGAATCCGGCAAAAATCAGACACAAAATTTGTCGACAGTTTTTGGCTATAGCAGTCCTACCCCTTTATTCTCAGACTAGTATAGCTCTGCGCCTGGATGCCGGCATTCGTTTGTTTATTCTGTGGGACGTCGGAGAGATCTAGTGTAATCGAAGGTGGAACGGGTTGATATATAATATTCAAGCGAGGATGTTGTTCAATGAGAATTCACTGGTAAAGTACAGGTCAAGTTCGTAGATGGATCCTTTAGTCCTATCTTTAGAGGCAGAGAAGGGGTTTCGAATTTACGGTAAAACCTGTATGTTTCATAAGCTAATAAGATATTCCTTAAGGTGTAAGGAGGTCCACTGAAACTATATCTGAACTTGTTTTATTTGCTGGACAAATAGTTCATAACGAATTCGGCTGATACTGGAAATTTGGTTGAAGCTCAACGTTGTTTCTGAAGTCGATTAGAGATTCGGTATCGGGGCAAGGAGACATGTTGAATACATTTTTAACTTTATTTTAACAGTAAAAATATTCAAGGAATCTGACGAAGAGTGAATGGCGAAGACATGGCCCAATCGTGTGAATCAAATGTTAGATTTTTGGGATCCCATCGAAACCTTTGGTCTTTTTTTTTTTGGTTTTACTATTATTTTGTCTTGCCAGTCCCAATTTGGGACTAGTCTATTGACCAACCCTTTGCATTCATTTCCAATCCTTGCCTTCTGTCCTGCTGCTGTCCGTCTGAGAGGAATATTTAGTGTCGGTCCAGTGTCCGGCAAAAAGTGTTTCTGTATGAAGCTGCGGTTCCAGCTTCTTTTCCGAGTTCTACGTCGATTAATTTTCCTTCTCGTTTCTAGCCCGCCATGATTTAAATCTAAAACTGCGCCCAGTAGACTAAATGATTGACGAGGAAAACTGGTTTTGTTTCGCAGGTTAGTTGTGTTGTAAATGTGGTGCATATGGCGAGGTGTCTACGTGGATAAGTCTTGCATAAAAATAGACCCTAATGTTTCTAGTATGTTTCCGCGGTTTCGGGAAGTTGTGAGGGAGGTGTTCCGGGAAATAAACCAGATTCGTAGATTCTGCAAACTCCGGTACGAAGTTTCAAGTATCGTTGGTATGAACTTTCCTTTTTGTGATCCCAAAGAGCAAGTGAGAATCGAGGGATTATCGACTTGCGAGTTTAGTGTACAGCAAGTGCCCGGTACGGGTACCCGGTTACCACGTGCTAAAACATCAAAATCAACATCTTTAGAAGCGTTTGAAAGATGAATCGACTAATTTACGGCCGGTGCTGCTGGTTTCACCGGCACCGGCCAGTCGGTGCCTAGAAAGGGTGTACAGCAGGACCGATAATATCCGCAATATTGTAATATTGTAATTGTAATATGTCCATACTTATATTTGATTTTCTACTTCATATTCTTGCAGATAATTGATGCTGTCTTCGCCAAACGAGCTTGATCTTTAACCCTTAGCTAAACCATCTACCTGAATAATTATCCGTTTTATCAGTTCACTACCATGCCAGACGGCGGGAGGGTTCTCGGCAATCACTTACGTGCTATCCGGCTAAAGGTTGCCACTGCTACGTCCATTTCAAATGGGATTCCGGCGAAACCCCTTCCGGACGTATCCCCCACTAAACACCCCCCCCCCGTACCATACCGCCTATGGCGCCCCCCCCCCCCCCGACAGTCAAGTTTTGCCAGTCGCAAACTTTGCCGAAAGCTCATAGGTTCCGCTGACAACTCTTTCACACCTATGGATATGGAACCATCATTGTGTTGTTTTTCATTTTGGAAGACATGGTAGGCCATCAGGTCTGTCTTCAGTTTTGTCTTCCCTAACCCCGGCGAGTTCAGTTTTCATCTTTTGCGTCCAGCCGCCTTGTCGGAGAGCGGGAAGGCTGCATAGAATGGAGAAACGGTAACAAGAAAATCGCAAACCTTACCTGCTATCAGGAGAGTTTTTTGCCCCAAGAAGTGTTGCAATTACAGTGCATCATTAGGATGCTAAGCAGGCGTAGCTAAATATTCTTTGAGCCCAAGCTGACTTTGAAACATTTATTCCAGCAATGTTTTCTACGGATACGTCAGCTAAGATTCTTCATAAGCGATATTTCGGCCCTTCTTGGCAAGGGTCCTCGTCAGTCGTAGCGTCTCTAACTTTTTACGTTTCACTATTTTAGAAGACGGAGTTTATCATGTTTGACAAGATTTTGTGTTTACTACATGTTATGTGATCCACGATTTAGGTATCACTCAAAGACTATCCTATTCTACCTCGAGCTCAAAATGTAACAAATGTGGTGGATAACTGCGAATTGTAAAGTTTAGTTACTTATTTATCACACATACTTAGTATTAGACTTTCTTTTTGCTGCACAGAATATTAGTCGTGTTAAAGTAATATTTGATGTTTAATGTTTTGGGTAAAAACCACCTACCACGGGCGTCCCATAAACACTAATAAAGTGTCATCTTCTTGGCATTGATTAAAATAGGTCTTCTGGGAGTTTAAAATAGCCCGCTGCTTCATGGGCCCAGATGGGTTTGATCTGAGCCTCGTTTTTGTTGCATGCTGCAGGTCCACTTCTCGGCCGATTCCTGGACTGGTTCCTCCTACATCCGTTTTCGCACTGCAGCGCTTCTCGAGAATCACCGACCAAGTCCGTGCTTCCCTGCAAGATGCTGCAGCGCTGCCGCTTCAACCAAGAAGAAAGTGAGTCCTAAAACGCATATTGTGCAAAAGCAAAGAAGTGCTGCAGCAGCGATGCGGCAGCGCTATTGCAACAAAAAGGAGGCTCTGGTTGGAAGATTGGAACCTCGCTATGGCAGATTTCGTGCAAACCTTCGGCACTCTGTGTATGCCACAAAGCTCCCTTCTACTCTCATCACAGTGATCGGGGGATCGGTCCAACATACGATAGAATATTTATTACGCTGAAAGCCGAAGAGCCACGGCAATACAAATTTTTTTTTGACAAACTTATCTCTAAATACTACTCAAAACCACACAAAATATCGGATCTTGAGCACGTACTGTCACCAGGTATTACTCTGAATCGAATAACTCATTGGCTAACTCAAAAACCTCACCCACAACGGATAGTCGAATCCGGTTATCCCGATACGACACAAACATGGCACACGACCGTTGTGGCAACCTTTTGGCACTTGGTGCTTGCCACAAGATGCCTCCCCTCAGAATTTCCTTGCGGTGACCAATTTCCGTCCGAACCAACAAATGGATAGCTATGGCACGCGCTGTCATCACCTATCAAGCATCATCCGAATCAGATCACTCACTCAGGAGTGTACACGCCAGAAGTTTCCAGATTCCCCCTTCCTCGCCCTTCACGTATAATCAAATCCGGAAAATAAGGTTTCCCAGTAAATCCTGTTAGTTCCCATTTAGGTATGCCAAGTTTCATCCTCCTTACCGATCCAGAAAATTATGCGTTTATTGACTCATTCTCGTTAGTCTGTTCTTCTGTTATCGAGAACGGGGCTTGGAAATTTCAAAGGAATGTTTTTGGAAATTTCACTAACTCTGTTTCTGGCTCTTCCGTTATGTCCTGTTCCAGCAAACGAACAAAACGCAAAAAGACACTTGGAATCGTGGCCATGACGAGCTGGGAGATTCAGAAAATATAAAAACTTACGAAGACCATTAACAGAACCAGACAGTATCGTGGCAAATTTGAACAAAATATCCCAACCCCTCGAGAGATATCGCGCTAACAGACGGACGGACAGCTTTTACGATGTCATAGGTATCCCTCCACTTACGTTTTGGGATCCCAAAAACACGGCTGCACCTTCCCCAATCTAAACTGATCAGTCTACTCAAAATGTAAGTGACTTCTGTGCATATTTCGAAACTTCCAGGATACACTTGGGATTCGTGGATTTCAGATACCGGGTAGCAACAATACCAAAGGTTTCGATAGGATCCCAAAAATTGTTTATCAGATCCAGACAAATTGATCTTAATCCCAGAAATCCCGGCTTTGCCAGACTCCTTGGACATTTGTATGATTTAAACTTTATCCCTTACTTCTCATCAAAACTTCCTGCCTTACTTCTGCCAAATTTCCAGTTTCAGCAGGATTCCAGGCGAACTATTTGTCCGGCAAAAAACTAATGCTCAAAAACGATTTCAGCATATGTTCTTAGCCCCTTCGAGCGTCAATCAACTTCAGCTAAAACTTTAACTTTTAACAAATTTTCAGGTTTTGGTCAAATTCCGGGTGAACTATTTGTCTGGCAAGAAAACATTTTTCATCTACGGATTCCACATGCCTCTCAATCACTACTTCGAACCTCTAATCAACTTCGCATAAAACCATTACTTATACCAATTTTCCGACTTCATCCGGATTCCGGGCGAACTGTATATCCGGGTAGAAAATTATTGTCAGACATGTCATAACGTCATACATGTCATTCAGCATGTTTTCTTACCCCTAATCCGAACATTTAATCAACTTCACATAAAACTTTTAGCCTACTATTACAAAACTTTCCGGTTTTTGTCGGATTCCAGGCGGACTCATTGTCCGAACAGACAATGATATAGATCTTTAGCATGTCTTCTTACGCCCACTCCATACATCTAATCAAATTCAAATAAAACCTTGCTTTTAACAAACTTTCCGGTTTTTGCCAGATTCCGCGCGAACTACTTGTCCAGCGAGAAAATGATTTTCTTATTAGTGTTCAATACATCTTCTTACCCCTAAACCGACATATCCAGAGATAGTCAAATCATACATAGGCCGATGTAAAACTCCTTGCTGAAATGCACTGCATACAGCAGCTTAGTAGAAAGATATGATAATTCTTAACACAATTGTACCGTGTTCTTCAAAACTGTGCTAACTTAAATTTTTTTGAAAACTGAGTTAACTATACCATTGGAAAGAACATAGCTGATTAGGTATTCTGTTAAATTGTGTTAAGTGTTAAATGACGACATGAGCACCATCTAACAGGTAGCTAAGTTTTAGCTTTTTGAGTTCCTACTTTCTTCATGCAGATGGCATACACAAAACTGGGCCCAAAAATTGTTTTGGCCCAAAGCACAGTTTTGAAGAACAAGGTACAATTATGCAACCTTTTCTTCGAAAATAAAGTCAAAACAGATCCGTATTATGTATGGGTCTAGGCTCCCCCCCCCCCCGATAACCTCCTTGACGACTCCCCTTCCAAAATACAAATATTCAGGAAAACTAAAATGCACTTTGGAACGGAAGCACTTCAGGTTTGTTAATGTAAACTCGCGACGGCGGCTCGCTGCCAGCTCGCCCCTACGTAGGCTATGTGCTTCTCATAAAATATATATTTATTATATTAACAATGTATGTGTGTGTGGGGGGGGGGGGGGGGTAACGTACCCGCAGTTTTTCACCAGTAGGCCGGTTTGATATCGGGGGGGGTTGGAACCCATTATGCACGGCCAGGGTATAGGTATGGTTTTTATAATTGGTAGCGTAGCCTATAGGTTGTCAAGGGCTTCCCAGTTTCGAAGCTTTTTTTGTAAACCTTTATCAACTTTTTGTTCAGAATTCAAACTGGACCTTTCATCGGAAACTTAAAAAAAAAAAACACTGGAAGAAGTATCCATGCACGTCTTGAGGAAATCCTGTCATTTTCCTGAAAAGATATCTTATCCCTCGCCTGTTGGCCTAGACTTGGGAATCCTTATTGAACAAAAAGGCATTGGAAGTTCGAAGAAAAAACAATCATGAAAAGGATTTCGGTTGTCATTCCCAGCCACCTGGAAATGTCGTTTCTAGTTAAAAGAGTTCAGGCAGAAGAACACGACTTCTAGGAATAAGGTCTTTCTGTTTTCTACACCAGCTTATACACAAGAAATAGTGGTCTTGTAAACATGAGACAATGATAGGATGGGGGAAGCAAGCCCCACGAAATCGTAGGTTTAGCTTTGAATTTCTGTTTGACTTCTGAACAAACTTTTCGACTTTTGACCGGGTAGGAAGAATATGACGTAAACGGGAGCCAACCAGATATTGATTCAAAGTGCTAAACGCAAACCGCAAGTTCAAGGACACGTCGTAAGCTACTTATATGATAGTAACAGATTCTACTTCAGTAATAGAGATTCCCGAGATTCTTCAATTAATAAGTATGCCGTATCTCTTCTATCAGCAATACACCGATTGTCACGCTTGCCACGTTTGTAATAATTGTTTCCGAGGACCTTGATCGTCCGGAGTCCGGTTCTGTAAATTTTCCGAAATTTATCCAAGTAAGTAAGGTTTATTAGATAGAAACTTGCTAGCTAGCTAACTTGATTGTCTTTACAAAAATTTCATTCTTTTAAACACTCACGAGTTAAGTAAATACTAAATACTACGAATATTAAAGTTACACTGACATTTAATTGAACATGTTAACGAAAAATATGGCACAAATGTGTTACTGTGTCTCTTTGTTTTGATTTTAACCGTCTTTAGTTTCAGCTGCGAACGGGTACGATTGTTTATTGGTGCATCAGGTGGGAGGATAGTTCCATGTTGGCAAGAACAAATAAGAGCAAGAACTGCTGTCTCCCTATATCTGTCACACAACCAAGCTGAGACGAGTCGACTCCCGACGCAAACGAGCGGAGGTGGATCTTACCCGGGACATCAAAAGTCGTTACCTCTACAGAGAAGGTGTAACGCAGTAAACCACTGAGGAAGAAAAATCGAATGGAGGCAGCAGTGATAAGCCTGTTCACACTGGGCTGGGCGGGCGCTGAAACAGCGGTTGCCGGCTCATTGATTCAGACGAGCTTTCTGGGGTTGACAAGAAAATTCCTAAGAATATCAAAATATACAGAAACTGCCATTTGATGCAAAGCAGATTTTACAAATGCGTCAAATTTAGTTAAAAGTACGACAAACTGTATATATATCTTATTGAAAAACCCAAAGGCCGTATACAGGTAACGTAAGATATATGGTAACGTAAAGTGTATCTTTTCGGGGTAAATTCAATTAAGTAGTGTCAATATCCAGAACAAGAAGAGATAAATTTCATTCCAGGTATTTGCTCTCATATGAGAATATCAGATGAAAACAGGCAGATTCTTTAATAAAAAAGGCCGTGTTTCAGGTTTAATAGGCTAAGTGGAAATGAACAAATATTACGCAGATGGAATAGGCTTCTACTCTGACAAACTAACCAGAAACGTTTTGAATTGAATTTAAAAAAAAAAAAACTAGGACTTCTATGTGGGTCCTAGACAAACTAGAACCCATGTGGCAAGGCCTCAGTACGAAAACCAAAGACTTTCTTTGATGGGAAAATACACCGTTGACATCGAATTATTTGTAAGTAGTGAACTAAAAGACAAACGAGATAGACCAAGTTGAGGTGAACTTTCGTCTTTCGATTAACTACTGAATCGAAATCTAACTCACTAAATTGAAAAGTATACAATTATACATTTCGGAAAAAAAGAAGAAAAAACACAAACTATACACTCACCTACTGGTATTATTTTGACTATTCCATGCTATTCTACCATTTCGGTAATTTCAGTAATCCTCTAAAGCCTTAATTACGTTACTCTTAGTTTACACTCGTCTGACAAAGTTAATACTACAGATGTTGAAACTCAATGGGTCATGACTTCAGTGAGTGTGCTTCAAATCCCGGTTTGCATTGTATGGTTCTCCCGAGAGACATAAAAAGGGAATGTCACAAGGGATTAAATCTTTATACGTATGGTCATGGTGTAACAAAAGCGACTATGAATGACCATCGTCAATTTCGCTTTTTGTTTTTCGCATCACTAATATTCACTAATCAGACGCCAGCGTCTACTCAAACAAAATCAACGCTGTTTCCTTCCCGTGTGAACAGGCCAGAACATCCGCCTCGCTAGTGGCTACGTTGTTTTCTTCGTAAATGACTTAACGGCGGAGAGTCGGAGACCAACGAGTATACACGGGCGACCAAGAAATGGGTCCACCTCCGCTCATTGTTGTCGGAACATTTATAGTCGGTGGATGGACGAGAGACCATTGTTCTTACTCGTTATTTGTTCTTGATGTTGGACAGAGACAAGGATTTTACACCCAAACTTAAGAATTAGTATGTTACGACGTTAATGCAGTGAGGGGAGGGATAATTCCGTTAGAAGAGATTCATACGAACTGGAAGTTACTTGCTGACCTAGTCTACTGAGACTGCTCTCTTCTGTACACGCTCTATTCAAGTAAAGCAAAATTAAAGCCACACAATGTCGAACACCCATTGTAGCAAAAACGGTTGGATCTTTTGTACTCCTATCTCCAACCGGCAAAAAACATCGCCCGTCTAACGTTAAAACAAACAAATACTGGAAAACTTATTAGGAGTGAAAGGAGGCACCTCGAACTCCCCCTACAATGGAAACTCGAACTGAAAGGAACGTCAAATCCAGTACTTTCTTCCCCTTTTCACTATTTCCTATTTCTACAAGAAAGGTTGTAGCCTACATTTCGAATCAATAGTTGCGTTTTTGTCTGATTTCTCAGTTCTCGCTTCCAATTTCTCTATTCTCGTACAAATTACCGTCTTTGCTCTTCCCGTTTCTCAGTTCCTGCTTTTGACAAACAAAACGATTTGGTCACCCTTTAATACCTGTTAATACATATTAACATCCGCCCTTTGTTGATCGACGAGGAAGGACTAGGAAAAATGAGAATCGAGAAGCAACGAACTTATCAATTCTGCAGAATCGCAAAGCTTTCCGGTTCTCGTTTCTGACAGAAACGCAAGAAAAGGAGAGTTGGACTTATCTCGATAGTAAAAAAAATAAAAAAAACGCGATGTGAACACTCTTGATGACTAACTCTACGTTCCGACAAAGAATCGCCGTGTGCCTAGTGAAGAACCAAAAGCGTCAAACGTTATCGTTTCTTGTCCTTGCCAAGGGTCACCGGCGTGTTTCTGACTTAGTCATATAGATACTGAAATCATAAACGCAACTAACAAAGACTGAAATGAATACCAAAGGACCTATCAACAGTCCTTGACCCAGAATTGATCTTTCAGGTCTGCTAACGTTCTTTTCTTAATCTTTCCCTTTTTTGCAAAGACACAAAGTAAGTTTTACCTTTTTTTCATTGGGCCGTAGTGCACCTGGTTAAACAGCTCCTAAACCACGAAACACGAGGGAGGGACAGCTCATGTTCTGATTTTCTGCTTCTTCTTCCTTAAAGCACACCTCGCACTATTTACAGTTCAAGTTCCAATATTCAAAATTATTTGATTACTGTAAAACTAGGCTCTGCTTTCAACAAATTATCTACAGCTTTGGCTGTTTTAAGCCTATTTTCCAGGTTAATTGACTTCTTGCAAAAACTCGGGGAAGTTCCGATAACCGGTTTTACGCATCAATACAGCACGACACGTGAACACTCGTCGGGATCATAATGCGCACGGAGAATCGTGAATCGTGGAAAGTGCAAAGATTATTAAGGTAGCCTATCTTAGAGGGCTTAGATTGTTACGCATGAAATTTGAGTCTCCATGCCTAAGAAAAATGAATACAAATACAGATGTCGGTCGCATTGGCATTATAGACACGACGGGTCCTTTAAGAGTTGAGAGGCAGGAGCCCTGCTCTGGCGTAACTGTTCTTGTTCTTCCCTAACGGATTTCAATGTTCCGGGTCTTTTACTGCAATCGCACCCGCACTGACGAACAAGACCTAAGGTTTCGACGGGATCCCAAAAATCTATATTTGATCCAGACAATTGGGTCTTGTCTTCGCCACGCTAATCATCTGAGAAAACCCAGTTAAGATATACCTCTATAAGCCATATCTATTTTGACGATACTGACCGAAACTTCCTGCTTTACTTCTGCCAAATTTCCGGTCTCGTCCAAATTCCGAGCGAACTACTTGTCCAGCAAAAAAAGAACAATTCAGAAACGAATTCAGCGTATCTCATTATCCCTATAAAGAACATCTAATAACTTCAAAAAATAATATTATAAAATTTCCTCCGGAGGAATTATATGTCCGGGTGAAAACTGATTGTCATATACAGACTCAACGTCTTTTCTTAGCTCTAAATCTGTCATCTAATTAACTTCAAATAAAACTTTCGCTTTAACAGATTGTCCGGTTTGGCCGGATTCCGGGCGAACTAGTTGTCCGACGACAAAATGGTTTTCATCATCCGGTTCAGCATGTCTTCTTACCCCATAATCGAACATCTAATCAACTTCAAATAAAACTTTTAGTTCTAACCAACTTTCTGTTTTTTGCCAGATTCCGAACGAACTACGTATCCGGGAAGAAAACGGTTTTCACCACCGTGTTCACCATGTTTTCTTACCCCTTAATCGACTATCACATTAGCTGTTTAGAAATATATTTCGCCCCTTAATTTGAACCCCCTTCCCCCGCCCCTTAATGTAGCCTACGGCTACAGAGCCCATCTACGAACTTACCATTGACCCAAAGAATCACAATATCTCATTCCCTTCGAGAGTTATCGTGCTGACAGACAGACAACCTTTGCGATGTCGCTGGTATCCCTCCACTTACGTTTGGGAAGAAAAAAATCAAAGAATCAAAAAGAAACTGAGATTGTTGTTGTCTTATACCAGGTAAACCTGATTTGCAATCCGGAAAGAACGTTGTAACAAGACTAAAGGTTTCGATGGGATTCCAAAGGTGAACATGTGTTGATCTTTTTAAAGTTCAACGGCACATCAAACTACCCCAATCCCACTCTGTAACAACCTAGGAAAAATGCTTACCCCCTAGATCATCAGCTTTTTCAACAGTTTCCTCTCTGTGATATTTCAAAGCGTAATTTTTTAGGCCGGTACATGCTCAATTTACTAGCTTGGACAAAGATAAAAGTGATGTTTCTTATAATACTTTGTAGACCTTTATTTTATGCATAAATCAGCTTGTATGATTCAAATTTGAATAAGTTATTTGTTTTTGAATGATTTTTGTAGCTATGTTATTTTTTATAAGCTTATTGCATATTCTGGTACATTTTATAAAGCAAGTTAATCAAGCTTCACAACACTATTCCACAAAGAAAAACTTTTGTTAGCACTTTATGCCATGGAACTTCTGATGAAACACTAGACCAATCAGGTAAACTGCATCTGCGGCTTGACTTTGGTGACATCTGAAATATATCCTTTTCTATCAAGTATTGCTGGGAGTTTTTGAATTTCCTGCCACGATATCCCAGCTCCTAAGATTTGGATCGCCGAAATGCCAGAGATGTAAAGACAAGGGGTAACAAGAAAACAGCCGATTTTCGTAGCGCCTTCTAAAGGAAGTTGGAAATGTTTATTTGTGAAGCTTTTAACACAAAGTAAAGCATTAGAAGTGTCCATTGTACTTTAAGAAAGATAATCGGGACTTGTGGATGTTGGGTCTTTGCCAAAATAATTTTGCCAATAAAAATTATATATCATCCTGATAAACCACCACAACCAGATCCAATAGGTCATACTTTCCAGATATAAGCAGTTTGAGGAAACCAACCTTTTGCAACAACATCGGAAAAGAAATTACTTCTACCAGCTTTCCGGTTTAGGCTGAGTTTCGGTCAAACTACTCGTGGTGGGGGATTCAGCATGTTTTCATACCCCTATGTCGATGTTCCGATCTACTTCAGAAAAGAAAACTTTTACTTCTGTCAAATTTCCGTTACTATCGAATTCCGGGCGAACAATAGATCTTATATTGATTCAACATGGATCGTTGGCCCTATATCGACTTCCCGATCGACTTCAGTTAAACTTTTACTTCTACGGTTTTTACCGGATTCCTGTCAATCTACGTGTTCGACCGGAAATTAAGTTCAGATATGGATACAGGGTGTATTCGTACCTATAAATCGTCGCTCTTGTCGACTAACCTCAAACCTTTAATGAACTTTAAATGAAACATTTATTCTTAAATATTAAGGATTCTGGTTGTGTATTGTGTTCACGTTTAATTGTTTGTTATTTAAGTCATAGGCTAGGTGGATAATAAGTTGTTGTGTCTAGTTATTTATTTATTAGATACAGGTAGTATTAATAAATTGCAGCACCTTAGGATTTTCTTTTTGCTGCAATAGGATATTAGTTATTTTATTTTATTTTCAATGTTTTGGTTAAAAATAAAAAACCTACCTACCTAGATTACAAGTTTTCCGGGTTAGCCGGATCCCGGGCGAAACGCTTGACCGACGGGAAAAGAAAGTTAAACAGGACCTAGGGTTTCGATGGGATCCCAAAAATCTAATACTTGATCCAGACATTTGGGTCTTGTCTTGGCAAGATCCAGTCTTAGCCACGCTCATCATCTGAGAAAACCTAGTTCAGACATACCTCTATAAGCAATATCTATTTTCATGATACTGACCGACACTTCCTGCTTTACTTCTGCCAAATTTTCGATTTCGGCCGTATTCCGAGCAAACTACTTGTCCAGCAAAAAAAGAACATCTAATAACTTCAAAAAATAATATTAAAAAATTTCCGGTTTCAACCGGATTCCGGATGAATTATATGCCCGGTAAAAAAGTGATTGTGATATACAGACTAATCGACTTTTCTTAGCCCAGAATCTGTCATCTAATCAACTTCTAATAAAACTTTCGCTTTTATCAAATTTTCCGATTTGGCCGGATTCCGGGCGAACTAGTTGTTCGACGAAAAAATTGTTGTCATCATCGTCTTCAGCATGTCTTCTTACCCCGTAATCGAACATCTAATCAACTTCAAAATTCCGAACGAACTAATTACCCGGCAAGAAAATGTTCAGCATGTCTTCTTAACCCATAATCGACTATCACATTAGCTGTTTAAAAATAGGTTTGCCCCTTAATTTGAACCCCCTCCCCCACCCCTAAATGCAGGGTACAGAGCCCATCTACGAACTTGACCTTACCCTTGACTCAAAGAATCCTCACACCAAGTTTCATCAAAATATCTCATCTCTTCGAGAGTTATCGTGCTGACAGACAGACAGACGGACCGACGGACAACTTTTGCGATTTCATAGGCATCCCTCCACTTACGTTTCGGGATCGCAAAAACCAGAACATCCCACGGCCAAGATGCGCAGCTGGGAGCGGGCGTCATTCCAAAAAGCTTCGCTTACCTTTTCATAAATTGAGATGGCTTTCTCGTAATTTTCAATCAAGGCCGCTTGCTGGGCAACCTGTAGCAGACACTTGTTGGCGGAAGCATTACTTTCCTCCCCTTGGAAATAGTCGGCAGCCTGCAAAAAATGAACAATACATTTAATAATTTTAAGAGCTCAGCGTGAGGAAACACTCGGGCAGCCAGCAAATGATTTTGTATTTTATGTGAAAGCTCAGAAGAGACCAACTAAATATTCGCTGGCAAGAATGTAGGTCCTACTAGGATCGTAGTCCTAATTCCAAAAAAGCCCAAGGGGCCATGGCGGAACAAGATTATTTGCGGTATAAATGTCGCAAAATTGTATATATTTGTAGATTGTTGTTATGATGTTATGTTTAGACGTAAAAACAACCCATCGGCTTGTCCATTATCTGTTTTTTAGATTATACTGAATTGAACTGAATTGAAAAACATCACAATAACCTAATAACCAATACGTTTAAAATCAGACAAAAAAGAAATAATTCGATGTTCCATAGTTATCTTCGGGAATCTCACTAATCACCTTACATAAAAAAAAAAAAAAAATATGTCACCATTATTTGAACCATCCAAACCTCCCCACAGTCTGGCCTATTAAAGAAGCCCCTCTTGAAATCATCCAGTTCCTTACACTCACACATCAGGTGGACAAGACTTTCTTCTCCACGCATCAGAAAACAGTAAGGACAGACAATCTTGCTTTCTAATTACCCCCCTTACACAAAAACCGCTAAAAAAGACCAAGGGCCATGGTAATTAAAAATATCGCCACTACAGATACACTGACGAATTCAAAACTGACACAAATACTACCTAGTCTAAGAATCTCGTTATATGCTCCGTTGCAAGCCTCAAGTAACACCCCAAAATTTTAGCGCTAACAAAACGTTGATCCTTCATCATTCTTACCATCCTTTTTCTTCTAAGCAATATTTCCTGTTTCAAATACGTTCTCTCTCCATTCGATTCAACTCCACACACTCGATCATCAAATGAAATACATTTTCACCATCACTACCGAACATGGGGCACAAGTGAGGGCAGATATGTAGTTCGCCTGCAGCTGCTTCAAGTTTAATCGAATAGGCCTGAGATCAGACAGTATAGTTAAACATAACTTATTCACTAAAATAGGTCTGAAAACCCGGTATAAATGCGTTACTTCGTTTGTCCGCCCCTATGTGCTTGTCCCTCTATGCTTGCAATATTGACCAACTACAAAGGTAAGCCATTACCGAAAAATAAACTAAAAATGGCAGACTCTATGCAAAGACATTTTAACACCATTTTCCTCTAACGAAGAAACCAACGAAAATGGGGTTTGTAAAGGCCAACGAAAATACCGGAATAAAAGGGGAATATTTCGGGAGGACAACCGCTTCCCCTTCTTCAGCGCACGCAGAAAATTTCGAGGAAAAATGCCAAAACGAGGATGAAGATCAACAACCCAAGAAAAACGAAACAAAGCAGAAAACGAAAAATAAACAGAAGATTAAAACCAAAATTGGAAGAATTGAAAGCCTAAAACAAAGGCAGCGAGCCAGTCACCAATACCTGCGAATAACAATTAGGACTGTTCTCGCTCGGTACTAGCGAGTGACTGACGAGTGTTTTTTATACTTTATTCCGGATTGCCATTATTTTGCCACTTTTTTCGACGGAGATTTGTGGCCTGGAAATTTTGGGATTTGAAACAAATTAACGGCTATAATTTGTATGGTAAGTATAGGTAAATTCGGCCGGAAAAAGGCAGATTACAAAAGTTTTGACTACCGCGCTTACTTTAACTTGTCCTAGGTAGGTGGGTACATGTGTTGGAAGCTTTCCTCTTTTGCGGAAAATAGGGAATGAGCGCCGCTGCCACGAAGCGGCAACAGTGCTTTTGACCGGTACTTTCGAGTCGTATATTGTGATCCAGAAGTCCTTGAAAATAGGGGTCTCACCCTTCCTTGACTGAGTACTTCGGGCCACCCTGATAAACCAGAGGGAATATTCTCAACCAACCGGAAGTAAGTTACTGAGGGGCTCTCCTCGGAAGCGATAATCCTTCTGGCTTTCCTCGCTAACAACGCAGCATTGAAACTAGCATCACGAATACAAACGAGCTGAAAAGCTAGAGCTTTCGCTGTCGATTCGAAATTCCAGTCCGACCTCAGTCAAAAGGATATTTTGCTGTATCACTGGGTATAATTTAGCGGGTATGCTTCCCAGTTTAGCATGCTCGTCCTGTTCTGTACTTTTTCCAGCTCGAAACAGCTCTTCCGCAAGAAACAAGATTTTTTGTTGAAATTTTTCAGATACTTTTGCTGATATCTCATTTATTATAAGAGGATAAGATCCTTCACGACACTAGTGCCACGCTTTGGGGGTTACTCTCCGAAAACTTTCCGCAAAAACGGGAGTAGGCTACATATATTCAAACAATGTTTACAACGGATACGTCAGCTATGATTCTTCATCAGCGATATTTCGGTTTGATTCCTTTCCCCGCAGTTGATCTAGAGGATTGACAGCCTGACGAGGACCCTTGCCAAGAAGGGCCGAAATATCGATGATGAAAAATCATAGCTGACGTATCCGTTGTAAACATTGTTTGAATAGATATTTCGGCCCTTCTTGGCAAGGGTCCTATACTTATTTTTATTTTTATTTTTCATGGTTAGTTACGTTATCCAAATTGGTTGACAGACAAGGTTCATTGCACGACTTTTCGAAACTATAGACACTCTTTTCATTTTAGCTTTCTGCTAAGCCTAGCCCAAACACGGCGCTCAAACTCGGAGCATAATCCAGACGTAACAACGCTTACAACAACAACAGATGTAACAATGTTGTACAAATCCAGATCTGATCCGATACTGGAATCCGACCAAACAAGCATTAGTTTAACTAATTACATGTGTCTCTGAATTCCCAACAGGTAGATCGCAAAACCAGATTTAGCTATGATTAAAAAAACGGGATGTGCCGATGCTACCCCCCCCCCCCCCTCCAATTTTCATCTGTTGGGGGTGAGGGGTGGCAACTTCGTAATGAGTTAATATTCAAGATCTCGGTTGCTTGTCGTTTTTTGTACAGAAAACAAGAAAGTCATAGGCTATAGGTGGACGATTGAGAGTTTTAAAGTTAAATTATTATTTATTAGTTACATTTGGTAAGTAAATTGGAGCCCTTGCAGACTGCAGACTTTTGCTCTTTTTGCTGCACAATATGCAAGTTTTTTTGTGTTTTTTTTTAAACTGAACATCAAACGCCTACCTATCCCTACCCCATCCCATCCCGCTCCAGTCAAAAACGTATATTCAGTCGGCTGGAAGAACACCATCAATAGTAACACAGAAACGTATCCCAGGGGTTTGGAGATTGAATAAAGGAAATCCTATTACTTCTAGATGAGGTTTGCACCCCTGGATTGGATACGGATATTACCAGTTTGCTTTCCCCAAGAAAACAATAACTAGTCGTCAAGAACAGATTTCTATGAAAGAGCGTCGGAAACGAAGGACAATGGAGCAACGGTAGTCAGTATCCGAGCTTGAACTACCTTTTTCGAACAAGCAAAACACTTAATACGACCGCGGCAGTCATATACAAATCCTCAAATTTTGCAGCACAGTGCTCCAACGTCAGAGCAAGTCCCAACGCAATAGCACCAGTGCTCAAACGTTGAGAGATTCGACCATGCACTGGAGTATGGCCGGGCGCAGTACCCCCATAACAATCTGTTTAAAAAGGGAGAACATATATCATTTCAGATTTTTATTACAACAGATTTTTATGGGGCTACTGTTCCAGGGAATGCTGCCCCAACATATCGGCGCCGATGTTCATTCGCTGGAGCCCTAAAACTGAGGATTTGTGTATGACCGGAATGTGTAGTGGAATAATTACAGCTTTGGGGTATTGAGTTGGGGATGTTTTAACCCATTCAGCTTCCGGGTTAGGCTATTCTTAGGGGTCTTGAGATTTTCGGATTTCGGTTAATTGGACATGATTCTGGCTTCTTAGTTCTCAGTCTTCTTCTTTTAGCAAAAGTGCTAAAATTCTGTATTTCGCTCGATTTCCTGCTGCCATATCTAGTTCCCTTCTTCCAAAGACGTCCTTGCTCCGACCAAGCAACTGAGTGATTGGTGCAAAACTCGACCAATAGGATGCGGGACTTATTTGTGTTAACTTTACACTGTATTTCCGATTAAACTTTGCTCCAAGACCGTGAATAACAATCAAGAGAGGTTCAGAAAAAAAAAGTTTCCAATAACTTAAAGGTACATAATAGTAACCAAAGACTGACAACTTATTACAATGTTAAATTACTCTATTTTTACTCTTTCCGATGATGGAGTAGAAATATCAATTTTCAATAAATATTCTTTGAGCCCAAGCTAACTTTTAAAACATTTATTCAAACAATGTTTACAACGGATACGTCAGCTACGATTCTTCATAAGCCATGAAGCTTCATTTATTCGATTCTTCATCAGCTGATGAAGAATCGTAGCTGACGTATCCGTTGTAAACATTATCAATTTTCACTGGGTAGACTGTGTCCTCTTTACCCCAGACCGAATAAGTGCTATCACTTCATTTTCTGAAATCACAGACAGCTGAACTTCTAATTAGTCTTAGGACAATAAAGCACAACTGAGGCCCGTATCCAGGCATTTATTTTGGGGGGGGGGAATGCCCGCTGGTCGGACAAAAAAGTACAAAAAACACAGATCAGAGGGAAAAGCCTATAAAAACCGTTATTTTTGTATGTTTTTTTTTGGGGGGGGGGAAAGGTTTCAACCCCCTACCACCCCCCCCCCTGGACACGGCCTTGAGCACAAGTCTTGCTAGGAATAATCTTTTCAAGATGAAATTGAAAGTATAGCTTCAAAAAATATCATTATTTTCGACGGGCAATTAGCGATTTGTTTGCCGACTCTATCCAGCACCCCTCTCTCCGACAAGGCGGCTGGACGCAAAGTATTTGAATATCGAACGCGTCTTGGTTAACAAGACCTAAGGTTTCGATGGATCCCAAAAATCTAATATTTGATCCAGACAATTGGGTCTTGTCTTCACCATATCCAGTTTTCGTCAGGCTCATCATCTGAGAAAACCAAGTTCAGATATAGCTCTATAAACCATTTCTATTTTGACGATACTGACCGAAACTTCCTGCTTTACTTCTGCCAAATTTCCGGTTTCGGCCGAATTCCGAGAGAACTACCTGTCCAGCAAAACAAGACCAAAGGTTTCGATGGGATCCCAAAAATTTATTTTCACAGACAATCGGGTTTGCGGCGGTCCAATGGTAACATCGGAGAAGACCAAGTTCAAATATGGATTCAACATGTGAGTTTACCGCTATAGCCTGCGTCATGTCTACTTTGACGAAAGTACCTGCCTTACTTCTGACAAACTTTCCGGTTTTGGTCGGATTCCGACCGATCTACTTGTCCGACGAGAAAATCACTTTCATATTCGTATTCAGCATGTCTCCTTACCCCTAAATCGGATATCTAATCAACTTCAGATAAGACTTTTACTTTTATCAAACTTTCCGGTTTTAGCCGGATTCCGGTTTTAGCCGGATTCCGGGTGAACTACTTGTCCGGCGAGAAAATGGTTTTCATATTCGTGTTCAACATGTCGTCTTACCCCGTACTCAACTATCTCATGAGCTTTTAAAAAATATTTGTTTCACCCCTTAATTTAAAACCCCTCCCCCTCCCCCTCCCCTAAATATGCAGCTATCAGGACCATCTACGAACTCGACCTTTCCCCTGACTCAATGAGTCCTCACACGAAGTTTCATCAAAATATCTCATTTCCTTCGAGAGTTATCGTGCTGACAGACGGACGGACAGTTTGCGATGTCATAGGTCTCCACTTACGTTTTGGGATCCCAAAAATAACAATTCAGAAACGAATTCAACTTTAACTTATAATAAATTTCCGGTTTCAACCGTATTCCGGACGAATTATACGTCCGGGTAAAAAATTATTGTCATATACAGACTGTTTTCTCACGTGTTTTCTTACCCCTAAATCTGCCATCCAATCAACTTCAAATAAAACTTTCGCTTTTAACAAATTTTCCGGTATGGCCAGATTCCGGGCGAACTAGTTGCCCGGGTGGAAAATGCTTTCCACATAAGTATTCAGCATGTCTTCTTCCCCGTAAATCCAACATCTAATCAACTTCAAATAAAACTTTTAATTCTAACAAACTTTCCGGTTTTTGCCGGACTCCGGACGAACTACTTGTCCGGCGAGAAAATGGTTTTCGTCGTCGTGTTCAGCGTGTCTTTTTACTCCATTACTGACTATCACATTAGCTGTTTAAAAATATTTTGTTTACCCCTTAATTTGAACCCCCACCCCTAAATTTAGGGCTACAGAGCCCATCTACAAACTTGACCTTACCCTTGACCCAAAGAACCCTCACACCAAGTTTCATCAAAATATCGCATTCCTTTCGAGAGTTATTTTGCCGACAGACGGACGGACGGACAACTTTTGCGATGTCCTACTTATGTCTACTTATGTTTTGGGATCTCAACAAGTGGGAAAAACAAGCAAACTAAAAGAAGACCAAAACCGAAGGTAGACCTGCTGGTCTACCATATCTTCCAAAACAAGAGCTAGAAGCTCATATGGTACTTGTAAGTCTTGGTAAAACGATGAAAGTAGAATTTTGCCAACTCATGGATTTGTTGTGATCATTTGTAAGCAAAACCCCTGAGATGAGAATAACTATGGACCCTTGGAAATCACGAGAATGTATCGTTTGTAAAAAGTATCTGTTTTGTTTGCACTTGGCTGTGATGATGCGCACTAAAGATGCTAGATATTCATCCGTAATCAAAACCCTTGAGGCCGAATGATCCTGGGCCCTTTAGGACCATGAACATTTATGGTGTGGTCAAAAGTATTTTTTTTTACTTTTCAGTTAAGATGCGCACTTTAAGAGTGCTAGAAGTCATCCCTAAGCAAAAACCCTTCACGCAAAAATGATCATGGGCTCATTAGGATCATGAAAATGTAGATTTTGCTTAAAAGTATTTTTTTTACTCTGCTGTGAAGAAACTACTTTAAAGGACACCTGAATGAAGAGTACCAAGTATCATCCCTATCTGTATGACATCCGTTAATATTGCCTGCAGAAAACCAAATCCAAATACGAAATACCGTTTCGAAGCTATGATTTTTGCTCCATTTTGCATCTGTCCTTATTTCAGTACCGAAGAATTTTGGAAATGATCAAATGTCTCCAATCAATCCTTCTTCTGGAATATTGTTTAACCAGATAAGCCCAAAGCTCTATCTAGAAGAAATTCCAATACGATCCGGCCAGCGCTGTACAAGATTTGAATGAATTGCACTTTTTGTCTTGGAGTCTGCATGTGCAAACCTCCGGAAACAATCATCCCTATTTTGAAAACGTCACGCTGAGGAGAAGAATGCTCTCCGTGTCCATGTCTGTAAATGCATTCTCCATTGTGTGTTCAAGTATGGTTTCATTGTTCAGGTGTCCTTTAAGGGATAGTCGGATCTCGAAAGTTACAATTTCTAAGCCAATCTTGTCAAGTCTCTAATGTTCAAGCCAAGTTTCGTCGTCCTAGCACATCTGGAAGTACGTTAAACCGCGATCACAAGAATTTCGGACCACCCTCCAGAGTGCCCAAATCCGGTCCGGCTCTGTTACTGGTGTGTCTAGGGCTTACGTCTGTTCTTCCAACCAAGTGTCATCCTAATCGCTACACTCTAAGCTTGTTACAAAACTTCCACCCCCCCCCCCCCAGCTCCCCCACATGGAACGGATTCTTTCCGCACTTGAAATGGGACATCTGAGACATGAGTTTTCCGAATATCAAGTTTCATTAAGATCCCATCACCCGTTTAAATGTTGGACATTTCTCAAGATTCCAGATTCTCCCTCGCTCCACTCCCCCACGATGGTCAAATCGGAGAAACGACTGTTCTTAAGTTAAATTGTCGAGTCCCTGAGATGCCTGCCAAGTTTCATCGTTCTAGTACATGTGTAAGCACCTTAACTACCGGAACACCGGAACCCTCACTCGAACTCCCACACCAGTGCTCGAATCCAATCCGGTCTTGTCAACTATGTATCCGGGGCTTGTGCTTGTTCTTCCCACCAAGTTTCATCCCCATCCATCCCTCTGAACATGTCACACGATTTCCGGTCCACCCTCTCCAACTTCCCCCAAAGACACCGGATCCATTTCGGACTTGAAGTGTGAAATCTGAGACATCCGACTACCCGTTCAAAAGTTAAAAATACATCAATATTCCGGATTCCCCCTCCATCCACTCCCCCAAGTTGGTCGAAATCGAGGAAGCGACTATTTCCAAGTTAGTTTGGTAGGGTCCCTAATCTGCTTGCCAAGTTTCATCGTCCTAGCACTTCTGGAAGTACCCTAACTCGATATGAGTGGCCTGACAGCATAGACAGACCGACAGACCGAAAAGTGATCGGTATATGGCACTTGAGCGGAGCTGCAAGTGCCATACAAATAATACTCTGAAGCTTCGCATGTGTTTATTTGTGAAAGAGTTGTTGACAGACTTTGAAGATTTTGGCGAAGGTTGCTTTGCGTGTCTTTCAAAACTCAGCTAGGCCCAAAACGCGCTAAAAAGTAGTAGGTCCACAGGAAACAATCGCGAAAGGCGGGGATTTTAGAATCTTATAATCCCATAAGAGAGGTAAGGATAATATGAAAGGCAAAACAAGCAAGACGGGTGCTTTAAAAGAAACACTACGTAGTACAAGATGTGTCCTTTAACAATCCTTTATAGTCGGCTAGCAACGACTGCTCAGCGAAATCATTCTAAGAACTCTGCACATGGATGGCTCAATCCGCGACACTGGAAGCTATCATGCCAACTTTTCCATCTTCCTTCCATGAATTGTCTATGGACCTTGATTCGTTGAAGGCCGGGCTATCTAAAGTTCCCAGGGACTGTGACAAGCGAATTCTTTCTAGATGGAGAAGTCTTAGTACCAAACAGGCAAACTTAGCCCCCCAACTGCGACAATAGAATCCTTTTTATATGCCAAAGTTTTGGTACCAAAGAGGAGAACCTAAGCCCCCGGAGTGTTAGCTGGAACTGAGCTTCCGAAACCTAACTCATGCGATCTGCATGAATGAATGAATTACTGAGATCCCAAAGGAAAGTGACGGGATACCTAAGGAAAGTGACGGGATACCTAAAGAAAGTGACGGGATACCTATGATTTCGTAAAAGTTGTCCGTCTGTTAGCACGATAACTCTCGAAGGGGTTGAGGTATTTTGTTCAAACTTGGCATGAGTACTCTTTGGTTCAAAGTAGCCTACAGGTGAAGTTCGAAGGCGGGCTCTGTAGCCCTATATTTAGAGGTAGGGGAGGGGTTTCAAATTAAGGGGCGAAAACAGATATCTGTTTAAGCTGATGAGATAGTCGATTTAAACAGGAAAATTATTTTTTCGCCGGTCCAAGTAGTTCACCCGGAATCCAACATGAACCGGGTCAAAAGTAAAAGTTAAATCTGAAGTTGATTAGAGGTTCGAATAAAGGAGACACGGAGACACACTATCGACACCTGAGGTCTAGTTCTGAGGGTTTATGTGTTTTATTTACTTTCTTTCATTTACTCCGCTTTTTCAAAATGAGGGGTTATAAATATATAAATAAATAAATTAATTTATTTATTACACTGCCTCAAATGTTGCAAAGGCCTCTTTGCCTCAGATCGTATAAAGTAGCCTAGTGACAAAAATGTTTTTTGTTGTTGTTCAAGAACACCGAATTAATTTTGTCTCTGTACAACATAGAGCCGGCAGAAAACACCGCCTACATGTACCTATAGTAGCAGAACGTCATCTACCGGAAATCTAATGAAACTCGTAAGCCATAAGTAAATCGTCTAGAAATAGTCAAAATTCAAATCCTGGTTATTGGGAAAAGCCAGGGCACCAACTTTTCAAATCCAATTTTCATGATAAAATCTTAAGTATCATGGGAGTCCATTCTGATCAGATCAAAAGGACTCCCTTAACGAAGCTTTCACTTTTTAAAAGCCTTGAAGTGTTCCATCCGAAACTGAATTTGATATCCTTTGCCGAAGAGAGATATAATACCTCGAGAATGCGAGGTCACCCTACCATGAAATGAAATGACATTCTTTCTGAGGGGTTACCAACTCAAACAAACTGGGGTAGGCATAGTGCGTGCCTGAAAATTTAGTGTACCTAACTGGGTCCGAGCTCAATGTTGCAGTAACCTACTCAATAAAGCAAAATTCCCTACTGTTCAGGAACCTAACGTTAACGCACAACTCTTACTAGAAATGATATTTTCCCTATGAAAGGAATCAGAAAAGACGTCTTCGAAAATACCATTACTTTCCACCTGAAACTAGCGATTCTCTTGTTAGCGCTTGTCGACTATATCCAGCCTTCCTGCTCTCCGACGCGGCGGCTGGGCTCAAAACATTTGAAAACTGAACGTGCCTTGGTTCAAAAGTGGGGAAACTAAGAAAATAAAAGAAGTAATAAACAGAAGATTATCACATTCTTGTGTGGAAGAGTTGTCAGCGGACGCTGAAGTTCCGGCAAACTTTTCGTTGGGTGACGGGAAAACTCGGCAAGGCCAAAAAAGCGCTAAAGATTCGAAACGAAACAATGGAGAAAGGTGGGGATTTTTGACGCTTATAATCCCATATGGGAGCTAAATATATTATAAAAGGCAAAATAAGCAAGAGGGGTCCTTTAAGTGGCCTAATGTTAAGTAGTGTTGACATTCGAGGGAAAAAGGTACAGTTGTGTTCGCAATTAATAATTCCTGTCGATTGGTAACCGTTTCCCCCATCCAAACAATGCATACAAGGGATAGGTCAGGTACGATGCTTTGGCAGGTATATTTTTTGGTAACGGTCCTCGTCAGGCTGTCAAACGTCAGGAACGACAATGGGGAGGAAACGAAAATGCCACAAATAACTGAAGCTACACATATCCTATTCAACGAAATTACTTTCGGCCACCACTGTAAGAAAGAAAAACAAGAGGTAAAAGCTTATAAGACCCTTGTAAGGCTGGGTAAGAGGATAAAAGTAGGATTTTGCGAATTACTGGGTTAGTTGGGATAATTTGTGAGCAAGAGCATTGAGTTAAGAATGATCATGGACCCATGGAAATCACGTGGAATGTATCATTTGGTAAGAAGTGTCTCATTTTTACATTTGGCTGTGACCAGGCCCGTATCCAGGAATTTTTTTTCGTGGGGGGGGGAGGGGCTTGCCTGCGGGTCGGACAAAAAAGTACAAAAAAGACAAGCCTATAAAAATAACCATATTTGTATTGTTGGCAACCCCCTAACCCCCCCTCCCCCCTGGATACGGCCTTGGCTGTGACGATGTGCACTTTAAGGGCGCTAGAAATTCGTCTGTAATCAAAACCCTTGAGGCAAAAATTATCATGGGTCCTTTAGGATCATGAATATATAAGGTTTCGTAAAAGTATTTTTTCTACTTTTCGGTTAAGATGCGCAGTGCGCACTTTAAGGTGCTACAAAATTCATCTTTAAAGCAAAACCTTTGTGGCACAAAGATTATGGCACTCCGGGATCATGAAATGTATCGTTTTGGCAAGGTCTTTTTACCACTTGGCGTTTACGCGGCGCACTTTAAGGGAGCCATGATCATGGACTCGTGGCGATCAGGAAAACGTATATTTGTCTATATAGATTTTTTGTACAATGCGGAAAAGATAATTACTTTAAGTGACGGTCGGATCTGGGGAATGACAATTTCTAAGCTAACCTTGTCAAGTCTCTAATGTTGAAGCCAAGTTTCATCGTCCTAGCACATCTGAAAGTACCTTAAATCACGGATCCCCGGAATTCCAGCCCCCCCCCCTCCAACTCCACCCACCCAGAGTGCCCGAATCCGGTTCGGTTCTATCACTAATATATCTAGCGCTTATGCTAGTCCTTCCCACAAAGTGTGACCACAGTCGCACCACTCTAAGCGTGTCACAACATTTCTGCCCCCCCCCACTACCACCACCACCAATCCACAACAGACAACATCCAAAGTGTTGTCTGTTGCGCGTTGACTGTATAATAGTCCCTACAGACAGGTTCTCTCTAATTTTACGCCAAATCCATTCACTCATTACTGTAATTGTCCTGTTCCGGCATTTATTTATGGCAGCTGGCCTCCATATAGCGATCGCAGTTTCTGTCCACCCGTAGGTCGGTCCAGGTTTTGCTAGATCGGGCACTTTCCCATAAGCTAGGACGATGAAACTTGGCAGGCATATCAGGGACACCAAAAGATTAAGTTGGAAATAGTCACTTTCTCGATCCGAGCATCGTGGGGGAGTGGAGGGAGGGGGAATCCAGAATCTAGAGATATTTATAACTTTTGAACGGGTGATCCGATCTTAATGAAACTTGATATTTGGCAGGACCCGTGTCTCAGACGACCCAATTTAAATTCGAACCGGGTTCGGTGACTTTGGGGGGAGGTGGAGCGGGGAACTGGAAATGGCTATGCTCTGATTCCAGTCTAACTTGATTAGGAGATGTCAGAGATGCGACGTTTATGTTTCCGATTCGTACTCAGCCACAGTGGGGGAGTTGGAAGGGGATTCCCGGAAATATTTTGGCTCGCATAGGGGTCAAACAAGTGGAGCGATTTTAAAAAAACTTGGAACGTAGAGCGCTCACATGCCTTAGTTAACATATTTTAGGGTCTGGGCTCGATCCGGCCACGCTGGGGGAGGGGGGGGGGGAGAGGTACGGGAAGTTAAAAAAAACGCTCAGATTTGCGTGAAACTTAATAGGTGGTAAAAGAAAATGCTTCAGATGCTCCATTTAGTAGTCCGAAGTTTGAACCAGGTTCGGACTCGGTACGGGAAGTTGGAGGGGTGTACGGTGTACGGGAAACCGTGTGGCATGTGTAGGGACCAAACGAGTGGATCTTCGGGGTTGAAACTTGGAAGGTAGAAAAGTCATTTGCGCTAGGTGACCCGAGGCGCCGGAAGTGCTCAGGAAGTGCTGTTTTCTCGTCTACTTTTTAGGTACCATCTACTCGTATCAAATGCCATATGAGCTCGAAGCTTTTGTTTTGCGAGGAACTTCTTCCGAGGATCAGTCAAGGTGACCTTAGCCGTGACTTTCCTGCCAACAAAATTCCTGCACACGCTTCCTAGAATTCCAATCCATTTCCGAAAGACACTGAAGCTAGGGGCAGAGATATTTGTTTCTATATAGGATCTGTGTTCAGATACCTGAGGCAAAAAAGCATTTAAATCGGATTCCAGCAAAAGCGAATCGAGAACAGTCTACCCCCTCAGTATCTTTCTTTCTTTATTTTACTGCAATAGTGAAGAGACTCGTTAATTTGCTGATTATTTTGGTATTAACCCCTATGTAACGGGCCATAGAGCTTTGTAGGGGTCGAAACTTATTTTGTTCATTTATTTTGAATTTAAGAAAATTAAACTGAACTGAACTTAAATCAAATGTCAAGGTCAGTTGCAGGAGAATAGACAGTCAGGGACTTTTACTCTATGACAAATACGACTTCCCGAAATCCGAATGAATTCTTCCTTTCGATCCTCATTCCGCTTCCCCGTTCATTTCTTTCGCTTCGTCGGAAATTCCGAAGTCGTCATCCCTTCCGCTTCCGCTGTCACTACCTCGAGCGCGGCGCCGGATGTGTGCCTAATGGGCTTTCTTATCTTGATTTTCTATATTTATATTTTTATTGTCGTGTGACAATAAACACGATTTAGTTGCCTAATAAATACAACAAATGAACAAACAAAAGACAGGAAAATGGACGATAGTTTTCTCCATTTGCAAAGAACATTTCTTCCCGACCAGTAAAGTCGAAATATGATAAATATGAACGATCGCGATATCAGCACCAGGAACAGGACTGGAGCAGTAATGCCAAGTCACTACCTACTGTACTTACAAAAGGTCAGGAAATGTTATGCCTGTTCCTAAGTAAGAACAATTCCCTGAATGGTGAGATGGTACTATAGTTACTAATTCTCATCCTCCCTCTGTTTCTTTTCGCGTTCTATCTTTTCGTTTTAAAATGCATTTATTCACATTTCTAATTCTCTTCCTCCCTCTGTTTCTTTTTGTGTTTCTTCCTTTTCCTTACACCGTTTATTATATGGCACTCGCCTTACCGCCAAGTGCCACATACCTACCACAGTCCGGTGATTCCGAATTAGGGTGTTTCCAGATGTGCTGGGAAGATGAAACTTAGCAGGCATATCAGGGACCCAACCCGACCAGATTAACTTGGAAATAGTCACTTACCCCATCCGACCATCGAGGGGGGAGGGAGGGGGAGACGGAATCCAGAATTCAGTGGTCTGCATAACTTTGAAACAGATGATCGGATCTTAATTAAACTTGATATTTGGAAAAATGTCGTGCCTCAGATGTCCCATTTTGAGTCCACAAGCCCTAAGTACATCATTAACAGAACTTTTCCGGATTCGGGCACTGTGGGAGAGTTGGAGGGAGGCTCCGGAATTCGATACATTTCCTGATCCCCCGAGATACCATGATTTTTGTGCAACAAAGGTTTTGCTTAAAAATACTTCTTACTGAACGATAGCCCTATATTCATGATCCTCAAGGGCCCATGATCATTTCTGCATCAAGTTTTTTTTTCTTACAAGGTAATTCCTTAAAGTACAAAAAATACTTTTGAACAAAATACTCGTTTTCATGGTCCCGATGAGCCTATCATCATTTTTCCCTCAATGGTTTGCTCACAGATGAATTTACCGCCCTTAAAGTGCGCATCATCACAGCAAAGTGCAAGACTGAAATACTTTTTACCAAACGATACACTGTCGTGATTTATAAGGGCCCGTGATCATTCTTATCTCGAGGGTTTTATTTAAAAATTATAAAAACAAACCCACGAATTGGCAAATTCCTACTTCCACCCTCTGACTCAGCCTTGCAAGTGCCATATGAGCTTCTACCTCTAATTTATAATGTGAAGTGTAGTGGGTCAACAAAATGCATTCATTCATTCAATTTCCCAGTCGCCACGGGTTGGTGTTCTTTCCTAGTTCTTCGCCTTTTTCCAACTTTGTCATGGCCTCGGACTTTCGTTCGAAGATATTATTATAAATCATTAGGCTATTATTATATCCAATCCCTAGCTAACTCCACTGCCCACTTCGCATTTTTACTTCAGTCCAAAGCGTCCCCTGTTCTTTTTCAACTTCCTTTACTCTAGTGTACTCTTTTATTAGCCAACTAAAAATTATTTTACAGCCAAAACTGCAGGGACATGACATAAACCCTTTCAGAATCAATTACGTCTAACTCAATCGGCTCATCGGATTTCTAACAGTTTCAATTCACCCCTTAAAGTTTTATTACACTTCTTTATTCCCAAACGGCTTGGATAGCTGCGGAAGTTTTTATTGCGAAATGGGCTCCTGATTTTTATGGTTTCTAGAATAAACTGCTGTATTACTCGATCTACTTTGATCCTCCCCACGTAGGGTCGTCTCATAAATACTTATGCAGCCCAAGCTGACTGCGAATCATATTTGTCAGTGCAAAACGGATACGTCAGCTTAATTTTATTAGAGTTATATACTAAAGTTTAGCTGAATTTTAATAGAGCTATATATAGAGCAAAATAAAATCACATCACCAACTTTAAATCCAAGCAACTTTAACATACAAATTCACCGAATCAGGTACTAGTTTGTTTTTTCACAGTTTTTTTTTCGACTGGATGTATCGTAATGTCAGCAACTTAAAAGGAAATGCAACCGTAGATGTGGTACTGTTTCTCCGAGATAGCCTACTTAAATCGCTTTTGAACTTCCAAAATTAGCACGCGGCTTCTTCTCATATTACCGATCTTCCGGTCTTCGTAGCTTCGCAAAAAATGATAAAATTTGCTTTAAGCCCTAATCAATCTTTTTATCCAAGATAGGCTTCAAGTTTAATACATTTACTATTGTGAACAAACATTAAACAACGGCTAGAACGGAAAGTCAGCTACGATGTTTGCGATATTTCTACCCTTTCTTGTCTTGGTTCATCGTAGCTGACTTCCGGTTTAAGCCATGGTTTATTTTATGTTTCCCAGTCAGCTTGAGCCCAAGGAGTGTTTATATTAACAAACTTTTATAATATGAATTACACAAACAAACATTTTAACAAACTGTTGTTACTCATGAACACATAATAAATAGCTGTGACTGCATGCAAGTCAAAATGGGCCTGTGGTGCCAGTCAAAATAAATTCTCCTTTTAAACTAACCCATAAATACTTGTGTAACACAAAAGGAAAGAACAGTGAAAGATAAGAAGAAGAAGAACAAAAAGAAAAGAGCTATTATTCAACGAACACTTCAAGTCAATACCTCTGACTGTATGTAAGCCAAAATGGGCCTGTGGGGGCAGTCAAAATAAATATTCCTTTTAAATTAACCCATAAATACTTGTGCAAAAAAAGGAAAGAACAGTGAAAGATAAGAAGAAGAAGAACAAAAAGAAAAGAGCTATTATTCAACGAACATTTCAAGTCAATACCTCTGACTGTATGTAAGCCAAAATGCGCCTGTGGGGGCAGTCAAAATAAATATTCCTTTTAAATTAACCCATAAATACTTGTGCAAAAAAGGAAAGAACACTGAAGAAAAGAAGAAGAAGAACAAAAAGAAAAGAGCTATTATTCCATGAGCACTTCAAGTCAACACCTTTGATTCTATGAAAGCCAAAATGGGCCTGTGGTGGCAGACAAAATAAATGTTCCTTTCAAATTAACCCATAAATACTTGTGAAAAAAAAGGAAAGAACAGTGAAAGATAAGAAGAAGAAGAACAAAAAGAAAAGAGCTATTATTCCATGAACACTTCAAGGCAATACCTTTGACTGTATGTAAGCCAAAATGGGCCTGTGGGGCAGTCAAAATAAATATTCCTTTTAAATTAACCCATAAATACTTCACTAAAAAAAAATAAAGAAAGCTGAAAGATTTGAAAACAGGGAAAAGCCGCTTAGGAACCGGAAATGATGATGACGAGGTCGGGTGATCACGAAAAGAGTATTTCATGATATCCTACGAAGTGAAATCAGGAAAGCGCCGTTTGATTAGTCTATATCCCAATGAAAATTTTTCGAGAATTATGTCGTATTGGAGTTGTACCAAAAAGTAGAATGCAGTGGTAACTGTTGCCACTGCATGCTATTGCTAGCAAACTGGACGCTACTACAGCCAGACTGGATGATATAGGATACTACTTCTTATGATTAACCCAGTCGACGGCATGTTAAATCAAAATATTCCGTAGTCCTACATATTAAAACATGCAAGTTTTTCGTACAACTACACAGTCTCTTATAAACTTTGGAGAAAGAGTGGATGGAGATGTTACGGACATACAATGTGTTATTGTTACCAGTCATATATTAATAAATCTGAATGTGATGCTAGAGGCAGAACCTCTGCTGAATGATCGCCTACATAGTTATTCAAGTTTATTTAGAGCGTGTTCCATCCTACTTACCGTAGCTACTACGCATGACGTCACGAATTCTGTTTTTTTGCCGTCAAGGCTGGAACGATTTTTCTATTTTCCAGCCGGACCTCACGCCAGGGGCGAATCCGACCAATCACGTTACAGAGATGCGTAGTTACTACGCTCCCGAGCATGGTAAGCAAATAGTAACAATTAGTGACTATTCCGACAAGGCTGGAACGGTCAGCGTAGTAACTTTTCGTGAGGATGGAACGGAAGTAGTAACTAATAGTAACTATTGTTAGAAGGGTGGAACACGCTCTTAATAACCTATAGTGACTCTGACCACGAGACCTATATTATTTATCTTGGATTGCATTATTGAGGACATTTTACTGAAGCGACATCCACAATTTCTGTTCTAATTTTTGGCTTGACAGCTCCAAAACTGGTGCGCTAACCCACAGCCCGAAAGTGAATCCAGAAATAATTTCTTGCACAGACCCGAGACCCCCCCCCCCTAAAAAAAAAGGTTCGAAGTTTCCAGCTCATCCATCTCTAAGGTTGACGGGGGGGGTCCTTTTTTCACAACGATAAGATCCTATCCCGAGGAACGGCGGATTTTTTGCTGAAACAACAAAGCTAAACTGGCATTCTTCGAGCCCTTCAACAAAAATCCGGATGGACAACAAAAATCCGGATGGGAAGCTGTAAATCCCTGCCAGCGGAACCGACATTTTACTAACCTGTTCATAGTGTTTCATCGCGTTCTCAATGTCGCTTAGTTCCGACTCGTAGATCTCGGCTATTGTCTGATGGTTCTTGGCCGCCATGGTAAATCTTCCCATATCCGTTTGGATTTCAATGGCCTTCAACAAGCATGAAATGGCCTCTAGAAAAACAGAAAGTCTGATAAAATTTATTACTATCTTCCAATACAGCCCGGTCAGTACCGTTTATTAAAATACTTCAGAAGTCGTCGCCTTTCTAGTCGACGAGATGTTCATCAAGGCTCCAATCGTCGAGAAATTTGAAAATAAAATAAAAAGAGGAACAGTTGCGCGAGAACTCGGCTCCTGTACGTCAATCAACTCCAAAGGAAGAAGAAGATACCCGATGAAAAATTTGTAGCATGTAGTATGATAGGCGTGCGAGAAGGTTGCATGTGTATTGATATGTTAATATTACAGAATACTATCATGTAATGTGCCTCAGACTGGGCCAATCTTAAAGTTTAACTGAAAAGGGCTGGGATGGGACAATCCAATTACCCATCACTTATTTACTTAAACTGGCTTGAAGACCCGCTGAAAACGCGCTACTTCATAGTTCCGCTATTCACGAATAACCGATTTTCAATAGTCGAATTTCCGTGTGATATATATATACATATATATATTATATATTTTATTTATAACCCGTCAAATACAGAATGAGGTAGCGGAGTAAAGGGAATAACGCGAAATAACACAAGATAAATAACAGTATTAACACACACAAAAATTTAGACATAAATACTAACTGGGCCTGAAAAATTCATGAAAAACATCATGTACTCGAAGACGAATTTGTGGTTGCGACAGGAGCGAGGAAGGTACATAAAAAATTTACGATGATTATAGTAAAACGTCTTCAAAGCTCTAGTGTCTTTTATTCGCAGAATGTGATAAACACCGGAACAATACTAGATGTAAGGGTGCAGAAAGCGCTATAAATTCGCTCAAGTGCTTTCCGGTTGTAGCGACCTTTGTTTGGACATAAACGACCATATTCTATGCGAATCAACCTAGAGGTATCTTGAATAATAGCAGAACAAGTCTTGGAAAGCGTCTTGGATTTGTCAAGTCTTGAATTTGGCGTACCTCTATGCGCTTATACCTGTGCTGTATGTCTCACCAGACGGTTTTATGATTTTTTTTTTTTGATTTTTTTTACTCAGGCACTAAGCAGTCTTTAACAAGCACACCATTGCCCACTGAAAAGTCGCGTTTGTGTTGAGATTAAAATTTCCCGCATCATAGTAGAATTTACGTTGTGGGGACGGCCGCAAATATTCTGAAAGGCATAGCTAGAGCAGATAGTGGAAAATAAAAAAATCCATCAGCAGAATTCAAATTATTCAATACATTCAATTAAATGACACACCAATATGTTGGCTTTTCAGTTAAACTTTAAGCAGTACTATCCAATAGCATCCTGGCTTGCTGCAGTAGCATCCAGTCTTGCTAATAGTAGCACGCAGTGGTAACACTTACTACTGTATGCTATTAAAACTTACAACTCCATTTAGGTAAAATCTTGAAAAAATTTCATCGGGAACAAGTGAATTAGAAAAGGGCTCAAGCATAACTCACCATAATTTTCCGAAAAGTACAGACCGATTAAATGGAATACGACTGTGCAGTTTGGGGACCATATGTGGAAAGCTTAATGCTAGGGCTGAGATACGTTGACTGCAAAGCTTTGCTCCCATTATTTTAGCCGGTAAGATCTCATTTTACGCTTTGGCCGGTCGACCATTGTCAGTTAAAAGCGCAGAAATGGTGAACCAATATACACAGCACCAGAAGCAGAACTAGTGAAGGGCCGTACTGACTGGTATCCGAATTCTTTAGTACCATATTTTACAAATACAATCAACTAAAATTTGACGGATTATAAGTGACGAGTTTTTGTATAACTGAATATGATTTTTGGGGGGGGGGGGGCGAGGCATTTACCGACTGGCTGGTAATTTTTACCGACTGTTTCTGCAGAAAAAACGACTGTTTTCAACAACAAAAATTACAGTTTTGAAAAAATAGTCTGAGTTTCAGAAAAAAAAACACTGATATTCAGAAAAATCCACTGATTTCAGAAAAATCTACTGATTTTCAGAAAAACCGACTATTTGACGAAAAATCAACCAATTTTCAGAAAAACCGAGTGTTTTCATGAAAAAAATCAACTACTTTTGACAGAAAATCGCGGCGCGAACCGCCGACTTTTTACCGACACCATTGGGGGGGGGGGCGTCCCCCCCCCGTCGTGACGCCTCTGACCATTAGGCCTTCTCCACCCACAGAGACGAACGTCGTCCTGGAAGGAGGTCTCTTCCCAATTAAAGAACAAACACAGCAACACAGTTGTCCCAATCAAGTTCACAATGGAAGCGCAGCTGACCTGAGTAAGACCTTCTAGGAACCGACAGAGTAGGTCATTCCAAAGTTCTCCGTATCTATATTTGAAAAATCTGATTCATGAGGGCGGAGAAGGGAGAGACGCCATAGTTGTGTTTTTGCAGATACCATGGTATCTGTTACCACGGTAACTGAATCTGCAAACGGTCGTTTTTACAGATACCATGGTATCTGTTACCACGGTACCTGAATCTGCAAACAGTCGTTTTTGCAGTTACCGTGGTATCTGATACACGGTTGCTCTGCAAAAACGACTACTGTCGACATTGCACTTTTCGAAGTCATCCAAAAGTGAAACTGATATTCAGTTACATCACTAATTGCTAAACTTCTTTCTCACCAATTAGACAAAAACTGATGGAGGTGAAATGACTTTCCAGATACCCCGATCACTTACCATGGTCCACCACGGTCGGACCGTGGTATCTGAATATCAGATACCACGATAACTGCAAAACGACTTTAGACCGTGGTATCATATACCATGGTATCTGCAAAAACGCAAATAATACACCACGATAGCTGCAAAACGACTTTAGACCGTGGTACCAGATACCATGGTATCTGCAAACACGCAACTATTATCTCTCGATGGGTCAGATTTTTACAAACACACTATTATTGTTTCCTTCACTATCTTTGTTCACTATCACACACTATCTTTGTTTCCTTCAAAATCCTCACCGTAGCCAACGTTACCCACAAATTACTTGGACACAATTCTCTCTTCAAAGCAAGGTGAACATTGCTCTTATATATAATTCAGTGATCTCCCGTCGGAGTATGAAAGGGGTACAAACCTTCGAGAGATTGAGTAAGACGATTAATATAACCAATATGTCACCACATGAACGTTTAAATATGTCGGAAGAGGAAATCATTATAACGAATTTGGTATAATTTACACCGTTTCTTTGTCCAGTTTACATCCTTTCTTCTTTAGACTTGCAGGAATTAACAAGAAAAAAACAGAAATCGATAAAGCTAGTAATTAGTTTGATTTTTTCTACACATTTTCCATACCTGCTAAAAAAAAAAAAAAAAAATTTCTTAGATCCATAGTCAAACTACGATCCCAGCCTCCCCATGTCGGGTGCTTCCGAACCGCGCCACTAGATAACCCAGCGATCGGATCGACACTTGGCTTCACCTTGGGTCTTGGTTGGGGGGTTCTAGTCGTTGCAACTGCTAGAATGCTTACGATGCAACTCCTTTACTGGCCTGTTTCTCACAGATCGAAGAAGCGAAGACGCCAGAACAATCTTCACAATGTCCTCCATGAAAATGCGATTTCGATGACAAATGGCGAAACACAAATATACAATTTGAAATGAAATACCGTACTTTCCCATCACTAGGAAACTCGGGCCCAAACTACAGAGCCCTGTTCTTTAGCGCTAAGCTCACTATACTCGTCTTCAACTACAGTATTATCATTATTGTTTATTTCAAATAACATTTACATTAGTAAATTCACAAACAAAACAAAAATATTAAACAACTGTCCGGAAGATAAGATTGGAATTGTAAATAAGTTTGGTAATTTTGTCTCTAATATTGGTTGTCAAGTGCAAATGGTGTAAAAAAATAGATGTCAGCAAGTTCAAGAACAAATCATATGTGATAATAGAGGTGAGAGTTTGGAATTAGCGTTTGATCCGTGTACAAGTGATGAGCTGCTTCAAATAGTAATATCTCTGAAATTAAATTCTGCTGTGAGTGGATGGTTTATCTCTTCGAGCGTTTAAGGCAATAATGCATTATATTCTACCGTGCCTGCTTTTCATCATAAATCTGTCATCTGTTTCCCTGATCAGCTAAAAGTTGCGAAAGTGATACCACTTCATAAAGGTGGCCCTAAAAAAGAAATTGAGAATTGGAGACCTATTTCTATTCTTCCATTATTTTCTAAATTACTAGAACAAGAGCTGCAAGCTCATATGGCACTTGCAAGGCTGGGTCAGAGGATGAAAGTAGGAATTCTTCAGTTCGTGGGGTTGTTGTGATTATTTGTAAGCAAAACCCTTGAGATAATGGGTCCTTGGAAATCACGAGATCATGTCGTTTGGTAATACATTTTGCTGTGATGATGCGCACTTTAGGGGCGCTAGAAATTCATCTGTAATCAAAACTCTTAAAGCAAAAATGATGATGAGCTCATCGGGAGAATGAAATGTATATTTTAATCAAAAGTATCATTTGTACTTTAAGAAATTCAGTTGTAAGCAAAACCCATGACGCAAAAATATTCTAATCATGTCAAGTCTCTAATGTTGAAGTTTCATGGTCCTAGCACATCTGGAAGTGATTTAACTGGTGATCACCGGAATTCCGGACCCCCCTTCCTCCCCCCACAGTGCTCGAACCCGATCCAGTTCTGTCACTGATGAATCTACGGCTTGTGCTTGTTCTTCCCACCAAGTTTCATCCCAATCGCTCCACTCTTAGCGTGTCACAAGATTTACGGCTCCCCCCCCCCCCCACAATAATCGGATCCGGTTCGGAATTCACATGGGACATCCGAGACACGAGGTCTTTCCAAATATCAATTTTCATTAAGACCTGATCACCAAAGTTATACGTACCTCTAGATTCCGGATTCCCCTTCTCTCCACTCCCTCCCACTGTGTTCGGATCGGGGAAGTGACTATTTCCAAGTTAGTTTGGTCGGGTCCCTGGTACGCTTGCCAAGTTTCACTGTCCCAGCCCACCTAAAAGTAATTTAACTCCGTATCACCGGAATTCCGGCCCCCCCCTCCAACTCCCACCACAGTGCACGAATCCCGTCCGCGTCTGCCAATGATGTACCTAGGGCATGTGCTTGTTCCTCTCACCAAGTTTCATCCCGATCCCTCCACTTTAAGCTTGTCATGTGATTTCCGGCCCCCCCCCCCCCCTCCCACATTCATCGGATTAGGTCCGGACTTGAAACGGAACATCTGAGACATGACGTCTCTCCAAATATAAACTTTCATTAAGATCCGATAACCCGTTCGAAAGTTATGCATGCCACGAAATTCCGGATTCCGGCTCCCCTCCCTCCCCCCACGATGGTCGGATCGGGCAAGTGACTATTTTCAACTTAGTTTGGTCGGGTCCCTAATATGCCTGCCAAGTTTCATCGTCCTAGCATATCTGGAAGTACCCTAACTCGCAAACACCTGACTAACCGACCGACCGACCGACCGACCGACAGACCGACGGAAAAGTGATCAGTATATGGCACTTGGCAAGAAGGCAAGTGCCATAAAAAGTGGTTCATAAACGTCTATATAGATTCCTACAGGCGAATGCTTTGCAACATCTTGTGGATTCAGTTAATAGTGGTATAGACAGTGGCGAAACACCGTTGTCTATATTTATAGATATTCGAAAAGCATTCGATACAGTTGATTTTCAAACGCTATTAAGCCGGATGGAGTCGTTGGGTGTCCGTGGAAAGTCATTAAAGGGGTTTGAGAGCTACCTCACAGGGAGATCTCTCAAGGTAGTGTTGAGTGACGTGAGCTCACCAGC
The DNA here is from genome assembly GCA_023053575.1 of Branchinecta lynchi. Classification (NCBI taxonomy): domain Eukaryota; kingdom Metazoa; phylum Arthropoda; class Branchiopoda; order Anostraca; family Branchinectidae; genus Branchinecta; species Branchinecta lynchi. The sequence continues at coordinate 19,583,780 of JAKZAP010000008.1, read as the reverse complement.
ATTTCCAGTGAGGTGTGGAGTACCACAAGGTTCAGTGTTGGGTCCGCTGCTTTACCTTATCTATGTTGATCTCATGCGTCTTTACCTGAAAGATGTGTGTCTTACCTCGTTTGCTGACGATACCGTTTTAACTGTGTTTGCCTCATCCGTGGAGGAGCTGGTAAGAAAAGCGAATTTTGCACTGGAAAAGCTCGAGGTTTTCACTTCATTAAGTCTACTATGTGTAAATGTACGCAAGACATTCTTAATGACATTCTGTAGAGTTGGTAAACCACTGGATGTGTCTGGCCTGGTAACTTTATGTGGCAAACCAGTTCAACAAGTTGATCATCTCCGCTACCTTGGTTTTTATCTTGATTGCCACCTATCATGGAAATGTCACAGTGACACTATTTCATCAAAAATCGCCCGTGGGGTTGGCATACTTCGACGTCTGCAGCAATTTCTCCCACAGAGGATACTTCTAACTATATATTATTCGTTGAATCCATATATCTCCTACGGCTGCCTCCTATGGAGCAGCAACTTCTTATGCAACTATAGAAGAGTGCAAGTTCTGCAAAATAAAGCTGTTAGAACAATCGGTAGATATCTCCATGATGTGCATGACACTTGTGCTTGTTTACGTCCCTGAACCTCCTTAATGTCGGTCAGATAAGAGATTACCAGGCTGCAGTATTTGTGTTTCAGTGTATGAATGGATTAGCCCCCGATGTCTTTATGAGTTTTTACCAAACAAATAGTGACCTGCATAATTATGGAACAAGGCATAGTGATGATATAGTTGTGGATTTACGTCACGGTACCCGGTCTTCATTTTCAATGAAACACCTGGGTCCAACTGTATGGAATGAACTACCAGTGAGCATTAGGGCAGCGAAACACGTACCTCAGTTTAAAAAGAAATTAAAAGATTATTTTCTGGGGCATAAATGTTGAATTGTAACATGGGTGGCAGGGTGGTTAGGGGAGGAAGGGTGGGCTAGGGAGCTAAGGGGGGACAGAGGGTAAGGTGAGGTTGGGAGGGAAGAACGGGGGGAGGGGGGAGTTGAGTATTGATAAGTGAGAGGGATTGTATTTTTTTTTTCTTATTTATGCAGGTAAGTAGTTATTTGGACTTTCGCACGAATGCAAACCCTTATAGGTTTTTTTTCCAGCGCGAAAGTGTTGTTCTGTGTTTTTTTTTATTTATGAATGTTGAAAAATAAAACTTGAACTAAAAAAAAAAAAATTGATCAAGCCTATAAGCAGAACCGCCTACTTCATCAACAATCAACAAGACCAAAGGTTTCGATGGGATCCCAAAAATTCAATATCTGATCCAGACAACTGGGTCTTGTCTTAACCAGATCCAGTCTTCGCCAGACTCCTTGAACATTTTTACAATTAAAAATTCAGAAACAGATTAAGGCCAAATAGCTAATCACCTGAGAAAACCAAGTTCAGATTTGGATTCAGCATGTGTGTTTACCCCTATAAGTCATATCTGTTTTGACGAAAACTTCCTGCCACTTCTGCCAATTTCCCGGTTCCGCCCGAACTCCAGAACTACTTGTCCGGCGAAAAAAGAAAGCTCAAAGACGAAATCAGGGTATCTTCTTTCCCCAGTAATGAACATCTAATCAACTTCAAATAGAAATTTAGCTTATAACAAATTTTCCGATACCAGCCGGATTCCGGTCGAACTATATGTCCGGGTAAAATATGATCGTCATACAGGGACTCAGCATCTCTTCTTACCCCTAAATCGCTTATCTAATCAACTAGGAATAAAACTTTGACTCCCAACAGATTTCCGGTTTTGGCCGGATTCCGGACGAACTACATGTCCGGGTAGAAAATTTTTTCACATAAGTGTTCAGCATGTCTTCTTGCCCTAAATCGAACATCTAATCAACTCCAAATAAAACTTTTAATTTTGACAAACTTTCCGGAGCATGTCTTCTTGCCCTAAATCGAACATCTAATCAACTCAAAATAAAACTTTTAATTTTGACAAACTTTCCGGATAGGGCCGGATTCCAGTCGAAATACTTGTCCGTCGAGAAAATAGTTATCACCATCGTCTTCAGCATGTCTTCCTACCTCTAAATCGAACATCTAATCAACTTCAAATAAAACTTTTAACTTTCAACAAACTATCCAGTTTGGGCCGGATTCCGGGCGAAAAACTTGTCCGTCGAGAAAATAGTTTTCACCATCGTCTTCAGCATGTCTTCCTACCCCTATATCGAACATCTAATCAATTTCAAATTAAACTTTTACTTTCAACAAACTTTCCGGTTTGGGCCAGATTCCGGGCGAAATACTTGTCCGTCGGGAAAATAATTTTCACCTTCGTCTTCAACATGTCTTCCTACCCCTAAATCGAACATCTAATCAACTTCAACTAAAACTTTTACTTTCAACAAACTTTCCGGTTTTGGCCGGATTCCGGGCGAACTACATGTCCGATGACAAAATAGTTTTCACCATCGTGTTCAGCATGTCTTCTTACCCCATAATCGACTATCACATTAGCTGTTTCAAAATATTTGTTTGTCCCTTAATTTGAATCCCCTCCCCCACCCCTAAATGTAGAGCTACAAAGCCCATCTACGAACTTGACTGGTCCGACGACCCAACGAACCCTCACACCAAGTTTCATCAAAATATCTCGTTCCCTTCGAGAGTTATCGTGCTTACAGACGGACGGACGGACAGACGGACAACTTTTGCGATGTCATAGGTATCCCTCCACTTACGTTTTGGGATCCCAAAAACGAAAGAAAGTGAAATGAAAAATAAACATTTCAGGACCCTTTTTTTTGAAGAAAAAGTTGTGGTGTATAAGAATGTTGTAGCAGTTGTAGGCATTTTTGAGAAATCCATTTGACCTCGGGCGTCTCAATGCCAAATAGGATCTTCATTACGTATTTGTGTTGCGAGAGCAACACTTTGGTTTTGTCCTCGTTTTTTTTTTTTTTTTTTTTTTTTTTCCTATGACTCCGATTTCATTTTATTCCTGGTAACTGAGAAGGGTCTAATCTGTGCGGTTTTTACGGAAAGTGTGGACCTTAGGCCGGATTGATGAATATGACATTACATTTTGGAAAGCTCCGTAGAACTCTTGCCTGGGGCCAATAAGGATGGTTTTTGCTTGTCCTCGAGCCAGAGCCTACGGTTTGCGAAGTGAAGTGGAGTTGTATAGCCTATGTCAGAAAGGACTATCTAAAGTTGTGTAGCGAACCTTTCGTTTCATCAAAAGATGTTTCTGCTTTCGAGTGGAAAGCTCCGTTCTAACACGCAAGCAGGCAGACACCAGTTTCAAATTGAAGATGGACTAAAATCTATAAGTGTTAAATATATGCGGCAGTTACCCGGCCCCACAGCCAACATATCTTCTTTGAGTGACAAATAGAAAAATCGACAAAAAAGACAAAAAAGTGGCTTTTTCCCACGGGTCCGAAAGTGCTGCCATCTATTGTTTCTGTCCATGTCTGCGACGATTTCAGCTGAGTTTATAAATTTTTTTTTTTGCACTTTGGTTTGTGGTAGAGTAACGGTATCAGATGTGCCTCTTAAACTTGTTAATCCTCCTAAAGTTCTCTCATTGCTAAAGAAACTAGAGCTTATCCTTTGCTCCTTTCTAAGTCGTGACGTTAGAAAGTTGGCCTACGGCAAAAAAGTCAACTTTTGAACTAAGACAGGTAGACTTTTTTTTTCGACGGCAATCGATAGCCATTGATGAGCTGATCAAAGTATATGTCATCCATTTTTTGGTACAAAAATTCCTTCATGAGATACACCAGTTTGAAAATTTCAAAGGGGTTGACAACTTCATAGTAAGGTACATTGAAACCAAAAATAGGCGATACCAGTTATGATACATATAGGGGACTTTTAAGCAACAGTCGACTGTTAGCCCATAATCATCTTCGGTAATGAGGGGTTTGCAGCTTTTGCTAGTTGGTATACCTGTTATTTGTTTCCGGTGTATTCGATGGTAAGAACAATTTGGTTCCCAATGGTAAGATATGCAAGGGACTTGTAAGTAATAATCGGCTGTTATGCTACAATCATCTGCTGCGATGATGGGTTTGCAGCTTTTGCTAGCTGGTGTACCCATTATTTGTTTCCGGTTAACTTAATGTATATCACGGGAGAGGGACTTGTAAGTAGGAATCGGTTCACGAGGGGCTAGGAATTTTTGCAAATGGGTGCACACTGTATTCGATTTCTATAAATCTGACGGTAAGAAAGTTTGTGTCGATGGTCTATCAATGTAACCGAGGATTAACTGTTTACACAACGGATACAAACGAAAATGTAAAGCAATGAGGTAGTTTCATAATAATTAATAGTGTCATCTATGGTATTTTAATCCTGAAAAGTTACGGATAGCTTTCTATTACCAACTAGATTATGTAAGATATTGTTCCAAGTTTTCATCCGTCACGATGTCTACGATTGAAAAGGATAAAGTACAACTGACTGCAAAGTTAATTTAGTCCCTTCTTCCTATATTATTTTGTTGTTGTTTTTACAACGCTGAAGAATACCTTTTGATCATATGATTAATTTTTTTAGAACATCCCGTTTAAAAAGCTTATGCTATAATCATCTTCAGCGATGAGGGGCTTGCAACTTTTGATAGCTGGTATATCCATTATTTGTTTCCGGTGAATTTGATGTCAATCACGGGAGACGGACTTGTAAGTAAGAATCGGTTCACGAGGGCTAGAAATTTTTGAAAAATGGTGCACATTGTATTCGATTTCTGTCTATATGATAGTAAGAAAGTTTGTATCGATGGTCTATCGCTATAACCTAGGATTAACTGTTTACGCAACGGGTACAAACGATACGGTAATGTAAAACAATAAGGTAATTTTGTAATAATTAATAGTGTCATCTATGGTATTTTAATCCTGAAAAGTTACGGATAGCTTTATAATATCAACTAGATTATATAAGATATTGTTCCAAGTTTTCATCCGTCACGATATCTACGATTGAAAAGGATAAAGTGCAACTTCGACGGCAATCGATAGCCGCTGATGAGCTGATCAAAGTATATGACATCCATTTTTTGGTAAAAAAATTCCTTTATGAGATACACCAGTTTGAAAGTTTCAAGGGGTTGACAACTTCAGTAGTAAGGCACACACTGAAACCAAAAATAGGCGATACCAGTTGTGAGACATTTAGGGGACTTGTACGCGACAGGCGACTTTTAGCTCATAATCATCTTCGGCAATGAGGGGTTTGCAGCTCTCGCTAGTTGGCGTACCTGTCATTTGATGAACAATTTGGTTCTCAAATGTAAAACATGCAAGGGACTTGTAAGTAATAATCGGCTGTTATGCTACACAAATCTTCAGCGATGACGGGTTTGCAACTTTTGCTAGTCGGTGTACCCATTATTTTCATCCGGTGAACTTGATGTCTATCACGGGAAAGGGACTAGTCAGTAGAATCGGTGCACGAGGGGCTAGAAATGTGTGCAAATTGTTGCACATTGTATTCGATTTATATAAATCTGACGGTAAGAAAGTTTGTATCGCTGGTCTATCGCTGTAACCTAGGATTTACTGTTAACGCAACGGGTACAAACGATACTGTAATGTAAAACAAGGTAGTTTCGTAATAATTAATAGTGTCATCTATGGTATTTTAACCCTAAAAGTTACGGATAGCTTTATAATACCAACTAGATTATATAGGATATTATTCCAAGTTTTCATCCGTCACGATGTCTACGATTGAAAAGGATAAAGTTCAACTGACTGCAAAGTCAATTTAGTCCCTTTTCCTTTATGATCCTTTTATAAAGCTTTTCCTCATGAATCCTTCATGAGATAAACCAGTTTGAAAGTTTCAAGGGGTTGACAACTTCAGGAGTAAGGTACACACTGAAACCAAAAATAGGCGATACCAGTTGTGAGACATGTAAGGGACTTGTAAGCAACAGTCGACTGTAAGCAACGGTCGACTGTTAGCTCATAATCATCTTCGGCAACGAGGAGTTTGCAGCTTTTGCTAGTTGGTATACCTGTTATTTGTCTCAGGTGTATTCGATGGTAAGAACAATTTTATTCCCAATTGTAAGACATGCATGGGACTTGTAAGTAATAATCGGCTTTTATGCTATAATCATCTTCAGCGATGAGGGGTTTGCAACTTTTGATAGCTGGTGTATCCGTTATTTGTTTCCGGTGAATTTGATGTCAATCACGGAAGACGGACTTGTAAGTAAGATCGGTTCACGATGGGCTAGAAATTTTTGAAAATTGGTGCACAGTGTATTCGATTTCTGTAAATATGACAGTAAGAAAGTTTGTATCGATGGTCTATCGCTATAACCTAGGATTAACTGTTTACGCAACGGGTACAAACGATACGGTAATGTAAAACAATAAGGTAGTTTTGTAATAATTAATAGTGTCATCAATGGTATTTTAATCCTGAAACGTTACGGATAGCCTTCTTCCGATATTGTTTTGTTGTTGGTTTTACAACGCTAAAGAACAGCTTTTGATTATGCGATTATTCTTTTTAGAACATACCGTTTTAAAAGCTTCGATAAGTTGACAATTTCAGCATTTAACCGACAGCGAAGAAACAAAACCAAAGTGTTGCTCTCGCAACACTTTAGCCGGCGAAGCCGGACAAAGGTTGCCGCAACACTTCACGTTGCCCGGGCAACGTAGGTCTATTTAAATTTATGAATAAACAGAGTTGAAATTTGGTGGTGAGCCACTGTTCAAAGAGTACAAAGGCGATAACCGAATAGTCGACCGTTGTAATCGCTCTCTTGAAAGACTGGCGGACTCAGAACTAGTTTAAAACAGTAGTCGAACATTACCCGTCTGAAATTCAGTCTAGTTTAGAACTTGAGCTTGAAAGTTTAGAACAAAGTTTTAAAAGACGGAGTTCGAAACTTGATGGTAACGATGGCAATGGCGAGAATCGAAGAGTCCGACCGTTGCGATCGTTCTCCTGAAAGCGTCGCGGAGACAGGAACCATGAATCAATCAAAACAGGAGTCACCCATTACCTGTCTGACATTCAGTCTACTTTAACAGATTTCTGGGAAATTCATAAAGGCGCTACTCCTGTTTATTTCTGCCTGTTGTGACCATTCAGAAATATGTTTTCAGTGTGTTCGCAAAAACTTGAAAGCCCGCAGTTTTTCTTCTTTTTTTTTCGGGTATAACACGCGTCCATTGCTGAATATTGTCGCATGTATTCATTAGAGAGAGAGAGAGAGAGAATTTTATTTAGAAGGCGTATTCTTGCCTTTCCCCGAGGACTCGTCGGGGAATCAAAGGGAACGGCGAGAATAGAAGGAGTCACTCTACACTGACTCCGTGTACGGAAAACGACGAGAACAAGGGGAAATGCTCCCAACATAGATTTTGCAAAAAAAAAAATGCAGTTGAAGAAATTAGTCCGGATCCACTTTATTTTTTATTTTGTTTATTCTGATTGTTTTAATTTATTTTATATTGCACCAATACCAGCAAAAATTGATTTCCCTCTGAATTTGAAAGGGAGTCCTTTTGGATGATGGTGATGATAATCGGAGCATTCCCCGTCCGTGGGGACTAGCGAGAATACGCGGAGTGAGTCCCCGTGACAACAAAAAACGCGGGGATTCCTCAACAAACGTTCCTCGCGAAACGTCGAGAATACGCCTATAGAAGGTTACTTTCACAGCGCTTGCGCCGAATCTGATCTTTACGTCGGCATAATCACACTAAAATGTATATATATATAGAAAGTCCATTCATCATTAAAACAGACATTTCTATTTTAAGATTTCACTTCCTCTTTTTCTTTGTGTGAGAGACCAAATATTATAACTGTTCAAGCCGTTGTGGTAGGCCGTTCTTTTCATGCGAACTAAAGCTACGGGCACATAAAGTCCAATAAGATTTCGCATACGAAATTCGTCTCACTATGGGGAATCCTGCATACGATGCGAAAATCAACTGTTTGTGCACGCACCTTAACCGTCAAACATGTGAGATGAATACCCAGGTAACATAACAAAGTAAATCTCTTAAGGGTAAAGGCCCTCGGTTTTGACAATGAGTTAATTTTTAGAGAGATCCTGTTACAATTTTAATGGCAAACATAAATAAACCTAGTGTTACTCAAAAGCATTGGACATGCCAGTGGCATAAAAACGACGCTTCACTAATTTTGATGGGTCTGTACAAATTATTAGTACAATTCTAGCCTAAGGCATTGTAATGAAAAACAAACCAACAACTATCACACATCAACACTAAAATTTATGGACAACACGAGAATTTACGACAACAGACACATGATCCAACTTGGGGTCAGGATCCGAGTTCGTTGACTGAAATTTAACCAAGTCCACCAAGGCCGCTGCTTGGCTGCTGGACTCGAAATGGGGAGTAGTCAAGGATGATGCGGCCTGCGGCCGAGAGTATTCTGAAATACTAAGTAGAAAGCCATCCTCCCATTTGCTATGGCGCCCACGCTAGCTCATTGAAGCTTAACCGAATAAGGCTGAAGAAGGATAGTCTGTTTACCCATCATGTTTTTGTTTAAATAGGCTAGGAAACCCGACAAAAACGAGTTACTTCGTTGATTTATTATCCACGAATATTAAATTTTAGCTGACGAGTTTACTCTTCCGCAATTGTCGTACCTCTATACGGACGTGTTTGAAGTTTTTAGCAACTATGGCGGCAGACAATTGCCAAATATTGCCATCAATGGCGGATTTTCATTAATCAAGCCAGGAAGATGAAAGTGACTTGAATATGGAAAGTTACCAGGGAGCACTTGGCATTCGCCCATAAATGTTGATTCTGATGTGACCGTGCAGTCTGGAATATAACATTTCAGAAACTTCGCTTTGTTGGCCAGAGACGCACGCTTTTGCAGATACTCAAATCCTACGCCACCTGACGAATTTGTATTTGCCGGGCAAGCAGCCGAGATTCCCAACGTCCGAGTTCGCGACGAAAAAAAATAAAAATCCCTTAGAGGAGCTAAAATAATTAAGTCTATTCAAATCAAAGGTATAAAAATAAGCTGGCTTTTCATTTTAACTTTAAAGCTAGCTCGCTTGAAGGATATATTCAAACAATGATTTTTAGGTCAATATTTGTTTGTGTTTTTGGGATCCCAAAACGTAAGTAGAGGGATACCTATGACATCGCAAAAGTTGTCCGTCTGTCCGTCCGTCTGTCCGTCCGTCCGTCTGTCCGTCCGTCCGTCCGTTCGTCCGTCCGTCTGTAAGCACGATAACTCTCGAAGGGAATGAGATATTTTGATGAAACTTGGTGTGAAGGTTCGTTGGGTCGTCGGACCAGTCAAGTTCGTAGATGGGCTTTGTAGCTCTACATTTAGGGGTGGGGGAGGGGATTCAGATTAAGGGACAAACAAAATATTTTGAAACAGCTAATGTGATAGTCGATTATGGTGTAAGAAGACATGCTGAACACGATGGTGAAAACCATTTTGTCATCGGACAAGTAGTTCGCCCCGGAAACCGGAAAGTCTGTTGAAAGTAAAAGTTTTATTTGAAGTTGATTAGATGTTCGATTTAGGGGTAGGAAGACATGCTGAAGACGATGGTGAAAATTATTTTCTCGACGGACAAGTATTTCGCCCGGAATCCGGCCCAAACCGGAAAGTTTGTTGAAAGTAAAAGTTTTATTTGAAATTGATTAGATGTTTGATTTAGGGGTACGAAAACATGCTGAAGACGATGGTGAAAACTATTTTCTCGATGGAAAAGTATTTCGCCCTGAATCCGGCCCAAACCGGAAAGTTTGTTGAAAGTAAAAGTTTTATTTGAAGTTGATTAAATGTTCGATTTAGAGGTAGGGAGACATGCTGAAGACGATAGTGAAAACTATTTTCTCGACGGACAAGTATTTCGACCGGAATCCGGCCCAAACCGGAAAGTTTGTCAAAATTAAAAGTTTTATTTGGAGTTGATTAGATGTTCAATTTAGGGCAAGAAGACATGCTGAACACTTATGTGAAAACAACTTTTTACCCGGACATGTAGTTCGTCCGGAATCCGGCCAAAACCGGAAAACTGTTGGAAGTCAAAGTTTTATTTCTAGTTGATTAGATAAGCGATTTAGGGGTAAGAAGAGATGCTGAGTCCCTGTGTGACAATCGTATTTTACTTGGACATATAGTTCGACCGGAATCCGGCTGGAATCGGAAAATTTGTTATAAGCTAAATTTCTATTTGAAATTGATTCGATGTTCATTACTGGGGAAAGAAGATACCCTGATTTCGTCTTTGAGCTTTCTTTTTTCGCCGGACAAGTAGTGGAGTTCGGCCGGAACCGGGAAATTGGCAGAAGTGGCAGGAAGTTTTCGTCAAAACAGATATGACTTATATGGGTAAACACACATGCTGAATCCAAATCTGAACTTGGTTTTCTCAGGTGATTAGCTATTTGGCCTTAATCTGTTTCTGAATTTTAATTGTAAAAATGTTCAAGGAGTCTGGCGAAGACTGGGACAAGACCCATTTGTCTGGATCAGATATTGAATTTTTGGGATCCCGTCGAAACCTTTGGTCTTGTTTTCAAAGTCAGCTTGGGCTCAAAGAGTATTTATCGCTTGAAGGGATTTTTTTTCTCTTATGAACTACTATTTTACAGACAAATAGAACTTAATGCTTTCGTCATTACTATTCTGGGAAAAATGGATGCTCAACTCTATGACCACATGCTTCAGAAAGCAGCTGATAGTATTTTAGTATTCTGCTGCTAAATTTGAATTTTTCGCGAGAAACGAGCCATAAAATCGACAATAATTTTGTTGTCGAATCTGAGCCACAAAAATCTTGTTGGTATCGGAAGCGCACGAACTGTTTGTGGGAGCACAAAAATTGCCTTAAAAGTATCTGGCAGCGAGGCACTCGTCTGTTACCATGGCCATCGTTTTTCTTCTGAAACTGTTCTCTCTAAGATGCAATCCATGTAATATTCCCTCCAATATTCCTTCATCCGATTAGGCCGGGGGCAATGGTACAACAGAAGGAACTCCGACGGACTAAAGCAATCGGAAACTCTCATCTCTAAAACAGAGAATCTCTTAGTGGAAATAGCCACGTTCTAGCGAAACTTGCCCCTCGGGGGTCAGGCTGTTTCATAAGTTTTCGTAAAACCACTAGATATCCTCAAAGGGAGAGCCTGGGGCGGCCGAAAGCTCAACCGACCAAGTTGAGATGTTAAGGTTCGAAGCTTCGGTTTGTCAGGTTTATCAAAGGCTTGAAATGTGAACTGCCTCAAGCAGCAGCATGCAATACATTCCTTACATAGTTCCTGAATGGTTGATTTCAAGAGAATCTCCTGCGACACGCTTCCTACTCCACCGGAGGGCGGGAGATAATTTGGGCGGAATAATAATTTTCTCATTTTCCTTGCCAATTCATCTGAAACATTGAGCGTGTTCAATCCTACTTACCGTAGTTACTACGCATGACGTCACGAATTCTGGCTTTTTGCCGTCAAGGCTGGAACAACTTTTCTATTTTCACGTTATCGCGCTACAGAGATCCGCAGTTACTACGCTTACTACGCTCCCGAGCGTGGTAAGCATAGGTTGTTAAGAGAATAAGATACCTTGGATTCGTGTTAACTAACAACGGAAGTTTTAAGTCACATATTGATGAGGTGGTTAATAGAGGTAAAGTAGCCATGTCAGCTATTTTTCGGAATCAGTCAAGTGTGGGTATAAAAAACCTTAAAATGCATAAAAGAATATTTAATACAAAAGTTTTGCCAATTTTAGAATATGGAGCAGAGATATGGGGCGGAGAGACGGCCAAACAACTAGAGTCGCTCCAACTTCAGTATTACAAAAGGGTATTTGGACTACATCTGACAACCCATTCTCAAATTTTAAAGGGTGATATAGGTTTATATTAAAGTTACGTATGGCTATCCTGATGATTAGATTATGGTTAAAAAGGATAGACTAGCTAGGTTAGCTTATGATGCTGAATAATGGTTTGAAACATTCTTGGCCGTTCCAGGAAAGCTGTTACTGGAGCGAGTTAAGCGAGTAGGAATGCCGTATATATGGAATGAAGGTCTTGGTTTTGCCAAAAGATCTAGAACGTCAGATTAGAGTGGTTTTAGAAGGTCAGGAAATCCAGTGTTGGCAGAGTATTGTTAATAGTTCTATAACACTGAGTCATTATCAAGTGGTTAAAGTTTGTTTTGGTATGGAAGTGTATTTTAAGTTCAATCTACCCGGGAAAGTTTTATGTCGTTGGATCCAACTAAGGGCAATCTGCCTTCCAATTCAGAGCAGGCAGAAGGTTTGTTTTAGAGAGGTAGTGTGTTCCTGATGGGCGGTATGCTTGCCCACTTTGTGAGAAGGAGGAAGAAAATTTGGACCATTTCCTCAGTAGATGCCCGAAGCTTTCTGATTTAAGGAGAATGTATCTAGACGGTGTAATTTTGTCAATTCCTGAAATTTTGAGTAATACTAACCCTACCGTTATTACTCGAGTGGGCGTGTACATAGACAAATCTTTAGAGTTAAGAAGGAGGCTGATTGTTTAAGTTATATCTTTGTTTTTGTTTGTTTGTGTATATGGCCCTTGGGCTTTTGAAATACACTGATCTGTCTATCTATTTATCTATAGTTACTGTTAGTTACTATCTCGAGAAGGAAGGCGTAGTAACTTTTGGTGAGGTTGGAACAGGAATAGTAATTAATAGTTACTTTTTATAGAAGGGTGGAACACGCTCAAAGAGAACCAAGAACTTTGGTTCCCTCAAGGTCAAGTTCATAACTTGACCAGAACTGGACATAGGACGATGAAATTCCTACTACATGTGGATTCTAGGCCTGGGAAATTACTTTTGAAGTTGCACCCGTGTAAATACGCATTTTGATGGGTCCTGACCCCCCCCCCCCCCCCCCTTCCCGTTCATGGGCAGCTATGACAGGTAAGTCCTCTTGTACATTTGGGGATATACATCTATGGATAAGGATTAAAGAGCAACAAATAAGACGCGTTCTTTAATGAACACTTGGAAACTGGACTGTTTTGTCACATTATCGATGATATACCGTTCTTAATAAATTGTGACAAACGGGGTAATTGAGTGCTACAGTTCGGTTTATTGCACATGTGATTACCTTGATAATGTAAAAGAGGTTTAAAGGGTCAGACTGGCTGGCAGACCATAGTTGGAACTCCAGCTATTCGTGCAAGATCTTCAACATTTCTTTGGATTTATACTTGCGGTTTGTTCACATTTAAAGCTTTTGAAGTGGGATGGTTACAAATATTAGGTTATTTCAATACTATTTGGGATGTGAAACGTCTTGGTTCTAAAGCTGTTATATAAAATATGTGATAAACATTTTACTTTCACACTCCAAGCCTGAGCTCTTGCGCACTTATTTGTGACTATTTTAGATACCTAAATAAAGCGAACGGACTCGAGACTGCTCAGTAGACGTGATGATTTACAGAACGGAGCAAGATATATGACGTGCGGTAACACCAATAGACTTGTAAATAAGACCATTCAAACTTCTCAGAATGGGAATCTTACTATACAAATATTTACCTTCGCATGAACAAGAAGTAAGATTTCACATTCAGATAAATGTAGAGCTAGCCACCCCTTCCTGCCTAAAAGCCTTTAAAATTCCTCTCTAAGCCACTTCAAAAAATGCCGTCCTGGGCTTTTTCCCCTTCACATGTTTTTCACGGCAGGATTAACAAAAAGGTTAAAGACCATTATGTTCCGACGATCCCCGCTACCTCCCCGGAGACCTTCTCCTTCTGAGACCCTCTCCAGACTGGAGGAACTTCACATATATTGAGTTCGGCCTTGATCTGAAACTGTCACTGACATGGTTTTCTCGAAGGAAACTTCAACCGCGATCTTAGATTACAATGTAGGATTTCCCGTTCTAAATGAGATACGGGGATCTCCAATAGACGACACAACTTCAAAACATGACGAACAATAGTACCATGTTCTTCACAGCCGTGCTAACTACATTTTCATAATTTTTGGGCCCAGTGTTGTGTATGCCATCTGCACGAAGAAAGTACAAACTCAGAAAGTTAAAACTAATCTATCTGTTAGATGGTGCTCATGTCGTCATCTAGCACTTAGCACAATTTAACAGAATACCGAATCAGCTATGTTATTTCCAATGGTATAGTTTACTCAGTTTTCAGATTTTTTTTTCAGTTAGCACAGTTTTGAAGAACACGGTACAATATAAGGTCGTGTAGACTAGTACCATACCAAGGCCCTACTTCGATTCGTAGCCGTCTAGTTCTTATTTTCAACTGAACAGAATTAATATACCTTTCCATCTTAAATTCAGGAGTTAAAACATTTCACATTCAGGAATATCAGAAAGTATTCAAGAACACAGCGCAAATTCTTACAACTGCTCTAATCAACTTTAGAATAAACTTTTATTTCAAAGAAATTTCCGGTATTGACCGGCATCCGGACGTATTTGTCCAGCGAGGAAACTAAGTCCAAATCTGGATTCAGCATACAATAAAATATCATGCCTTAATTTGAAACCCAATCTTCCAGACTCAAAATTTACAAATGCAAAATGCCATCTGCGAACTTGGCTTGAACTTTGATTAGTATAAAATATCGAGAGTTATCGTAATAACAAACGGACGGCGAAAAAGCATTACAAACTAGTAGGTATCCCTCCCTAACACATTTTGGGTCTCAAATACCTCCACGCTCTCAGGACTCCGGCAGACAAACCAGCATGTCGCCATCGCCTATAAAAAGGAGATTGACTAGCCTATACTTAGTTTGCGGACTATGTCCAGCCCTGCAACTATCCATAAAGTTAACTTAAATACACTGCCTTTGCAGCAGGTGCACCCTCCCCCTCCAACAATCTAGCCAACTCAAGAAACAAACCCTTGATCTACCCACCAGCACCTTCCTAAGACTTCATGAACTACTTGATATGACCCCGATGCTGATTCACGGTCCGGTTCGTCTCTATGCGTTTTCCCTCTCATAATGTAAAGATGGCCGAGCACACCCCATTTGACAGCCTGAAGAGGACCCTTGCCAAGCAGGGCCGAAGTATCGCTGCAAAAGCATCGTAGCTGACGTATACACATTGTTTGAATATATGTTTCCCAGTCAACATGGGCTCAAGGAGTATTTGACCCAGAAGCCAATCCCATGAAAGATCATCGCCTCTGATATCTGCTAATTCAATTTCCGATTTCGGAGCTACCAGTCTGGCAAAAAAAAATAAAGCTAAAAATCAAATTCAGCGTATCTCCTTCCCCCTACATCGATCATCTGATCAACTTCAAATGAAACTTTTATTTATAACAAATTTTCCGGTTTCAGCCGGATTCCGGGCGAACTATATGTCCGGGCAAAAACGATTGTCATAAAATATACTGAAGCACCATCTCTTTTTACCGAGAAGTCAGACATAGAATCAACTATAAATGAAACTTTTACTTTTAACAAATTTTCCAGTTTTTGCCGGATTCCGGGCGAACTACTTGTCTGGGGAGTTCAGCATGTCTTCTTACCCCTTTATCGACTATTTATTTATTTATTTATGACCCGCTTTTTGCGTAACAGCGGAGTATAAAATACAAAAGTAAAATATACATATTAAAACACTTAAGCAAAAGTGGAGGGATACTTACGACATCGCAAAAGTTGTCCGTATGGAAGCATGATAACTCTCGAAAGGAATGAGGTATTTTGATGAAACTTGGTGTGAGGATTCTTTCGGTCAAAGGAAAGGTTGAGTTCATAGGTACCTATGGATGCCGATTGGGGGGGGGGGGGTTAAATTAAGGGGCTAACAGAATATTTTTAAACAGCTAATAAGATAGTAAAAGATATTCAAGAGAGACGCCTTCCTCTGGACAATTAATCTGTATCTACTATAACGTGCGACGCCAATTATAATGAAACTCGAGCTCACAGGTTAGGCGGGTTATATGTACATTAGCGTTAAATGTAGTGGATACAGCTGAATTGAGATTTCAGAGCCTACGATTGGAGACCTGAAGGGAGAAGAAACGGGCTGTCCAAAGACCCAATTTAGGTAAATGTATGACTCCAGACCTGAGGACGGCTGGGACCTCATTAGGCCCCGAAAGGGAAGACGTTACCGCTGTCGCATCGCTTTGGGACGAACTGAAAAGCTTCTAGACCAATGGGGCTGAAGGAAATAAAGAGGTAACTCGCCATAACTTTAGCGCTTCCAAGCGGACTAGTTGAAGTCCCCCAATACCTCATTATCAACACGTGCGACTGACAAATAAAATAAATCCACAGGTTGATGAGTAAAAAATGTATGAAAAAAAAAAAAAAAAAAAAAAAAAGAGAATGGAAGATATTTAGAAACTAGCGCAACTGGAGCGCTGAGCTGGAATAAGACAAATTCTTTCGAAACGACGCGGAACATCCGCTACCGACCCAGCGTCATTGCTCAAAGTGCCATATACCGATCACTTTTCGGTCTGTCGGTCGGTCTGTCAGGCCACTCATCTCGAGTTAGGGTACTTCCAGATGTGCTAGGACGATGAAACTTGGCCGGCATATTAGGGACCCTACCAAAAATAACTTGGACATAGTCACTTCCCCGATTCAACCACCATGGGTGAGTGGAGGGAGGGGGAACAGGGAATATTGACGTATTTTTTATTTTTGAACGGGAATCGGATCGTAATGAGACTTGACGTTTGGATGCCATAATCGTGTGTCATATCCAATGTGGACGGATCGGGATGAACCTTGGTGGGAAGGACAAGCACAAGCCCCAGGTACGTAGTTGACAAGACCGGATCGGATCCGAGCACTGTGGGGGGACTTGGAGGGAGGGTTCCGGAATTCCGGTGATTCCGACCTAAGTCGCTTACACATGTGCTAGGACGATAAGACTTTGCAGGCATATTAGTGACCCGGCCAAACTAACTTGGAAACAGCCACTTCCCCGATCCGACCGCCGTGGGGGAGTGGAGGGAGGGGGAACCCGGAATATTGACGTATTTATAGCTTTTAAATTGGGAATCGGATCTTGATGAAACTTGATATTTGGAAAGACGTCGTGTCTCAGATGTCCCACTTCAAGTCCAGAATAGATCCGGTGGCTTTGGGGGGAGCTGGAGGGGGCAACCGGAAATCGTGTGACATTTCAGAGTGGACGGATCGGGATTAAACTTGATGGAAGTGGAGGAGGGGTAATCCGGAATATTGACGTATTTATAGCATTGGAACAGGGAATCGGATCTTAACGAAACTTGGTATTTGGTAAGACCTCCTGTCTTAGATGTCCCATTTCAAGTGCGGACAGTATCCGATCAATGTCGGTGAGTTGGGGGGGGGGGGGGGGCAGAAATTTTGTGACACGCTTGTTTTGGTGAACATTAGAGACTTGACAAGATTGGCTTAGAAATTGTCACTTCCCAGATCCGACCATCCCTTAAAGTACTCAGCTTAACTGTGAAGTGTAAAAATACGTTTAAGCAAAATCTACATTTTCATGACCCCCTTGAGTCCATGATTATTTTTGCCTCAACGGTTTTGATTACGATGATTACAGAAAGAAAAAAAAATTACCAAACGATACAATCTCGTGATTTCCAAGGGTCCATCGTCATTGTTATTTACCAAGTCTTGCAACTGCCACGTGAGCTTCTAGCTCTTTTTTCACGATGGGGTGGTGTCGCCTGGGGTGAGGTGCAGGAAGGTAATTGGTTAGTGTTTTTTTTAGAGGTAAGGTTGTGTCTGAGAGTAGAAGCAGTGACCACTCTGCGTTATTATGTTCAAAATGTAAAGATTGTGGTTCTCGGCCTCCAGGAATGGACATGTGTGATTTGATTATGTGTGATTTATATTGTCGTTTGTTAATAAACCCATTGAACTTGAACTTGAACTTACAGTTAGTAATTCGTGCGAGCTCCCGTTGAAACGCATTGCCGATGCAAATTTAGTCGCAATATATAGATTGTTGTGTTTGGATTATTTGGAGATTTGATCCCATGTTTGTATTTTTATTTAATATTTGTCACGTTCTCCCTGTTTTCACTTCATCGCTGATGGGCTTAAAGGTTGAACAAAAATAACTAAATAGATGTATGTCCCTGTCATGTCCAGTAGGATGCGCAGAAGTAAATAAATGTATGTCCCTGCGACTTCGTGGGTTGAAAGGTTGAATATTAAATAACTACATATCTCAGTCCCGTGCAGTAAGGGTATGACTAAGTATGAGCACGTAGGTATAGCGTATCAAGACGCAAGGTTGAATACTCTTGATGACTAACTCTCCTTGCCGATGCAAAATCGCCAGGTACCTAGCGAAAGAGCCAGAAGCGGTACCACCTCCGGTATCACAGCTGCTCCCGAAGATCGTCGTGATTGTTTGACACAGGACTTGATTTGTTGAGTTTGAGTCGTTCGTGAGATGTTTTCTCGTTCTTCCTGAGGATCACTGGCGTTTTTTGGACTTAGTCATATAGAGTATTCCGCTACGAAGATTCCCGATTATTGATTCCCGCAAAAGAAACGCAGCAAGTCTGACGATCTCATTTGCCCTCGGGAAATAACCCTTCTGTCATCCATCCAGAGAAAAAGTGCGCAATCATCTCGCAAGACGGAGCCGGGGAATTCCCCCATCTACACGAAAACAGGCTAAAGTTGCGAAACACCAAGTAAAGACCCCCCCCCCTCAAATCAGTCCACGAAACACCACCATCGAAATAGGCTGTAGATAGGGAGTCAAGGAAGTGCTCACTAGCTCCCCTCCTAAAATTACTAAGAATCGACGAATACTGGCGAGCGCAACTCGAAAGCTGAAACTCGAAAGCACGGAATCGCTGGTTCGAGTCTTGGTGGTAACTACCGTCTGCTTCGGGGCGTGGGTTAGTGGCGTTAACCTGTGATACAAGCTTAACTACTACCACGTTCAAATGTGTAACTAGAGAAATTTGGGGAAGGTTCCCTAGAAGGGTGAGAGAAAGCACTAATGTGGCTTGCGCCAACCCACCGATTGCAGTGGCTGAGGGTAGGGAATCGGAGATCATGTCCGTCCAGAGTGGCCTGACGAAGCTAATGATGCACCTTACCTTTCCCTCCCTTTTACTTGGAAGATTCTACTCAATAAATAATCACCATCATCAACCGCAAACTATTAACCGGGATACTAGGCCTACGTAGTAACAGCTTGCAGGTGCAATTCACGATTTTAAAGCTCAGCATTCTTAGCAGATTAAGTAGTACGGAAACGCTACCCCAAATTAGCGCCTGAAACAGTTCGCCAAAGCTAGAGTTTCTCACTTCAACGTTATGGTTATTTTGCTTTATTACTAATTACTACTATAAGCTTACGATAATTTTCTTTATTTAACTTTTTTGCCAATCATTTGGGTGAATTGGCAATTCTTCAGTTTTAACCTTGTTTCGTTGATGAGTTTTATGCGTCAACTCGTGAGTTGCGTTTCCAATCGTACCTCTTTCCGCTGGGCACACTGTATTGTAAAGCAAAGCATGTAAAGTTTAAATGAAAAGTCAGCTTATTTGTATTTTTTGGATTTGAATAAACTTGATCGGTTTGCAAGGGATTTTTTAGTTTTCATCTTGGCTCCTGGCAGTGACGTTCAGGAAAATAAACAATAACATGCAGCGAAAAAAAGAAATTGAACTCCTGGCCGACAAGACAAAGTTAATCCGGCTTCGAAGAGTCTTAATTTGAACAAAAAGTGTGCATTTCAATGGCTAGTGAGGCGAAGCACAAGAAATGTTCGATTCCAGGTTCATTGTAAAAAAAAATCTTGCAGTATTTGCTACTGGGATTAATCTTGTCTCTAAAAAGATAATCTTACCTCTAATCCGGATTAATCTTATCTGAATACAGATAAGAGAATCCGAGTAGCAGATACTGCAGTTAACTTTAATCCTTACTCGGAGAAACTTTTTATAGTGTTGGAAGATCGCATCTGGAGAATGCCAGCTATTGCGAAAAAAAGATGAACTGTTCTGCAACCTTTTAGCTATGTATTTGCTATAGGTTTCAAGGATACAGCCACCATAGGTACCACAAATCCGAAAGAAGCAGTTCATTCGATGAAAATCGATATTCTGAATAGCTGAGCACACATTTTCATCGGGTCTTAAAGCGTACCTAAGTAAATAGGTGATGAGCTCGACTCTCATACCTTAGCCCTACTCGATTAAACTTTAAGGTAGCCTAAAACCCTAATGGTATACCTAGAACTTTAAGCACAAAATCAAGCTTATGGAAAATAAGTCGTGTAACGACTTGAAGAACCTCTATCTGGAACCTATGCTTCTGGTTTGACAACAGACGTTGACGGTGACTTGATTAGCACCAGTTAGTTCCCTGTGCTATATTGTTTATATTTTGTTTGTGTTCTTCCTTTTGGGATCCCAAAACGTAAACGGAGGGATACATCGCAAAATTTGTCCGTCAGTAAGCACGATAACTCTCGAAGGTAACGAGATATTTGATGACACTTGGTGTGAGGACTCTTTGTGTCAAGGGTAGATGGGCTCTGTAGCTCAACATTTAAGGGTGAGCGAGGGGTTTCAAATAAAGGGGCGAACAAAAAATTTGTAAGCAGCTAATGAGATAGTCGATATATGGTAAGAAGACATGCTGAATGAAAACCATTTTCTCGCCGGACAAGTAGTTCGCCCGGAATCCGGCAAAAAGCGGAATGTTTGTTAAAAGTAAAAGTTTTATAAAAAAAAAAAGTTGATGAGATGTTCGATTCAGGGATAAGAAGAGATGCTGAGCATTTATATGAAAATCATCTTCTTGTCGGACAAGTAGTTCGCCCGGAATCCGTCCTAAACCGGAAAACTTGTTAAAAGTTAAAGTTTTATCTGAAGTTAATTAGATGTTCAATTTAGGGGTAAGAAGACACGCTGAATCCACTTCTAACAATCATTTCGAAAGACTTTGGCGAAGATCAACTCGAAAGACTTTGGTTCAGAATTTGCTCCTCCAAATCAAGTACTGCATCGAAAGAACTGCCTTCGTCTGGCATGTCTATTTCAGTTCTGTGGATTGCTGACAGTGGAAGATTGTCACGGCAGTGACAGTGGAAGATTGTTCGTCGTTGAAGGTCAAATAATATACACTCTGTAAACGCAGAAACTCATTATCTGGATTACCTGGCCTCAAGCTAGGGTCACCATCATCATCAGATGACAGAATGAGGCCAGACTCTTCGCCTGGTACGAAAAGAAGCATTGCACCTTCTTCAGCAGTGAACTTTCAAGCAAATCGTCCTTCTCTTTCTTGGAAGATTTTCTCCTATTGACGTCGAGAGCAGAGACCTCATCCAACGCTATTGCTTGGTACGTCGTTAGCTGTTTCGATGCCGGAAGAGACCGCTCATGCTGCAGCTGCTATATAGGTCAGCTTAGTACTTCCAGGGTAGATACTGATAAGTTACGTAGCTGACTTAGCCACATCGGGGCTGATAAAGCATCCATAAAAGAAAAATTACATCCATGTATGTCCATCCTATGAAGAACTATGGACCTGAGGTGACCATTTGGTTACCCGATTGTTTTTCAATTTTTTCAATTTATTTTAAAAATTCCTTCACGGGCAAGCGGAACATTGGATTTTTCGTCATAAACATAATAACATTAACACCTTTGTCATAATTTTGTCATAAATAATAAACTTATATACAATTCGAATCACTATAAGTGATCATTTACAATTACACTTATATTAGAACTGAAATTCAAATCACTATAACATAAACAGGAGTTACAACGAATTATGCATTTCGATGAATGACGTCACATTAAACGTATGTAAGAACTAGGATTCAAACAATTATAAAATAAGCACGAATTACGATGAATTATACATTTCGAAGAAAGACGGTAGGAAGCTTTTTCTGTATCGGTCATGAGATGCCGAAACCGGATGTAGCTTAGGAATCGGCTGCGAAACCATTCGCGCAGGTCTAGGCCTAACGGGTTCAAACTCAGGCGGGAAAATGTCTCGCAGACGATGATTCTCAAGCGTCTTAACTCCAAATTTAAGGCACATTTTTCCCGACGTTGGGCCAAAGATTCCAGCTTGAAACTCCGAAGAAGCTCAATGTATGGCACCTTTGGCGATTTGGAAGTAACAAGGAGGGCTCGGAATTGCAATCTCTCCAACGAATTCGACTGATCCCGTGTCAAACCGAAGTGCCATACCTGACAACAATATTCTAAAGTGGGGCGGATAAAAGACAAGAAAGTTTTTAAAAGGTGCTCGGTAGGGACGCCGTAACGGGATAATAATTTTAGGGATTGGATTGCCATATTACCCTTTTTAAGCATGCTGTCCACTTGTTTGATCCATTTTAAGTCATGGGTAATATGGATTCCCAGTAACTTTATGTGTTTCACACACTGGGCAGTGGGGAGGGGAGGGTAAAAGTCCGGCATGCTTTTTAAAAATGATATAGTGAGCACCAAAGATTTATCCACGTTGACGACCATGTCATCCATAGCTGCCTCATCACAGATATCATCGATGATAACCTTAGCACTGCTTTTAATATTTCTTCTGCACACTTCAAGCAGCGACAGGTCGTCCACGAATTTCCACCTATCTGCGAAAGAAAGTGCGAGCTCATTGACCATAACCAAAAAAAGAAGCGGTCCCAACAGAGTACCTTGGGGTACACCGCAAAAAATAGGTAAAATATCTGAAAATATCGTTTTATACTTAGTTTGTTGTGTTCGGTTTGACAGAAGCTGTGCAACAATTCGTACCAGAAACGGCTCAATTTTAAATTTATTTGGGTCTTGGGTCCGACAAACATCTACATGTTTCAGACTGCATTTGAAATGACATTTAAGTTCACTACGTCGCAACAAACCTTTAAAGTTTAACCGAAAAGGGCTGGGATAGGGCAATCTAGTTACCCATCATTTATTCACTTAAATTGTCTTTAAGACCCAGCTGAAAATGCGTTACTTCGTTGTTCCGCTATTCAGGAATAATCAATTTTCAAATAGTGGAATTTCCGTGTGACTGTGGTACCTCATGCGCTTGTATTTTTGTCGTATGCCTTACGAGAAAGATTTATGTTGTTTTTTTTTGTTCAGGCACTGAGCAATCTTCACCAATCTCACCACTGCCCACTGAAAAGCCACGTTTGTGTTGAGATTAAAATTTTCCGCGTCATAGTAGAATTTACGCTGTGGGGACGGCTGCAGATATTCTGAACGTCATAACTAGAGCAGATAGTGGAAAAAAAAAACTTTGCAGAATCCAAATAATTCAGTGTATTAATTAAATGACACAAAAATAAGTTGACTTTTCAGTTAAACTTTGAAAGATCAAACACGAGACTCAAATCTGCACACAACCAAGCTTCCCTAAGCTCTAAAATATTAAACCAAGGTCCAAAGGTCAGGGGTCTAGAAAAGGACAAAGAACGTCGGAGAGCCAAGGCCAATCCAAATACTATGGAACTGGTACTGAACTTCCGAATCCCATCCTGAAATCCAATATATGAACTATAAGAACTTACGGCCGACCCATGATGAAAATGCCTGTGCCATGTCGCACGCTGGACAGTTCAGCAAAGGAAGTTCGAAGGGATTCAAAAGAGAGCTTGTTGTATAATTCTTGGTCAGAAAGATAGCCTAAAGACATTGCGTCTACAAACCCTATCTGATGGGAGACACGAACTTCTAA
Organism: Branchinecta lynchi; assembly: GCA_023053575.1. Classification (NCBI taxonomy): domain Eukaryota; kingdom Metazoa; phylum Arthropoda; class Branchiopoda; order Anostraca; family Branchinectidae; genus Branchinecta; species Branchinecta lynchi. Next base: position 19,560,047 of record JAKZAP010000008.1, on the reverse strand, counting down.
TGAAATTTGGCAAAAAATGTCTGGCCTATTTTTATGGCACTTGGCCGAAGTGATCGTAATTTCTTCCGTCCCTCGGTCCTGGTTTTGATAGTTCGGGCACTTCCACATAAGCTAGGACGACGAAACTTGGCAGGCATACGTGGACCCGACCAGATTATATTGGAAACAGGTCGTTTCCTCAATCCGACAATCTGTGGGAGGAGGGACTGGAGGAAGAGGGAATCCGAAAAATTTAGATATTTTTTTTTTTTTACTTATGAACGGGTGATCGGATCTTAATGAAACTTGACATTTAGAAAGCCCTTGTGTCTCAGACGTCTGGCCTCAAATCAGAACCGGATCCGGGAGAGTTGGGAGAGGACCGGAAATCTTGCGAAAACGCTTCCAGACTCCCGCCAACTCCCCCCACAGTGAACGAATCCAGTCCAGTTATGTCAGCGATAGATCCAGAAGGTGTGCTTGTTCTTCCTACTAAGTTTCATCCCGTTCGGAAGTGAACTGGGTCGTCTGAGGCACGATAACTTTCCAAATATCAAGTTTCATCAAGATCCGATCACCCCTTCGAAAGTTATACATACCTCAAACATCTTCGGATTCCCTCTCACTCCACCCCCCCACCCCCCTCCAGATGGCTGGATCGGGGAAGTGACTATTTCCATGTTAATCTGGTGGGGTCCTTGATACGAGTGCCAAGTTTCATCGTCCTAGCTTATGTGAAAGTGAACAAGCAAAACCCGGACCGACAGACCGATGCACGGACAGAAACTGCAACCGCTATATGGCACTTGGCCGAAGGGCACGTATCATAAAAAGGGTACAAAAGACCAGGCAGAAAACTAAAGACCCATAAGCATAAGGTATGTTATGGCTAAAATTCTTGACTCTATTATAAAAGATGCCATCACAAGCCACACGTGCAAAACAACCTGATGTTTGCCGGGAAGCATGGTTTCCGTTAGGGAAAGGTCTGTTGATACGAACCTGACATACTCATATGACGGGTTGTCGACAAAACGTCTCCATTCGAAACGTGCCCTGGCGAAATGTCCCCTGACAAAACGTCACCGTGACATAACGTCCCCGTGGCGAAACGTCCCCGATCAAAACGTCCCCTGGCGAGACATCCCCATGGCAAAACGTCCTCGGTTAATTTTTTTTCATCGCTGAGGGACAGCTAGGCCTATGAGACTACTGATTGCGTCGTTGGTTCAGGCAAAACATCTTTTTGGAATATAAACTTTTGAAAACCACGTCGGTTTGCCGGATGACTACTTCAGCATTTAGCCGATGCTCAAGAAACAAACCAAAGTGTTGCTCCCGGCTATACCCATGTCTTAAAGAAAGCACAAAGATTTGGTAGTTTGTCAGCTATCGTTTTATCTTTAATTTAACTGGTTTGTTTGTGTGTTAGTTTACACTGCGATATAACTCATTGATCTCGCTTTTGTTCGATATTTGATTTGGTGATATTTATTATTAAAAACTTTTATTAAAGGATCACATCCGTCTAACCTAGATTTACTTATCTCGCTACTTAACTAATACATAACTATTCGTTCCATCCGCTTTTGTTTCCTTGCTTCCCGTGCCATTTTTATCCAGCATAACGGCACTACGATTATTTTGCATTTTCCTTGTTTGACTCTCTTTGAGCCACAGCGGGTTTGCCCTTTCTCTGAGTTGCATATCGGTGCTCCTGAGATTGTGCGACCTAGGACTGATTAGTTACGAGTCAATTGCAAGGCATTTAACACTACATAAGCGACCGGTCCTATGCCCGATTTTTGCTGCTTATAAGGAATGTTCAAACATCTGTAATGCACACTGAAGTTGTTTTACCTCGATCATGCACCTGAAGATCGAAGCGAACTTCAAAATCTATGCTTGGGGACGTTTCGCCACGGGGATGTTTTGCCGTGGGGACGTTTTGACACGGGGATGTTTTGTCATGGGGACATTTTGTCACGTGGACGTTTTGTCACGAGGACGTTTTGGCACGGGGACGTTTCGCCGACATTTCGTCAGGGGACGTTTTGTCATGGGGACGTTTCGTAGGTAAGCCCATATGACGAGGTAACTAAGCTGCTAGAAAATGGGTTTCCAGTTGATATTGTTCTGTTGGACTGGCTAAGGCCTTCGACAAAGTTTTCCATCCATTGCTGCTGAATAAACTAAAGGGCCTGAAAATCCACAGTAGAGTAATTGCCTGGATTGGCAAATTCTTGACCAGACGCACTAAATGTTTTAAAACCAGGAAACTTTGTCCTTCCGGAGGACGTTATCGTGAACAGTCGAGTTCCACAAGGCACTATACTTGGGCTCAGCCTCTTCAACCTTTACATCAACGATGCACAATCTGTAATCAGGAGCAAAATTATCCCTATGCTGACGATTCAAAACTAATCAACTCTATTGAAAACAGCGATAAAGTCTTAGTCCTTCAAAACGACATCAATAGAAAAAAATCCTAGGCATCAGTACACAATGTCAAACCCCTATGGGCCCAGTGTCCCACTTGCAGCAGAGGAGGAAGAAATAGACCTAGGCGTCATCGTAGACCAAGGATTTAAATTCAGCAGTCACACCAAAACTGTAGCAGCAGCGGCAAACCAAACCCTAGGTACATCAATCGGATGTTCTCGACTCGATGCAAAGCAGTAGTCACTAAGCTTCACAAAGGCCTTGAGAGACCAAAGCTAGAAGTCGGAATGTGAATTTCCAGCCCATATTTCAAGAAAGACTGTGAAGTGCTAGAGAGAGAGCCCCAAAACTGGCCTCGCGCGTGAAGGATGTCCAATGCAGAGAACGATTGCAGCAACGGAAACTACATGAGACATAGTGGTGACGTTATGCAAACGTACAAACTCATTCAAAATCAAGTCTTGCCTCACCTCTACACTTCTACAAAACAAGCCACAAGAACTCTTCCGAGGTCGCAGTAAGAAGATTCCAAAGCAATTTGCTCACAAAAGGATCTGTAACCAGAGGCGTCACGACTGGGGGGGGGGGGGGGGACGCCCCCCCCCCCCCGATGCTGTCGAAGCGCCACGATCTTCCGTCAAAGCGGTTAATTTTTTTCAAACTGGTCAATTTTTCGTCAAAACAGTCTTTTTTTTTAAAATCAGTGGATTTTTCTGAAAATCAGTCATTTTTCTCAAAAATGTCATTTTTCTCAACAATGTAATTTTTCTCAACAATGTCATTTTTCTCAAAAATGTCATTTTTGTTGTTCAAAACAGTCGTTTTTTCTGCAGAAAAAATCGGTAAAAATTACCAGCAAGTCGGTAAATAACTCGTCCCCCCCCCCCCCCAAACATTTTGGCTAGTAACGCCTCTGTCTGTAAGCACTTCTTCTCAACCAGAGTGGTGAAAAACTGGAACACCCTGTCAGAGAAAACAGTCAGTGCACAGACAAAGGACTAATTCAAATCCAACCTTGACAGGGACTGGGAAGCGAAACCCTGAAAGTATGAGTGGGATGCCCCGGTAGGATATCTAGTTTCCCTAGAGTCCAAGTATTTCCGGCATTGAGCCGGATCGTCTAGGGCATTTTACTGTTCTACCTTTTAAGTTTAGATCCACTCGTTCCCGGTACCACTCCAACTCCCCCTGCCGCGGCCGTATCTAGTTCGGAGACACAAGTGAATCATCTAAAACATCTTCTTTTATCTTCTTTTACCGCCTATCAAGTTTCTATCAAATCTGAGCATATTTCGGAAAATTCCGACCCCCCCCCCCCCCCCCATCAAGCTCGGATTCGGTTCGGACCCTAAAATATGTAATCTAGGGCATAAGATTTTTCACTCGAGCTGGGATCGGGCCGTCCAATTTTTTTTCCAAGGGGGACCGCAGCGTCTTTTCAAAGACGAAGGTCTGTAATCTTCGATTAAGTACTTATTTTTAAATATCAGTCGAATAGGTCGATTAATTATTTGAGATCAGTGAAGGACATCGTCAGAATGTATGTCGTCTTGCAGTTTCTGTTAACAGCAATAGTTTCTCAGAAAATATGTAAACACACGTCTAGACAAGTGCGGCGAAGGTCTTCTTCAAACTACCGTAAAGACATAGGCCAATCGCAGCCAAGGCCTTCTTAAGAATATAGTAGTAAATACATATAGGCAAACGTTTGCTCAAACATAACAACAACAAGAATTCTTCGTGGGCTTCGTGTTTAGAATCCTTCGGCAGACTTGTCTTGGCGTTCAAAGTGAACAGTTGTTGAGTCGGTAAAGTAATTCTCTTTTCTAATATTCGTATTCGATGAAAATAAGCATTAATCTCTAAGTCGGTTAAAATCACACGAATTGTTATTTTTAGTGTATTTTCCTGTCTCTCTGGATAAGGCGATAGTGTTTTCTTGATCTACAACTTTTGTGATTCTTGTTATCTGGGTTCAGTGTTTTTCTTTATGGATAGTGGGCAAATTTCTAGGAGCAGCAAGTGACATCAGTTAGACAAAGCCTTTCTTTGCACGGGTCCTGGGCGCCTTGCGGTTTTTCAGGCTGTCTGGTACCAAGGGTGGGCCTAGCGGTCTAGATTAACTAAGGCGTGCCTCGGCCCTAGCTCCCTTTGAGTAGTCTGTTCTGTCTTGGACCAAGGGTGGTCATAGCGGCGCAGATTTGCGAGGGGGAGTTCCTGCGTACGTGCTTACCGAGGCTTAGGCGTAAACTCATTGGCCATAAATTCAGTGACGTACCGTGATTATTCTTATCTTTGGATTTCTTTATCACGTCGCTTCGTTTTATAAATAAAATCAATTGCCGGTATCTATTTTTCTTGTTTGGTTCTGCTATAATTCCTGGGCGGAGAGGTGGCCTTCCGGGAGGGTTTTAGCATCCGGGGGCCTTGCTCGCGCTACCTATTTACTTCTCCCCGTTCGGCGATTATAGGTCCTCGGAACGAAAAATTTTATAACGCGGCGCCCGACCTAATTTGGGTCAGGGAACTTGCATCCCATTCGTTTGGTTTATGTGCACGTCAAAAATTTTCCGGCCCCCCCCCCCCCCTCCAACTCCAATCCTGGCCGCATGTGGTTCGGACAAATGTTTTGCATATCTAGGCCATCAAGTTTTTATCACCCATAAAGTTTCACTCGTACCAAAACACCTGTTCGAAACCTACGGAAGTCGGTATTTTCCGGATTCCACTTCCCTTAGCTCCCTAAAAAATGGTTGGATCCAGGAACGGAAGTTTTCTTACGGCATCGTATTGGGTTCTTAAGTCCATTTGGTCGGGTCAGTAATATGCCCGCCAAGTTTTATCGTCCGTTCACATTTGGAAGTGTCGTAACTCGCGATAACCGGAATTTCAGGAAACCTCCTCGAACTCCCCCCAAAGAGCCCCGATACGATTTGGTTCTGTCAAGAACGCTCGCAAGAACGTGTCTAGGGCTTATGCTTGTTTTTCCTATCAAATTCTATCCCGATCCCTCGACTCTAAGCGTTTCACGGATTTCCGATGCCCCCCTCCAACTCCCACCGATCCGATCCGGACTTAACGTGGAACATCTAAGACGATAGCTCTTTCTACTTGAGTATTTAGTCGGGTCAGTAGTATGCCCGCCAAGTTTTATCGTCCTTGGCACATCTGGAAGTGTCATAACTCGCGATAACCGGAATTCCAGGAAACCTCTTCGAACTCCCCCTAAACAGCCCCGATAATATCTGGTTCTGTCAAGAACGTCTAGGGCTTATGCTTGTTTTTCCTACCAAATTCTATCCCGATCCCTCGACTCGTTTCACGAATTTACGGTGCCCCCCTCCAACTCCCACTACAAGTATCGGATCCGGTCCGGACTTCATGTGGAACATCTGAGACGATAGCTCTTTCTGCTTGCCAAGTTTCATTCAAATCCTTTCACCCTTTCAAAAGTTATGACTTTTGAAAGGTAGATTTTTGGGATCCCAGAACGTAAGTGGAGGGATACCTATGACATCGCAAAAATGTTCGTCTGTCTGTAAGCACGATAACTCTCGAAGGGAATGAGATATTTTGATGAAACCTGGTGTGAGGATTCTTTGAGTCCACTAGATTCCAGATTCCCCATCCCTCCGCTCCCCCGACTATTCTCAAGGCAGTCTGTTCGGGTCCCTAATATACCTACCAAATTTCATCGTCCTAGTACCGAGTACAGTACCCGAATCCGTTCCGGTTATGTCAACGATTTCGTCCCGATCCCTCCACTCTAAGCGTTTCCCAAGATTTCCGGTCCCTCCCCCAAAGTCACTGGATCCTGTCCCGATTTTACGGGGGTCGCCTGACGCACGAGATCTCTGCAACTATCAAATTTCATTGCTATCCGATCACCCGTTAAAAAGTTATAAATACCTCAAGATTCTGGATTCCCCCTCCCTCCACTCCCCCCTCACCACTCAGATCGGGGAATTGACTATTTCCAACTTAATGATCTGTGGTACCTGATACGCCTTCCAAGTCTCATCGTCCTAGCTTACGTGGAAGTGCCCGAACTACCAAAACAGAACCGACCGACCGACAGATCGACAGAAATTTTGATCGCTACATAGCACTTGGCCGAATGGCAAGTGCCACAACCAGTTCAAACATAATATGGGACCAAAATCACTCAAACCAGCAACAGCCATAGGAGGACCATCCCCTTTTGTCGCTGGGCAATGCGAGTTAAGGTAAAAAACGTTCTGGCTTTAGCCCTGTCACTGTTCGCATGGCCCGGTTTTAGCTTGACCATCGCGGTTTTTGTTCCCATGGTTTTAATTAGATACCGAGATACCTCATAGCGATATCTACCGGAATTCTCATGCCTCTTTCCCAGCCAGTTCAACTCCCGAGAGGGCACCGATATCAACATGTCCTAATCTAGTACCGTAAACTTACGGCGGAGGCGGGCTCAAGTCAAAGAACAGCATGAGTGAACAGAGAAACGAGAGAAAAAAAATGTGATTTCCTGCCAACTGGGCAGACGGGCTTCTTCCCGACAGTGACGCAAAGAAAACATAGACGAGAATTATTGCTTTTTCCTATGAGACGAAAAAATCTCAAAATTAGAATACCAAATAACCGTCGTTTGTCTCCGCCAACCGCTGGCTCTTGTCAGCAAGTGCCATCGACAATGCCAAGAAGGAGCCTTCCGGGATTCCCCGACGAACTGAGCTCGAAAGATAAAATTTCCAGAGTCATAGAGCGTGTTCCACCCTTCTAACAATAGTTACTAATAGTTACTATTTCCGTTCCATCCTCACATAAAGTTACTACGCTGACCGTTCCAACCTTGTCAGAATAGTAACTAATAGTTACTATTTGCTTACCATGCTCGGGACAGTAGTAAGCGTAGTAACTATGCATCTCTGTAACGTGATTAGTCGGATTCACCCCTGGCGTGAGATCCTGCTGAAAAATAGAAAAATCGTTCCAGCCTTGATGGCCAAAAGCCAGAATTCGTGACGTCAGGCGTAGTAACTACGGTAAGTAGGATGGAACACGCTCATAGAAGACTACGAGTTTTTATAGCACTTGCCCTCCGGCCAAGTAACATGTAACGATCGCAACTTCTGTCCGTCCGTCGGTCGGTCGGTCTGGCCAGGTTTTTCTAGTAGGGGCACTTCCACATAAGCTAGTACGATGAAACTTGGTAGGCATATCAGGCACCCCAAGTCATTAAGTTTGAAATAATCACTTCCCCGATCCGAGCATCGTGGGGGGAGTAGGGGGAGGGGGAATCCGGAATATACAGGTATTTATAACTTTTGAACGGGTGATCGGATCTTAATGAAACTTAATATTTGGAAGGACCCCGTGTCTCAGACGACCCAATTTAAATCCAAACCGGATCCGGTGACTTAGGGGGGAGCTGAAGGGGAGGAACCGGAAATCTTGGGAAACGCTTAAGAGTGGAAGGATCGGGATGAAACTTGGTGGGAAGAACAAGCACAAGTCCTAGACACGTCGTTGACATAACCGGACCAGATTCGGGTACTGTGGGGGGTCGAGGGGGGGGAGAGGCCAGAATTTCGGTGATCCTGCTAGTTCGGTACTTCCGGATGTGCTAGGACGACCAAACTTGGGAGAGATGTCAGGGACCCGAACAGATTGACTTGATAACGGTCGTTTCCTGGATCAAACCATCGTGGGGGGGGGAGTGGAGGGATGGGGAGCCCGGAATCTGGTGGCATGCACAACTTTTGAACGGGTGATCGGAACTGAATGAAACTTGGAAAGTGGAAAGAATTATCGTCTCAGATAGTCCGTGTTAAGTCTTGGTCGAATCAGTTATTTGGGGGGGGGGGGGAGTTGAAGGGTGGATCGGACGGAAATTTCGTGAAAAACTTAAGAGTTGAGGGATTGGGATGGAACTTGGTGAGAAGAACAAGCATAAGCCTTAGATGCGTAATTGATAGAACCAGATCGTATCGGGGCTCTGTGGGGGGAGTCCGAGGATGTTTCCCGGAATTCTGGTGATCGTCAGTTACGATAGTTCCAGTTATTCTAAGAACAATTTTTTTGAAAAAATAATACTGTCTCGTATTCAGGATTATTTTGAGAAGAATGGGCTATGGCACCCTTCACAGCATGGTTTCAGAAAGAAAAGATCATGCAACACGCCGCCTTTAGAAGTTGTATCAGATTTTCAGAAAATGGGTGATCTTGGTGTGTTGTTCGACTGCGTCTATTTTGACTATTCCAAAGCGTTCGATAAAATTTCAACACGACTTCTTCTACAAAAATGTTCTAGTTATAAAATAGGTAGAAGGTCGTTAGCATGGATTGAGGATTATTTAACAAATAGGAGCCAACGAGTGCTAGTAGGTAGTGCATTGTCATCTTCAGCGAAAGTGTTGAGTGGTGTACCACAAGGTAGCTGCATTTGACCAGTACTGTTCTGTCTTTTCATCAATGATTTGCCTCTCGTGATTAAAAATTCTACAGTAAAATTATTTGCCGACGATGTCAAGTTATACCGGAAGGTTGAAAATCAGTCCGATTGTAAACTGCTGCAAGATGATACTGATTCGCTTCATGAATGGTCAAACCGCAACTCCATGTTCGTAAATGTAGATAAGACTACTGTAGTTCATTATTTGTCAAGTAGTGGAACGGAATTTCAGTACAGTATTGGTTCATCCAGCATTTGCACTACAGAAGTGGTTCGTGACTTAGGTGTTTACTTCGACAAGCATTTGAAATTTGATAGACATGTAGCTACCACAAGTAACAATGCAAATTTTCGTGTCCATACTATTAGACGCACATTCAGAAAATTCAACCTGCGAAGCTTCAAAACGTTATATATATCGCTGGTAAGGCCTTTGGTGGAGTACAATTCTTCGGTTTGGTACCCTATGAATAAAACGGATAGATTACGCATTGAGAAAGTTCAAAGACGCGCAACAAAGCTTGTACCTTATTTGAGAAATCTGTCGTATCCGCGTAGAATGAAAAGTTTAGAGTTGCCTAGCCTAGATTTCAGACGTAAACGTGCTGATTTGTTGAATGTATATAGGATAGTGCAAGGAGTTGACAATGTTAACCCTGAAGATTTATTTATTTTTTCAAATTACCCGTCAACACGTCAGCACAGATTTAAACTTTATCAGCCAAAGCCAAACCGACGTGTTGGCAATTATAGTTTTCAAAATAGGGTTTGTAAAGATTGGAACGCACTACCAGATGAAACTATTATGTCGGAAAACGTAGATATTTTCAAACGATCGATTGTTTCGTCAACATTTTATTCGAGTGCTTATGCAGACCCATTTTTGCCAACTTTATTACTAGTGCCTTATGTTCACATTGTATGTAGTGACAAGTCTTTATGACTTACCACTTTTGGTGATTATAAATAAATAAATAAATTAAACTTTGCAGGCCTATCAATGCCTTAGAGACCCGACATTATTCCCTAGGAAAACTTGTGTTCCTAGATCTGACCATCTTTCGGGAGTTGAGGGAAGGGGAATCCGGAAATCACTGGCTTTCGTAAGTTGCGAAACGGGTGGTCCAATTCGAGTAAAGTTTTATAGGTGTAAGAACTGATAACCTAGACAAGCAAAACGTACGTCCGAACCACAAGCGGGCATGTTTAGGACAGTTGGACGAGGAGCGTGTTGTCTGGTCCTTACTTTTGCCCAATGTGCGGACAATTGGACGAAAATATTTTTCACGTAATGTGCGTATGTCCTGAGCTTTCAGATATTCGTAGGGAAATTTTTGGTGTTAGTAATTGGGTGGAGGATTGGTTGGTAAAAGTAATGGGAAGTAAAATATTTGGTGATATTGAAAAGTTGGGAAGATTCCTTTCGGTTTCGATGAACCACGGAGAAAGATTCCTGTAAAGAAATATCTAAAATAGTTAGAGTTTGTGTTTTGATTTTTGTTTTTGTTCTTTTTTTCCCATGGCTTTTAGTGGAATAAATCTTATCTTATCTTACCTTATTCAAATTTAACGAGGATTGTAAATTCAAGTTCAGTGAGGGTCAATGAAAATATTAAGTAGTTTCGGGAATTTGTTAAATATATCTTCCGTCGGAAGCTGATCTTTTGATTAACCTTCTAGAGTTAAATAAAGCTGGGTGTAGTGATGGGATATCTGCTCGTCATTTGAAATTTGCTTCTTATGAAAAGTGTGTAGTCCTGTCATTACTTTTTAATGTTTTTTTGAGACATGGTTTCCTCCCTCGTTCCCTCATGGACGTTGAGCTGGTTAAGGTACCAAAAGGAAAGGGATGCGATTATACAAGTTGAGATAATTTCAGGCCTATTGATTGGTGACTATATTGAGTAAGTTGTTGGAAAAATGTCTGATCCATAAAATTGGTGGGTGGCTCCACACTTCGGATTTTCAGTTCGGATTTAAGCCTTCGCATGGTCTTGACTTGGCCATTTTTGTGCTAAAGGTGGTTGTGGAGTATTTTTGGTTCTATTCTTTGCCTGCTTTTGCATGTTTCATAGACTCTGCTACGGCCTTTGACAAGGTGAACCATGGTAAAATTTTGAAAATTTTACTTCAAAGAGGAGTCCTACCTCAGTTTGTAAAGCTCCCGTGTTCGTGAACTCCCCAGGAGTTCAGAGTGAGTTCAGAGTGAGGTGGGGAAATGCAGTTATTGATAGTTTTCGGCTTGTCAACGGCCTTAGGCAGGGTGGCGTGCTGTCCCTCTTGTTATATGTAGTGTATCTAGATGAGTTAAGTTCTAGATTAGTAGCTACTGGTGTTGGATGCTATATTAGATGTACTTGTGTAAACCACATCATGTTCGCAGATGATATTGTGGTGCTAGCACCTACTGTTTTTGCACTGAACAGGCTTCTTGCTGTTTGCGACCAGTATACGACAGAGTTTGATATTCTGTTTAATACTAAGAAGTCGCTTGCAACGGCTTTTTTCCCTTTCGGGTACCATCTCCCCAAGTTGTATGTGAAACTGTCTGGTAGTATACTTGAGTATGTCCCCAAGTTTCGATACCTGGGATTTACTGTGACGGAACGTCTACGAGATGATGAACATTTACAACTGCTTGCCGATAGTCTTTGCAAGCATGGACAATGGACATGTTCTGATTTGTAAGTACCCAAGTTTTTGCAGTGTCCCTTGTTACGAACCACACGGCTCATGCTATCCGTAATCTAGAAGCTTGTTACAACCGTATATTTCGACGGCGAGCACGAGTGGACTTCAGGAGCAAGTATAAGCCAGGCGCTACTGCGTAATCATTGCTGCACATTTGCTGAAATAGAGAGGGCGGCAAAATCTCGATTTGTTGTACGTGATATAAAGTCAGAAAACAGCCTTGTAGCTATTGCAGCTAACCCACTGCTTCATTGCCTGCCTACTTGGCAGAAGCTACTTCTACTACGATAGATGTAGTTTAACGGTGTTTTAGGGTGTCGTTATGTATTGTATGGCTTTGTGCTGAGTAATAAAACTTATTGATTGATTGATTGATATAAAACGTAAATAAGTGTCCGTGCTTTAGGGTAACTTGTGATTTCCAGCGGAGTTACTACCCAGACTTAGTAGCGAATAGTGCAAATAAACTAATGTTAGTCTGTCCATGTTTATGACACTGCCTACTTCTGGCGACAAATAAAGTTCACATCATCTTCAGAATAAACAGCAAATTCGCGATTTTGGCCAGATTCTTTACCAACTATTTGTCCGTCAGGAAAATAATACCCAAACCTGGATTCGGCATGTCCTTTACCCATTGATCGACGGTACCATTTGCTTGAACAAATACTTTTTTTCACTGCTTAATTTGAAACCATCTACAAACCTACATGTATTTTCACCCAAAAGCATCCAAAAACAAAACTGAGATCATTTTCTAGTAACAGTTGTCTTTGAAATTTAAAAGATAGTTCTTTGATGAAAGATGAATGGATGACATGATTTATTATTGTTCTATGTTATTGTGGTTTGACCAGTAGGCTACCCCCTATTTCGCGCGTCAACGATTTGGGTATGAATAAGAGACTATTCTATTCTTTGACATGTCTTACGGATAAATAAAGCATCTATTTATTTATATTCATAAATATTGACTAACCTTGAGCATTTGTCTTCGTGGAGCAGTTACTCAAATTACTCTGCGGAGCTTATTTTTGTTTTACGTTAGTTTGTGTTTTTTACAGAATTTGTTGGTTTGATAATGAAAGATGGATCGATGACACGATTTATCAATTCTTTATGTTAATGTTGTTTTGACGAGTACCCCCTATTTGACGTATCAACGATTTGGGTATAAATAAAATACTATTTGAGTATGTGTTAAGTCATGGTGATCCTCTGCTAGCCGTAGAGTGTTCCACCCTGCTTAACATTATTACTACGCATGACGTCACGAATTTTGGCTTCAAGGCTTCACGGCTGGAACTTATTTTCTATTTCGCCAATACATCACTCCTTGGGGTAATCCAGCCAATCACGTTCCAGAGATTCGTAGTTACTACACCCCCCGAGCATGTTAAGCAAATAGTTACTACTTTGAGAAAGTTGGAACGCTCAGCGTAGTAACTTTTCGTGAGGTTGGAGCGGAAATAGTAACTAATAGTTACTATTGTTAGAAGGGTGGAACACGCTCATACTATGTTGAGCTATTACGGAAATAAAGCCGATATTTATTTACATTTATAAGCATTGACTAACTGTTGTGGCTCAGAAGGCCCCATCCAGTTTCGTTGTCATTCCTAACAAAGGTGTAAACACATACGCCATCTAGGCAATAAGTTCAGGTTGTTGCCGATAGAGGGCGTATGTCTCTAATCATCTGTGTGACATAGTTAGTTATTTTGATGATGCTGATCCATCATCATCACATCGTTTAGGGAAGTGAGTCATCAACTTTACCATGTGTTGAGAGAGAAGATTTTTTGTAAATACTACTAAGAAGTGTACATTTATTTACTGAGAGCGAAAGAGAAGAGTGCGTCTGAGCCCTAGGCTACCTAGGACATCCTTACCCCTCGTTTGTTGATTGGTTCTAAGAGTGTATATTAAGGTCAGGCCCGCCGGTCTCCAGATTTCCACGTTATCCACCAGGTCCCAGTGCCCTATTCAAGACCTAGCCTTTATCAACCACCCTCGAAACCACATCACTAACCTTGGGGATTTGTCTTCTTGTAACAGTTGCTCGCATCAGCAAAGTTAGTGGCAGCATCATGCTTATTCCCAAGCTTCTGATGAATTGCTGCAGCTTTGGCAAAAGCACTGCCAGCTTCATTCCAGTTTTTAGACATCTTGAACAGGTTGGCAGCTCGCTGGTAGCAATCAATAGCATCTTCCTCTTTCGAGCCGGAACTAGTATAGAAATGTAATATTTAATGCAAGGTCTTAAAGGACCCGTCGTATATACCATGCCAATGCAACTGACTTCCGTAACTGCATTCATAGTTGCGTTTTTGATCCCAATTCTCTTCCGAACTCTCATTTCGAGTTTTTGGACAATTCAGATGAAGTGAATTCACCTTTTCTTGCGTTGTTGTCAGAATCGAGAACGGGGATAGCCTCTCGATTCTGCTGCAGAATCGAGAAGTTGCTTCGATGGTGAATTCTCGATTCTCCTCTCTCCGTTCTCCTCCCTGATTGGTCAACAGGGTGTGGGTGATAAACATGCAGAAACATGTATACGAGCTCCCAAAATTAGTATTTCGTGGAAAGAGAGAAGGGAGAAGTCAGAGGAGCAAAAACGATAATTTGTACGAGAATCAAAGATTCAAAAGCGCGAATTAGGAGCGGAGAATTCGGATCAAAAATGGGAGACTCAAATTTGATATGATACATTCTAAGCCCGCTAAGGATACCTCACTAATCTTTGCACTTGCCACGATTCATATTTCCCATGCGCATTATACTCCCTAATGAGGGCTCGCGCATCACTACACTATCAAAAGTTTCATAACAGACAACACAAGGATGCGCGGTTTCAAGAGACAACACGCAACATACAACACTTGGGATGTTATCTGTTGTCGAGACAAATATTATGCATAACAAGCACTGCCAAGAACAGCTAAAAAATTGCCAAAAAAGCACCTGCCGCGCATCCTTGCGTTTTCTATTACGAAACTTCTTAAAGTGTATTATGCGTAAAACCGGTAACCTGATTTTTGCCGAGTTTCTGATATGAGTCAACGGACCTGGAAAAAGGCTTAAAAAAGCCAAAGCCGTGGCTAAATTTTTAAAAGCAGAGCCTAGTTTTACAGTATCAAATAGTATGGAACATAAAGAGCAAACAGTGCGGGGTTTACTTTAAAACAGGCAGTACGCGCCCCCCCCCCCCCGAATGTTGTCGGCCAGTCGGTAAAAAAAAACAGCCGAGTATGCGCAAAGCGTCGCGATTTTTCGTGAAAACAGTCGGTTGTTTCTTAGAAATAGTCGATTGTTTTTTAAACAGTCGGTTCTTCGTCGAAAAATAGTCGATTTTTCTTAAAAATAGTAGTTTTTCTTAAATCAGACGATTATTCGTCAACACCGTCGTTTTCTCAGTAGGTAAAATGACCAGCCAGTCGGTAAATACCTTGCCCCCCCCCCACACACACACACAGCACCACCACCATTTTGGGTAGTAACGCCTCTGATAGTAGACTTAGGTCCGTTGCCTCGCCCCGTAGCAAGGTATGTCACGTTAGTTTTTGTTTTGGCTGAGTTACAGCTCTTTGAAGACGCAACATCTGATATCGTTGCTACTTGTTTCAATGATAATTTGACATACTTTTATTGGACGCAGATAAAATAAAAGACTAGGAGCCTCGCCTTCGAAACGTAGGCATCCATCTGGTGGTCAAAAAGTAAGCTAGTTCGTTCGCTCAGTTTATAGAGGGCAAGTCCTTTGCCCTTCGGTTCTAATGGGGTCGTTTACGCGAGGATAGTTTTCTCGAAGGAAGGTGCCATCCACACGAAAAGTCAGTGGATGATGCCAACTTCCCGAAAATTTACTGAGCTTGACGGAAAATGCAGATTGTTTTACCCAGGCACAGCTGATAGATAGATCACATTGGACCGGCTGGTAGCAAGAACAAATAAGCCAATGAAACCTCCATCTTTGGTTCCATGCACCGACTATGGATGCCCCGATAAAACTAAGCAGATCCAGAGCTGCTTGCTGTTGACGCCCGTCTACTTCCCTCTTCGCCGCTGCGCGTGTCAGACGAAAGGACTGTGGCAGGTATGCATGCCGCCTCTGCAGCGCGTCACAGGTGACGTCATAATGGTAGACCAATAGTATCTTGACAATTTCTTCTCTGAATGAATGAACCGCATTTGAGTGACTCTACTACAATCAGACGATCGATAAAAGTCTTTTTGGCATACTAGCCTCTTACCTTTGGGGGGGGGGGGGGGCAAGTTCGTGCCGGCGGAAAAAAAAATGTGCAGACGGACAACAAAATGTGCAGACAAAACACGGCTGGCAGAGTAGAGTGATTGGGATGAAACTTAGAAGTTAGGAAGGTCATATGCTCCAGATGATCCAATTTTTAGTACCAGTCGGATGTTGCTTCAGTTCGGGGAGCTTAAGAGGGTACCATAAATTTCCAGAAAATACTCAGATTCAAGTGAAATTTCCCAGATGGTAAAAGAAGGTGCCACAGATCATGCATCTTTGTGCCCGTACCACATTCCGCCACCGTAGGCACCAGCACCAAAATCGGTAGCCCTAGCGATGAAATGTGTGGAGCGACTGGCATGAAACTTCGAAGGTGTGGAGCTCATATGCCCAGATAGCCTACCCCATTTTACGGTCCTGGTCAGATCGGATTCGTGTGGGGGGGGGGGCAGGAAATTTTCCGGAAATTCAGAATTAAATGAAATTTGATAGGCAGTATGAGAAAATACCCTTCCCTAGATAATCTGCTCAGACTGCATTTGGCCACTGAGGGGGGGGGGGAAGGGGGTGCGAGAGCCCCAAAAAGTATCTGGCATGCCCAGCTAGGGATCAAACGATGGGGTGACTGGGATAAAACTTGGAATGTTCTTTTTTAGTTAATGTTGCTGAAAACACCATATTCTTGATTCCAAGTTTTTTCGGGTTTTTTTTAATGAAAGTTTTTTAGTCTTGTCTTGTCGGGTGTGAATGAGTTCGGCTTTCGCCCTAAACGCCAACAAATATAAACTGTCGTTCAATCGTCCAACATTAGCCTATAGTCTCTCACTAAAGATTAATTACTGAACTGTCACAACCCTTAACTCACAGTCTTGTAGTAAGTCCCGAAGAGGGAACAAATTTTTGGGCAGTGTCTATCGTTCCCCTATCTGGGAATCAATACTCCACGCGCTATTGTTTGGTGACTGTGAGAGCTTGTGAGAGAGAAAAGTCTGAAAAAAAATAACGAAGATTCTATAGGGAACCCAGTACATTCTGCCAAAACTTTGGCAACATATATACAAATTTCAGGGAAATAAAAAACAAATTCCTGGTGAGAAATAAGTGTGACCAAGCTGCCCCATGGGCCTCGCCAACCTACCCACCCCTGGGTATAGATTTAAAATTTCAATAACTCCATTTTATCTTGCGAAAATTGCGAATATTCGCTGAAAAATTGCGAAAAAAAAAAAAAAAAAAGCTGAAAAATAAGATGCTGAGCTCGAGTATGGTCTCTGTACAAACTTTCATCTATGTCAGGCCACAACCGAGGAACTCATTCAAGGTTATGCTCTCACACAGTATGACTTTATCAGAAGTATCTCAATGCAAGTGAGCAGATCAAATCTGTGATCAAATTTGCTCTCTAACATTCAGATCACTTCCTCTGTACAAACGCTTCAGAACATTCTGCACATTGGTGGCTAGATGAATTGGTTTTACGCAGAATTCCTTTCTTCTAATCAGAATCCGTTTGTCCGCCACTTCTTCAGTTTTCAGTCAACAAGGGATTTTGTTAGAAATAATTTCCTTGAAGACATTGTCAAATGCGCAAACCAATGAGTTTCCAGTCCCGGTGTCCCCTACATTATGAATAATGAATAGACCTAGTCCTTATTCGAGGCTGGAATATTGCGAAAATTCACCATATTTTTTAACTTTACCGTATTTTTAAATTTTGCAAAAAAAAAGCTATTTCAATTTTTTGGAATATTCAAAATTTTCTGGAGGCCTCCAAAATATTTCAATTTTGCGAATATTCGATTGAATTTTTCAACTGAAAAATTCGCTCTTTACATCTGTACCCCTGGGTCACACTGGTAGCTTTTGACCTCGTTTATTAAAAATGTTGCTTAAAATAAAAATTAGGGTAAACTGAATTTAAAAAAAAAACAGGAATGTAGATAAATGAATGGTGTATCTTCTGCCATTGACTGTTATCAGAACCATTCTTCAAGCTCTTATGCTTTGGCCACACAGTCTGCTTGAACAAAAATGTGACCAACCTACCACACCCTCCCCTACTACCCATCTCTCCCCTACAATGTTTTTCAGCAGGACTGATCAGTGTTGCCAGATGTTTGACACACGATCTTGCAGCAACCAAAAATGCGCCTTTAGCTTTAGTGCATTTTTTCTATTTTATTTTTATAAAGTTAGATGCCCCCCCCCCCCCCCAGGCATACACAAATCCTCAATTTTTGGGCATGGTGCCACAACGTCTGGGCATGTCCACCCACACAGTCTGCTAGAACAAAAATGTGACCAAACTACCACACCCTCCCCTACTACCCATCTCTCCCCTACAATGTTTTGAGCAGGACTGAGCAGTGTTGCCAGATGTTTGACACACGATCTTGCAGCAACCAAAAATGCACCTTTAGCTTTAGTGCATTTTTTCTATTTTATTTTTATAAAGTTAGATCCCCCCCCCCCCCCCGCATTCACAAATCCTCAATTTTTGGGCATGGTGCCCCAACGTCTGGGCATGTCCATACGCTGGGGCACCATGCCCTGGAGCAGGGGCATGGTACCCCTGTGAAATTTGATTAAACTGACACTGGCTACATACCTAAATAGGGTATTCTTCCTATCCTAGATCAAAAGATACCTGATTTCACTTTCTATCCAACCTCATTTTCAAATTTTCAAAATGTTAGAGCACTTCCAAGATACAGAGAGTTCTGTGGAGGCCACTTCTTTCCCAGTGGGTTTACTCTATCCTTTTCCAGGTACTTGCCACTAGGTTACTCAATCCTTTTCCATGTTGTCAAAAAGTCAAAAGTCAGAGTAAAAGAAAAGTAAAAAAGAAATCACTCAAAATAAATACAATAAAAGGCAAACAATCTAAACGAAATATTTGCTCCAGTGAACAGATTGAAAAGCTTGCCTCATCCGTGCTACCTAGAAGCAATTTTCTGAAAAAGGATAGGATAAACCCACTAGAAGAGAAGTGGCCTCCAAAAAACTCTATGTATCTTCAGGGGCGTCACTAGCCTTTTACCTTTGGGGGGGGGACTTCCGGTTTGTGCCGACGGACTAAAAAATGGGCCGACAAACACGCTTCGCGGCAACGGCGTACATTTCCCGCTAGCACAGAATAGAACTGGGGTAAAAATAACTGTAATGCATCAGTTGAGATTATTCCTTTGATGTAATTTCGTATTTTAAGTTCACCTATTTGGCTTTTCATTTTAGCCTTTGCTAAAAAGCGAAGCTTCCAACGACTGTACCAAGAACAAGTTAAACTAAGCGCCGCAGGCGAGATTTTATAAATCTGCCTTTTTTTCCGGAAAAATTTAGCTATACCTACCATGCAAGTTCTAGCTTTTAACGTGTTTCAGCGAATTACAACCCTAAAACGCCAAGCTAAATGAAACACTGTTGTTCTAAATAAAGAATACTAAAAAATGCGCCGCAGGCGAAATTTTGTGTGAACTAACTGTAACAACGCATCACTTGAGGTTATTCCTTTGTGTTTTGCCCGACAAGATTTTAAAGAACTTTATTTTTTATGCGTAAATAGAAGCCGATGTACTGAAGAGACTTGAACTTTTGGCATGCGCCCGATAAAAAGTTACAGAATTTGATTTTTTTGGGTGTGTGTAAAAAGAACCTGATGTGCCGACAAGAATACATACGCCCGACAAAACCATCGAGCATTTTAGACTGTACAGAACTTGATTCATACATATAAAAATAACCCCTTGTGCCAATGAAACTTAACTTCCTGGGTGCGCCCGGCAAAGTTTGCAAAATTTGATTTCTTAAGTATAAGTAGAACCCGATGTGCCGATGATTCGACCGACACCCGACAAAAGCATAAAAAAACTATTTCTTCTGGATTTCTTATGTATAAAAAGAACCCGATGTGCCGACGAACCGAGGCACGACAAAAGCATGCAGAATTCGATTTCTTCAGTGTTTAGCCCGACAATCGTTTCTTGCGTATAAAAAGAACCCGATGTGCCGACGAGTCGACCGACGCCCGACAAAACTTTTTTTTTTTTTATTTCTTCTGGATTCCTTCTGTATAAAAAGAACCAGATGTGCCCACGAGAATACCGAGGCACGACAAAAGCATGCAGAATTCGATTTCTTCAGTGTTTAGCCCGACAATCGTTTCAGGATCTTATTTCTTGCAAATAAAACACCCGATGTGCAGACGAATCGAACGATGCCTGATAAAAAGCATACAAAATTTTACTTTTTTCTGTGTTTGCCGGCGCGACAAACAAATGAACTTTCGCCCAACGAAAGTACTTTCTCAGGACCTTTGGGGGGGGAGTCCCCCCTCCCCTTCCCATAGTGACGCCCCTGTGTATCTTGGAAGTGCTCTAACATTTTGTAAACTGGAAAATGTGGTTGGATAGAAAGTAAAATCAGGTATCTTTCGATCTGTGACAAGAAGAAGACCCTATTTAGGTATGTAACCAGTCTCAGTAAACCAAATTTCACAGGGGTACCATGCCCGTGCTCCAGGACATGGTGCCCCAACGTATGGGAGCGTATGGGCACCATGACTAAAAATCGAGTATTTGTGTATGACTGCCCCCCCCTCCTCCCCCCAATGTTGTTGGTCATTTAATAAAAAAAAGTTGCTGCACAGCCACAACTTTTTTAAACATTAATTAATTTTTTCTTAAACACAGTACTGTATCTTAATTTGAAAGAGTCGGTAAGAAACCAGCGAATCTCAAAGACCTTGACTGTTGACCCCCTACCCATTTTGGCTAGAAATGTCTATGGTTCTATTATGAGCCAGAGAAAAGTTAATCAGGTCTCGTCTTTTATGAGCAGAAAAATAGTAACAACAATAAACAATCAATTCTTTCAACAATCCACATTTCTGAATAGCAAACTGTTCACCAGCAAGTTATGCTCTCTTATATGACAGAGCCAAATGTTGTAGCATTCAGCTTGCAGTTACTCGCCAGCATACGAAAGAAACCAGCCCAGGGTTTTGTATAAGTTTCACCTCACCTGAACATGGAAGCAAAGAAACCCTTGCCCCCACTGAGCTTTTTCTCCGCTTCAGCGATCATATCCCTTGCTTTCTGATCAGGATCTGCCATTTTTCTGCTCTGAACCACAGAAACTTTCACCTTTCAAACACAAATCACAAGTCACAACAGTAGAATCCACTATCGATAATTGTATTCTTCTTCTTCTTCTAAAAGTTCTAAAGACACGACTGTGTCAGAGCCGAAATGCTTTCAAAAAACGTTAGATGGCATAGCCTACCGAATGGAAGAAAGAACCAATGGGTGTAAAGCAATTTTCATCGTGCCCAGAACGTGCCCTAACTTTTGCAAAACTACTTGTTAAATCGCGGTGAAACATTTCTTTTTACTTTGTTACATTTTATTTAGCATAATTTCCAGTACTTTATAATAAAGCAATCAGAACCAAGGTCAGATTATCTTCCCTCCGATATCTCGGCAAAAGTCTGTAGACACAAATAAACAAAACAAAACTAGTCTATATCTGTCAGAAAAGGCAAAGAGTTCAAGTCAAGATGAGCCTAGTACGGCTCTTCCTGTGTTCAGTTACAGAAAAATCCCTTCACTTGCTATAATGATTTACTGTGTTCTCATCACTTTTCTGACAACGCAACCGTGAGAGATTATTGTCTATACTTGGAATGAAAACAAATTCCGAGTGCACCGTTCCGATTTTTCAAGGCGTTTTTCAGCGAGGCATTTATGTGCCACACATTTCTGAGTGTTTGTCGAGAAACAGAATTGTATGTCACTCACTCGACCCACAAGTTGAACTTCTCGGAAACGCCCTTCTCTATATATTTGGCGATAGTTTCAAATGTCTGAAAATTAAAATAAAATCCAGATAAAATATCTAGCCTAAAAATTTAATTTTTAAAACAATCAATGAACTTCTGGATCCTAGACTCCGACTCTTCAGATTTTTTTCCCGATTATTTGAAATATACTACCGTTAGATATTCGGAATTCGAATAATCTTATTTCATTTAAGCGAGCAGCGAAAGGTCATTCCTGAAAACTCCCCCCCCCCCCTCCCATTTTTGTTTTCTTTGTTTCTTTTGTTTTTCTGTTTGTTTTTTTCATATAAAATTGAAACCATAGGTTATTTTTTTCCTCTCCTCCCTTTTCCTTTATATAGGGTGTTCAGTTTGTGATTATGCTTAGTGTTTTAAGTAATGTCGGTTATTGCCATGCTCTAGCCAAGCTCTCACTTTATGCTTTCCTGGCAGGAATAATATGTTACTTGTGTATTTCTTGTATTTAAATATATTCCAATAAAACGGAAAAACATTAAACTGAAACTGAAATAATACTCAGTCCTACGTCCTGATCCTTCTGTTCTAGAAGGATCTTCAGTTTTATGTTTGTCTACCTGTTAGAGTAGCTAGTTTTATTACGGACATAGAATTGGCTGCTAAATTTAGATTTCTTGCCAAAATCGAGCTACAAAAACGAAAACCAGCTCGACGGTTGTTTTATGAAAGCGAGCCACAAAACCTTGTCGGTCGATGAAACACTAGTGGGCCACACAAACGAGCGTCGAAACACTGTCTTCGAGCCACAAACACTTTTGTGGGATCACGGAAAAACGCCCAACGAATCCTCGCGCGGTATGCTGTCGACTGGCGTAAAGCATTGTCCAGATACGTGTTGTAAGGTGTATTACGGCCTATAAGGCTTATTAGAGATTCCGCTTTTCCTCGGGGCGTACGTGCTGTAATAAGGGGAGTAAGGAAAATGGAGCTCCGCTCTATTCTCCCTTATGCAGAGCCAATCAGATTGCTTGATAGGTTCCGCCAGTGGCCGAGGAAAGGAGCAGTGCCGTCAGTGTTGCCACGGGAAGCACTAAACTTCTACTGTTACCTTAAGGCTAGTTCGAGGACCAATGCTGTCCATCCGAAAATGTAAGAGCTTTTTACAATAGGTTGGGCGTCAAATTGTAATTGTGTACCTGAAGTAGTACTAAGAACACTTTTTCAGATCTTTAGAAACTCGTAAAACTGTATCAGTGTGGCAACACCGAACGCTGCATTCATAAGAACCTCTCAGGTTCCTATTTGAACAGACGTATGTATTAAGACGTAAAAATCGCGTATAGCGCTATTCAGCTTGTTGCACCTATTTGGACAATTCTTAACCGACTAGCCGTGTTTTCGCTCCGAGCTTAGAGTCACTAAGGCTCTTTCCGCGACTGACGCCAAGTTCTCACTGTCCAGATTGCTGTTCTCACCAACAGAAAACTGGCCAGATTTTCGTCACCATAATCGTGGCAGATTTCTCTCCCAGATTTCGGTGTTTTCTGGCCAGAAATTTTCGATTTCTT
This sequence comes from Branchinecta lynchi, assembly GCA_023053575.1. Classification (NCBI taxonomy): domain Eukaryota; kingdom Metazoa; phylum Arthropoda; class Branchiopoda; order Anostraca; family Branchinectidae; genus Branchinecta; species Branchinecta lynchi. The sequence goes on along the minus strand of JAKZAP010000008.1, from coordinate 19,536,888 downwards.
GGATTAGATATTTTCTCGCCAGAAAAAAAACTGACCAGATTTCGGTCTTGTAAATTGTAATGAATCAAACGAGTGTCAATATTCACTTTTAAAATAAGGTTTTTAGTATATTCAAGTTCAATGAGAGTAGACAACTTAGGTCTTAATTTTCAGGACACCTTGCACCCTATTGGTTAGTTCTTCTATTCAAACAATGCATAAGACGGATTTGTCAGATACGATGACAAATTCATCGATATTTTGGCACTTCTTGGCAAGGGTCCTCGTCAGCCTGTCAAACTTCAGGGTCAATATTGGTGAAGGAACGAACCTACAATAAACAGATGAACAATATAGTTCAATTACTTGCAGGTTCGTAAACAATTGAACAATGTAGTTCAGCTATTTACTGCAGACTCGTTTATTCCCTAGCGTTCACCCTGAAGTTCGACAGCCTGACCTAGACCCTTGCCAAGAAGGGCCGAAACATCGCTGCCAAAGTATTGTAGCTGACATCCGTCTTATGCATTGTTTAAAAATATGTTTCCCAGTCAGCTTGGCTGAAGGAGTATTTAGTCAGTTCTTACATCTTAATTCTAAACAACCAATAGTATTGTGTATCCTGTCCCGTACCAGATACTGGGGAGAATATCCAGAATTCCCAGTTTTTTTTTTCTAGACAGAAAAAAGTCTGGCCAGAATAATATCTGGGTAGTGAGAACTCACTTTAAAAAGGAAGGATCTTCTGGCACAAAACACATTTCAAATCTTGTATGTTATTGCGTATTGTTAATATGTATGTTATTCGTCCGATACCCAACCGGTTTGCATGTCATTGTCAATTGTAACGATAATCAAGGGACAGGCCAAGGGTTCGACTGCGGACCAAGTGACAGTAAGAAAAAAGGTCACAGGCTGCAACGACAAAACCGCACGTGACTTTACTAGCTGTAGATACTTTTATTGCTATGAAAAAAAAAAAAAGTGACCGGGAATTCACTGAAGCAAACAAAGGGTTGCGTGCAGATTTCAACCATGTCTGGTCCTATCTTCTATTTGTAGGTTTACGTTGCAGGATTTGAGCCTAGCAATCTGAATTCTTCTGTGTCATCCTAGTAACCCGAAGAAAAATTTATCTCAAAATAGTAGTATGAAGTTGTACGAAACAGTAGCATGCCGTACGAACTGATGCTACTACATGCTTATATATCAATACATGCTACTTTTTCGTACGACTATCATAAACTAGTCCACGAAGCCGCACCGCCGTCGCGCCGAAATTTGTTTGGTGGCGCGCCGCCAATTTGTCGGCGTTTGCTCTAATTTTAACATTTTTTGGGTTATGGTTTTTCAAACAAATTTTTTCAATTTTCTACCACAAATCGTCAGCGTTGTTATGGTACTTGCAGCTTTCGGTTCAAGTGCCATATTATAGCGATGGTAATGGTGATCCATCTGTTTCACTTTTGGATACTCCACTCCACGTAAGCTAAAGACGATGACGCTTGACATGCTTTAAATGCTCAGCGAAACCGTATTTTCCTGGGTTAAATCCAGCCAATCGTGTGGCGGTGAAGGGAGGGGGAATACGGAAACTTGTGACCCGCGTGACCCGATTCAGAGGAGCAGAACGATATTCCATTTATAAGGCCGAAACGCACCCGACCACGGGGTCGAGGGGGGACTCCGGGAACTCTGGGACGTTTCCATGGAATATAAGGATTCCAGATTTGGAACATGCGAACAATTTTGGAACGTTCGTTGCAAAGGAATATAGGGATTGGGATGAAACTTGGACGGTACAAAGATTATGGTCTCAGATGTGTAATTTTGAAGTCTGGACCAAATATGACCTTGGTGCGGGGAGCTGGAAGGAGCGTGCCTTAAAATTTCCGGAAGTACTTTGATTCGGGAGAAACTTGGTGGTTGATCTAGATTCGACATACATTTTTCGAATCACATCCGACTTCGGGGGAGGGGGGCGGAGGCCCGCAAATCGTTTAATATACGTAGCGTTCAAAGGTCATGGAACCTAGATGTGTTATGTTGGTTTGAGGTGGAGAGACCGGATCATAACGAGTTGATGAGAGATTGGTTATTATTTTTTATTTTAGTGTTTTTCAATCAGAACAAAAAAATAAAGTGGATCCAGACTAAGTTCGGCAACTACATATTTTTTTCTTCGAACAATATTCATTTTGGAAGCATTCCCCGTGTTCTCGTTGTTTTCCGTACGGGGATTCCGCGTGGAGTTACTCCCTACTATCTCCTAGTTCCCCTTGATTCCAGGTTGAGTCCTCGCGGAACGGCGAGAATATGCCTCTAGTTTGTCCGGAAGAGTCTGAACTAGCAAAAGTTGGAAGAGTGACGAACCGACAGGTAGCACGAACGTTATTCACGGTTTGGAGACAACATGCAATGTTAGGTAGAATTGTCGTTCTTGCACTGCCACCACAACCGAAGACTTTTCTGTTAGTGAAGTTTGCTGATGAGCAAAAACCGAACAACAACCTTGAGCCTAAGGAAGATAAAGCTCAATGGAAACAGAATTTGATAAATATCACCTAAAAAGATATGGAGTCAGAATTTTACTTACGGGCCGCCGCCGACTTTTCGCGCGGCTTCGGGGACTACATACAACTAAGCAGGCTATAAATTCTTCATTGGGAACGTGTCATCCAGTAACGAAAGGATCTGACAGAACGGTAACTGGTCACCAAAGAAACAATATCAGACTACGACATTTCAAACTGTCTCATATAGACTATTCATAAATAACAACACGCTAAAATTCATCCTCAACATCCGTTGCCAGTCAAATAACCACAAATTTTACATAAATAGTCTCCCACAAAGTTTCTACATGTCGAACACCACTTTCTGATATGGCTGATGTAATTTCCAGATCTTTAAGGTATCTTCACATTTTTCGAGTTCTGGGGAAACAGCACGGGCACACCAATCTCACCTAAATAAACACGGGTATGAGTTTGGCGCCAAAGTACTGAAATGTCAATTCTCACTAGTGCAATCCTCACTGGGAGTCTTTAAGTCTTGGCTCAAGGAAAATATAATATCACTCGTTGAACCATAGCCTTTTGTTAAAGTGCGAGTCTTACAAGCCATTCAGAGGGCGCTGAAACCAGCGTGGGTTTCAGTTGACTCGCACTGTAACTTTCTCACCCCCTGAATACTATCTACGCTTTTTACTGTGTCTTTAGCTATAAAGAAGATAAGCCTGACGAACCCAACACAGCAATGATTAATAATAATGATACGAAAGATCTGACAACTGTTTAAAATAAAATAAAAAATAAACTTAAAAGCCAGTTCGTTTCTTTAAGTAATTATTGTGTGCCGTTGTACAAAATTAGTTGTCATTGCTCTGAAATATTTAGAATATGCTGCGGATACATGTTCTCATAATTGTCTGCATATTGTCGATATTTTCGGTGTAATATAGACTACTCGCCGATTTTGGCGGTTAGATATAAAATAAATAAAGAAAAAAAAACCTGCCAGTAAGCAATTAGAAAGAATGTGTCTTTCCTCCGGCTTGATTCTTAGATGACAGAAGTACTTCTGTTCAGACCGAAATGGCCCCAAAGACCTTTCACCACAACAGTTTATAGAAAACGGGCTTCTAGCATTCTAGTCTTTCAACCTATTCAGTGATTAAACTATAAATCTTTTCCTCGTCACTCATCGCCACAACCATACGACAATTTTTGTTTATCACAGTTAAAATTCTTTGAATCAACCAACAATGTTCAGACAAGCACCAGATATACCCGTTGAGCAGTTAGATTTTATGATCCTCAAAATCTTCAAGGTTCGGTAATGGTAAAGAATCTAGCTCCACTTCTTCGGTAATTGTATAAAAATTGCCGTTGTAAAGTACGCCAAGGTCCCGTAAAAATCCGCCACGAATTGTGGCGCTGATGGTCCATCGGAAGCAATCAGCGCCCTCTGCCTCGCGCTCCAATTTCTTCACATCTATTATTTTCGCTTTCAGGCGATTCAATATAATTCCTATATCAAGCACCGACAAATGTTTCTGTTGATCCATTGAGAGCTGATCAATGAGTGTAAGAACCTTTTCCGACGTAGCCGCTTCGTTTTCTTCCAATGGATAACTTTCCGCTTCGGGGTCTGAATCTGAACTATCCTTTTTCTCTACCATCACCTCAGACGTCGAAACCCAGGGCACCTGTGCGATTTGTTCTGGGCGCCGTTTGTCATCAAACCGGACTTTCGATTGGCTAGCTTTCGGATCGCGCTTGGCGCTCCCCGTCCGTGATAGCCGGCTTTCAGTGTGTAGTGCACAGCAGTGGAATTCACAGTCTTTTGAGCAAGTTGGCAAGGGTGGTTCGATAGAGGAGGAACGAGCTTTGGCTGGTCGCGAAGGACCGGGGTGGATGTTGTTAAGGGTGGTTTCAAGACGGCCATCGCGGCTGATGGTGGTGAACGCATGACCAGTCGGGTCCCCACTGGAGACTGGAAGAACTTCGGAAACTTCTTTGCTGCTGGAAGACTTCGATACATCGGAGAAAGTGACGACTGGAACAAAAAGGAACTAATATTATAAGTAGTGCTTTTAGTACTGGACGAAAGGAAAAACTCGCAACCAGGGCCTTGGGGTTGCTCCAACTTTGGCACTACCAACTTTTCTCTGCCCTGTTTGGTTTGTTTCTTTGGCACCAGAATATGAATGGAAATTTAATCCCAACCATTATTTCGTCCATTTGTTTCGTCAGCCAGAACGTCGTATTTTGTGTGATTACACTAAGCTAAACAACTAAAAATGAACTTCGACTTTAAAAAATCCATCTTCACGTCAAATTTAAAAGCACAAGTCAGTAGGTTACAGAAGAAGTGAAAAACAAGGACGTTAGCCTTGGATACTCTTCCTAAAAGTAGCAATAATTTATTTTCTTCATTAGCTTAAATTCGCTTTTTAAATTCGGTCGTGTAGCACCCTCAGAACAAAACCCCATGCTCTCGTTGAAACTGAACATGTTTAAGTTGCGGTGCATAGTTTTCTCCTCCAAAGAATGGGAATGCAAGGTAGCGAAAACCCTGTCGTCAAACTTAACTGTCGAGGATGCGCAATGCCAAGAAGGGATGTGAGCAAAAATGGGACAATCTTGTGTTTTGAAGCACAACTGTGAGATTTAGAGTTGTAGCCCTTGTGAAAGAGATTAGAGACTGAAGTTATTACTTTTCCTCATAACTAATATGGAACAAAAGCTAGACGGGGGAAAGTATGATACACTTTTGACCTGCCGCTGCACAGTGCATAGGTACTTGCTTATAGAAAATGCAGGATTATGTTCCTTTCCTTATGTTCCATTAATGATCCTTTCCAGTATTCCAAACCGTTTCGCCCTTTATATCCCTCTTTTTTTTATCTCAAACAGACTTTAGACCTTTCAAGACAGTTCTATCGTTCCCTTCTTGTTAAACATCCTAACACATTTATCAATAGTTGTGTTTTTCCAGATACCATGGTATCTGATACCAGTCGTTTCGCAGTTACGATGGTATCTTATACCATGGTCAAATGGCGTTTTTGCAGTTATCGTGGTATCTGAAAAAGTTATTTCACTTTCATCATGACTAACACAGGAGACCAGGATTTGTCAAATCGGTAGGAAAGAAGTTAAGAACTTCTGATGTGAGTAGATATTAGTTTTTCTTTTGGGATGATTTTTATGGCACTTGAGCTTACTCAAGTGCCATATAGCGATCGTACCGTCTGTCAGTCTGTCCACATTTTGCTAGTTTGGGCACTTCCACATAACCTAGGACGATAAAACTTGGCACGCATATCAGGGACCCAACCGGATTAACTTGGAAATAATCACTTCCCCGATCCGACCATCAATGGGGGAGTGGCAAGATGGGGAATCCGGAAATTAGTAACATTCATAACTTTGGACAGGGATCAAGAACAAGTGTATTGGATGGTCATTGTCAAATTCGGATCGGACCCGATAATGGGGGGGGGGGCTGGAGGGGGACACCCGAAATCTCTTGAAACGCTTTTTCTAGTTCTTGTCAAACCCCTACCCCTTTCTTCACAATAGTCTAGCTCTGCACGTGGATGAGTCATTCTTTCGTCACACTAGTATAGCTCTGCTCGTGGATGAGTCATTCTTTGTTTAAATTCGTTCGGAGAGAGCTAGAGCAATCGAAGGTCAAAGGGGTTTGGAAATAATATGGCAAGTGCCAGCGGCTTCTCTGGCCAAACAAAACTACCAGTGTATATGCATTTCTGAAACGCCAGATGGCCTCTATGTGATCTTACGCGCAGTTCTGACACGCCAGAACTCTTCCCTATCGTTACAAAGCAATTACTACATTTTCTTGCCCGGTTAACCAAGTTTATGCTTGTAAATATCTTGGTTTCAATCTTGATGTAAATTTTAATTGGAAAAAACACAGTGACATTATTGCAACAAAAATGGCGAGAGGCGTGGGTGTAATGCGTCGATTCAAAAATATTTTACCGGTAATAGCATTAAGAGACATTTATTTTTAATTGTTCATCCATATTTAATATATGGATGTTCTGTGTATGCCAGTAACTTTAACTCTAATTTTAAACGTGTTGAAATTCTGCATTCTGAAAGTTAAACATGAAAGAGATCAGCAAATTGGTAATTTTGTGTACAGTGTATTAAATAAATTTTCTCCGTCGTATTTTAGTGATTTTTTTTGTCTGAATTCAGATTACCATGATGATCATACGAGGAATAATGATAGGCTTGTTAGTGAGTCGCCTAAGAGTAGTAGAGCGTCATTTATAATTAGAAATAGTGGGTTGAATGTTTGGAATAATCTACCGGCAAGCATTAGGGAGTCTGATATTCATTTATTGTTTAAGAACAGATTAAAAAAATATTTGTTGGGAAATTGAGTTGGTTGTTTAATGAATTATTGGGGCAGGATTCGGGAGGGGAATGGGAATTGGGTAGGATAGGGGTGTTTGAGTGAGGAAAGCTGATTTGGAGTGAGTTAAAGTCTCACTAAGTGTATAGAAAAAAAAAAAAAAAAATTGATCAATAGATCTTGATAATTTGATGTCCGTCTAGCACAGGTGACCTGTTGTCACATATTGAGACGTGCTACTGGTTTAAGAATATGTTCAATATGTTGTAGAAATGTTGAAGAAATAAATTCCTTCCTTCCTTCAAAATACTGGTGTGGTGTACGTCTATTGTGTTATTTGTGTTTGAGGGTAAAGCCTATGTTCGAACAAGCAAGCAGTTAAAGCTCTGTCTTCGAAATTATTGCTATTAAGCACAGAAATAAATCTATCATTGTAGAAAGATTGGGAATAATTGTGATATTGTCAAGCTGAAATACAGTGGAGTAGTAAATCTGACAAGATTGGAATAGAAATCGCCACTTTCCAAACCCGAATCATGACCGGCAAACTGAGAAAAATACTTTTAAGCCAAACATGCATTTTCATGATCCCATGAGCCCAGTACCATTTTTGCCTCAAGGGTTTTGCTTACAAATGAGGTTCTAGCTCCCTTAAAGTGCGCATCTTCACCGCAAGGTCGAAAAGTACTTTTTGTCAAACGGTACATCTCAACCTATGATCATTTGTGCCATAAGGATTCTACTTCTGACCAAACGGTATATATCAATGATCCTAAGAACCTGCTATCGTTTTTGCCTCAAGGGTTTTGCTTACAGATACATTTCTAGCGCCTTTAAAGTTGGGCATCATTACAGCCAAGTTCAACAATAAAATACTTTTTGGGATCCCAAAACTTCAGTGGCGGGATACCTATGATATCGCAAAAGTTGTCTGTTTGTCCGTCCGTCCGTCTATCCTTCTTTGCGCACTATAACTATCGAAAACTCTCGAAGAGAATGAGATAATTTGATGAAACTAGGTGTGAGGATTCTTTGGGTCAAGAGTAAGGTCAAGTTCGTAGATGGGCTATGTAGCCCTACATTTAGGGGTGCGGAGGGGGTTTTAAATGAAGGGGCTGATGAAATATTTTTAAACAGATAATGTGATAGTCGATTGTGGGGTAGGAAGAAATGTTTAACACGATGGTGAAAACCATTTTGTCATCGGAAAAGTAGTTCGCCCGGAATCCGGCCAAAACCGGAAAGTTTGTTAAAGTAAAAGTTTTATTTGAAGTTGATTAGATTTAGGGGTAAGAAGACATGCTTAAAACGATGGTGAAAACTGTTTTTTCGCCGGACAAGTAGTTAGCCCGGAATCCGTCAAAACCGGAAAGTCTGTTAAAAATAAAAGTTTTATTTGAAGTTGATTACATGTTCGATTTAGGGGTAAGACGATGTGCTGAACAGAATGGTGAAAACCGTTTTCTCGCCGAACAAATAGTTCGCCCGGAATCTGGCCAAAACCGGAAAGTTTGTTGAGGGTAAAAGGTTTTATTTGGAGTTGATTAGATGTTCGATTTAGGAGTAAGAAGACCTGCTGAACACTTATGTGAAAACAATTTTCTACCCAGACAAGTAGTTCGTCCGTAATCCGGCCAAAACCGAAAATTGTTAATAGTTATAGTTTTAATTTGTAGTTGATTAGATATTTGTTTCAGGGGTAAAGAGATGGTGAATCCGTGTTTGACAATCATTTTTTACCCGGACATATAGTTCGACCGGAATCCGGCTGGAGCCGGAAAATTTGTTATAAGTTGAATTTTTATTTGAAGTTGATTAGATGTTCAATACTAGGGAAAGAAGATACGGATACGCTGAGTTCGTTTTTGAGCTTTCTTTTTTTGCCGGACAAGTAGTTCCGGAATTCGGCGGAAACCGGGAAATTTGCAGATGTGGCAGGAAGTTTTCGTCAAAACAGATATGACTTATAGGGGTAAACACACATGCAGGATTCAATATCTGAACTTGGTTTTCTCAGATGATTAATGTTTTTGAATTTTAAAGGGAAAAACGTTCAAGGAGTCTACATTTTACTTACTAGTGTATAATAAAAAAATAGTCGACTTTGTACAAAGTTCCCAAACAAAAAACTCCTGCCAACATTTTGCCTATTCTTGCAAGGGCCATATGAGCTTTCAGCTCTTGTTAAAAGCTAAAATTTTGACAATTGACGTTTTTGCAAAGCATGTCCAGTATCAGGTACCACGGTAATTGCAAAAAAGACCAACTGCAAATCCAGATACCGTGGTATCTGCAAAAACGCAGCATGATGATAACTGTAGTCGCTGTCTGAATGCAGCCTTATTTACTTGAAGTAGAGAAACATGATATATTCTTGCCTTTGTGGCGTACAGTATTTTGCATTTGGATATCTCTCGGCTTAGTGCGAAAAACGGAGCATACCGGTTTTCGCAGAATATTGCTTCTAAGAAGCACGTCATTAACGAAGTCCATTTTTTATGCCACTGCCTTGTCTTGCGCTTTCTATAACTTTGTTGCCAATTCCAAAAATAAATTCTATCTTTAAAGGACCTGTCATTCCTATAATACTAACGCAACCTACTTTCATAATCACTACATATATTTATAAACCCGGAAACCCCAATTTCGTACGGTACGTCTAACCCCTCTAACAAAACTACGTTGATTTTCTCACTTGACGTGTTTTGCTACCTTCGATGTGTATCACGCTGTTGGCGGTTGTCTGCGGAAATTTTTCCATCAGAAAAAACCGTTATGTAATTGTTTCCCTGTTTTCGCTATAACGCAACGGGTCTCGGAAAAGGCTTAAAACAGCCAACACCGTGGGTTATTTCTTGAAAGCACAGCCTAGTTTTAAACTATCCGAATATATTAAAATACTGTAAGTTGAAGAATAAATAGTGCGAGGGGTCCTTTAAGAGATGGTGCCGTCAAGAACAGAGGCATCTCGAAAATTGTGGATCATGGTGCAAGAAAATCAGCGAAATGGCTTTGGATGGTTTCAGATATATCGTTCATATAGTTCTTAGCTTCTGTGAAATATAGATCGAGCAGTATCAGGTAATTGGTTTCGCTGTTGGTTTCTGATTATAAAGTAAAAGTTTTGAAGAAAAAGGTGACAAACCTTATTAAAAAGCTTGGGTAGCCCTTTAAACCCACAACCTGTACCCATTTTTTCACACAAGTGAATAATGTAGCACGTAAACAACTGTAATTTAGTTGTCGAAATCATTTGTTTTTTATACAGTATTTATGTCATTGAACGAATCAGTTGGTTTAGAAATATTTTTTTTTTATATATCAGCTTGACTGAACTTAACCAATTCTTCAGTTTTCCGTCTTATTCTGGTAATGGGATTATGCACGTCAACTCGGAGTAGCGCTTCCAATCGCACTTTAACCCGATAGGAGCACTGAATCGGCAAAGGACAAAAGAAGGAGAAAGAGTGGGTCACTTTTGCAAGCAATGTTATACGCTCTCCATAAAATTCCTTCCAGATTATCTATTTTTGGCTGATAGATGTGCTAACATCCAGTAACCATTGACACGTTACTTCTTTATCTACGTTTATCCATTTCTTTTTTGGCTATTTCCAATTCTTCTTAGCCATAGCCAATGTTTAAAACTTCATAAAATGCATCTGCCTCTGTTTGTGCTCTACCCAACTGTTTTCTGTTTATCTTCATCAAGTTTGTCATTCTGGCTTTCGACTTTAGTGCTGACTGCTAATTGACTTTTCGACAGGGCTAATGCACGGCTCAGTATGAACCGAAAGCCTAATCGCTTATTCGGCCTTCACATATCTATACTAAGATCTCACATGTGATTGTTACTGAACCTATAGCGCATGTGGCGGCAATTGTTCATGAGATTTTTTAATGGATGTCTTGAAACAATAAGGACAAGAACCCGAAAAACGCGGAAAATTTCAGACATCTGCCTGGAACGTCGCGAAGCGAGTTATTTCCGTTAGGTACCTCTAGGCTCGCCCGCGCAAACACCAGTTGCGTTCTTGCTGATACCATGGTATCTGTTACCACGGTAACTGGATCTGCAATTAGTAGTTTTTGCAGTTATCGTGGTATCTGATACACGGTGCTCTGCAAAAACGACTATTGCCGAAATTGCGCTTTTCGAAGCCATCCCAAAAGAAAAACAGATATCCAGTTACATCCAGACGCGTCACGACTGGGGAGAGGACGCTCCCCCCCCCCAAAGCCGTCGGCCAGTCGGTAAAAAATACCGAGTCGGCGCGAAGCGCCGAGATTCTAGTCAAAACAGTTAATTTTTTTTCTCATGAAAACAGTCGGTTTTTCTGAAAGTCAGTGAATTTTTCGGAAAATCAGTCGATTTTTTTTCAGAAATGTCATTTTTATTGCTGAAAAAAGTCGTTTTTTCTGCAGAAAAAATCGGTAAAAATTACCAGCCAGCCGGTAAATCCCTAGTCCCCCCCCCAAAACATTTTGGCTAGTAACGCCTCTGGTTTTATCACTAAGTGCTAAACTTCTTTCTCACCAATCTGACAAAATTTGGGGATGACTTTTCACATACCACGACCAGTTACCACGGTCGGACCGTAGTATCTGAATATCTGATACCACAATAACTGGCCAAATACCACAATAACTGTAAAAACGACTTTAGACCGTGGTAACAGATACCATGGTATCAGCAAAAACGCAACTACTGAATCAATAGCACATGGGGCGCATTCCTCGAGACAAAAAAGAGGAGCATCCGAAAGACTCGGAAAATATCAGACATCTGCCTGGAACGTCGCGAAGCGAGTTATTTCCGTTAGGTAGCGCTAGATTCGCCCGATTTGCCATTTCTTGAAATAGAAGTCTGGCTGGGCGGAGAGAAGCTAATTCTTCCCGCTAGGCAGCACTAGGTTCGGCCCGCGCAAACGCGAATATATTTTGACGACACTCTGGGCCAGAGTTCCCCTTTTAGATTTTTCTTCCGGGTTCCAGAACATTTTGCAGGTATAAGACTTGACAATTTTGATGGGAAGAAAAACTAAGGGGGGGGGGGGAGGGGGGGTTACCTTGATCAGTTGATTTAGTGACTTGGTCCCATTGAAGAACAAGGGTGAGTCGGCCATGGTTGTCCATTAACTTCCACTCGGGTGCCTCTTGGTGAACGTCGAGCAAGTTTAGTGCCTCGTACACCACCCGTGGTATGCTTGCAAGCGCTGGAATTAAAGGAGAAGACGTGGTATGGCTTGGTAGGAAAGAAAGCAAACGAATTCGAATGGAATTCATTTCTCTTAAATATTACAACCTCGATTTCAACAGGGTTGTCGAAGACAACTGAAGTTTGTTATTCAAGCAACCGATATGGGTATAGTAGATTATGATGGGATGTTATGTGAGGGTTTTGGGTTTCTCCGGAAAGAGGAATTTTCAGACGCCGTTCCAGGTTTTCGGGGGCCACTGGACTTCATCCGGCGCGCGGAGGTTTTGGGGCGCATGGGAGAACTGTGCAGACACAAGCGGTTTTACTGGGACTCTCTCTCTTCGCTGCCAAGGTTTAGAGTTAGAGGTGTAAAAAGCGAATTTTTCAGTTGAAAAGTTCAATCGAATTAGTAGAATTGAATGTGTAGAGGCCTCTTGAAAACTGCTAATATTCCGAAAAATTGAAATATTTCGCAAAATAAAAAATACAGACAAATTGAAAAATTTGGCTAATTTTTGTAATCTTCACAAGAAAAAGAGAGCTTGTGAGTTTGTGCCCCCTCACTACGCAATCGTGCCCAACCGCGTCAGGTTATTAAAGGGTTGTATTGCATTTGAAGGCAATTATAGTGTGATTTAGATACGAAGGATACGTATGATAGGAAAAGAAAGATTTTTATTTGTAAAAGGTGATTATATTTTATGTGATTACTAGGTTAGAAAACAACAGCTGTAAGCTCATACGGCACGTTAAGGAATAATCGGATTTGGGAAGTAGCGATTCCTAAGCAAGCCTTGTTGAATCTCTAATATTCCAGCGAAGTTTCAGCGTCCTGACACACCTGGAAGTACCATAACTCGCGATCACCGGAATTCCAGACCCCCCCCCCCCCCCCCTCGAACTCCACCCACAGTGCCCGGAGCCAATCCGGTTCTGTAAATGATTTATCCAGAGCATCTGTTTGTAGTTCCATCCCGATCTCTCCAGTCTAAGCAGGTCAAGTGCTTTCCGCCCCCCACCACCCCATAGTTGCCGGATCTGGTCCGGAAATAAAAAAGATCACCAGAAAAATATCCTCTGTTCAGTTATTAAATCCAGTTGAATCCGATCACCCGTTCCAAAGTTAGGCGAGACTCAATATTCGGGATTCCCCCTCCCTGCACTCCCCCCACGATTATCATATCGAGGAAAAATTTCCAAGTCAGTTTGGTCGGGTCCCTGATACGCCTGCCGAGTTTCTTCGTGAAAATCCCCAAAACCGTCGTCACCAGAATTCCAGGGAACCACCTCCACCCCCCCCCCAAGTGTCCGGATCTAGTCTAATTGTGTAAAAGATTTACCTGAAGCAGATGTTTGTTCTTCCCAGCAAGTTTCACTCCGATCCCTCTATTCCAACCGTTTCTTGAGATTTCCGGTCTCCGCCCCCCCCCCCGCTCCCCGGTAGCTGTCGAATCCAGTCTGAACTTCAAATGGGACATCAGAGATATCTCATCTGTTCAGTTGTTAAGTTTCATTCCAATCCGATCGCCCGTTCGAAAGTTTCACTCTGGATTCCGATGCCCTTAGCCCCCCCCCCCCCCCCCCAGATGGCTGGATCGAGAAAAAGACTATTTTCAAGTTAGTTTTGTCATTAAATTTCACTCGAATCGGATCACCAGTTTCAAAGTTACGCATGACTCAATATTCCGGTTTCCTCCTCCCTCCACTCCTCCCACGATTATAGGATGAAGAAATTTTTATTTCGAAGTCAGTTGGATAGGTCCCTGCTATGTCTGCCAAGTTTGTCGTGAAAATCCCCAAAACTGCGATCACCGGAGATCCTCCCCCCCCCCCTTCCAACTCCCCCCCCCCACAGTGCCGTTGCCAATCCGGTTCTGTAAATGATTTATCCAGAGAACCTGTATTTTATTCCAACAAAGTTCCATCCCGATCTCTCCAGTCTAAGCGAGTCACGTATTTGCCCCCCCCCCCTTTCTAAGCAAATCTTGATGAATCTCTAATATTCCAGCGAACTATTATCGTCCTAGCACATCTGGAAGTACCTTAACTCGCGATCAACGGAATTCCAGACCCCCCCCCCCCTCCAACTCCCCCCACAGTGCCCGGAGTCAATCTGGTTCTGTAAATGATTTATCCAGAGCATCTGTTTGCAGCTCCATCCCGATCTCTCCAGTCTAAGCGGGTCAAGTACCCCCCCCCCCAATAGCTGTCGGATCCGGTCCAAATATGAAAAAGATCACCAGAGAAATGTCCTCTGTTCAATTACTAAATTTCACTCGAATCCGATGATCAGTTCCAAAGTTCCACATGACTCAGTACTCCAGATTCAAATCTCTCCACCCCCCCCCCCCCACAATTATCAGATCGACAAATTTTTTATTTTCAAGTCAGTTTAATACCCTAATATGCCTGCCAAGTTTCGTCGTGAAATTCCCCAAACCGCCATCACAGAATTCCGGGAAACCCCCTCCCCCTCCCCCCCAATTGTCCGGATCCACTACAATTGTGTAAGCGATTTATAGCAGATTTTTGTTTTTCCCAGCAAGTTTCACTCCGATCCCTCCAGTCTTACCGTGTCTTGAACTTTCCGGTCTGCCCCCCGAACTCCCTCGTAGCTACCGAATCCGGTCAAGAGTTCAAACGGGACATCAGAGATATATATTCTATTCAGTTATTAAGTTTCGTTTCGATCCGCCGTTCAAAAGCTACACACTTCTCAATTTCCCAGATTCCCCCGCCTTTCACCCCCTCCCCCTAGATGGTCAGATCAGGAAGCTGACTATTTCTAAGCTTATTTGGTCGGGTCCCTGATGTGCCTGCAAAGTTTCATCGGCCTAGCACATCTGGAAGTACCCTAACTCAAAAAAATGGGACACACTGCCCTCAATATTCCAGTTTCCACCGCCCTCCACTCCCCCGCATATGGTCGGATTGGGAAACTGATTACTTCCAGGTTAGTTTGGTCGAGTCTTTGATACGTCTGCCAAGTTTCATTGTCCTAGCACACCTGGAAGTACCCTAGCTTGAAAAAGTGTGACAAAAAAATCGGACCGACCGACAGACCGAAAGACGGAATTGCGATTGGTATATGGCACTTGAGCCAGAGGGTGCAAGTGCCATAAAAACAAGATCGACAGGGGAATCCGGAATCCGGAAATATCCGGAAGACGGAAATTCTTGTTTCTCTTGCAAATTAGATTCTAGTACTGATTGTACGCTACCGTAATTGACGAAAATCAGAAATAACCAAACTTAAACTTAAGCTTAGTAGAAAGGATGATTGGCATATTAAGAGGGGTTTCTAGTTAAAAAAAAACAACTAAAAAACTCATGTTGCTGGTGCGGTCACGACTGGGGGAGGGGGGGGATGTCCCACCCCCACAATGCTGTTGGCCAGTCCGTACAAAATATCCGAGTCGGCGGGAAGTGCCACGATTTTTCGTCAAAACAGTTAATTTTCTCATGAAAACAGTTTGTTTTTCTGAAAATTGGTGGATTTTTCGTCAAAATAGTCGATTTTTCTGAAGATCAGTCGATTTTTTTCAAAACTGTAATTTTTTGGTTGAAAACAGTCGTTTTTTCTAAGGGAAAAGTACCAAAAAAAATACCAGCCAGTCGGTAAATGCCTCTCCCCCCCCCCCCCCCAAAACGTTTCGGCTAGTAACGCCTCTGTGTGCGGTATAATTATGTTGCGCTGTCAGTTGATGTTACCAGGTGCTGGAGGTCTGTCAATGATATGCATGTGATTCGTCTGAACGTTTTAGGTCAGTTATTTGTATTTCTTATGAAAACCCACGATAACAATCAATAGAAAAGTGAAAAGTCATGAACTTCTCACAAGCGAAACAATGGAACCAGTCTCGAATAAGGACTTCTTACTAGGTCTATTAATTATTCTTAAGAGAGAGGGAGGGGAGGGGACACCGGGACTCGAAACTCCTTCGTTCGCGCATTTGACGATGTCTTTAACGGAAATTATATGTAAAAATAACTAAACTAAAAACTGAAGAAGTGGCAAACCAAACGGATTCTGATTAGCAGAAAGAAATTCTGCTTACAGCTAATTCATCTAGCAGAAAATGTTCAGAATGTTCTAAACCCTATGTACAGAGGAAGTGTTAAGTTATGTTTTTTTGGATTCACTTTTGTTTCGTCAAAGTTTCATAGTTTGTAGTTTGACTCTTGTTTTGTCTTACTTGTGTTTTATTGAGTTCTTGTTTCCGAAAAGTCAAACTACACAAAACTACGTCGGCGAGGTAGTTTAGCAGCGTTCGTTGCACTCCGGGCTGTCTCTGGTGTTTAGTCCCCAGTGTCCGGTTCTTCCCTTAAAACGCGTTTTTTTTGTTCACCTGTGAGTTTATGAAAACCGGCTAACTCCTCGCTGCAGCATGGCTCACGAGCAGGTTCTGGTTAGTCCGCACCGGTGAGATAAAACCGGACACTGGTTAGTTCAAAAACGGGTTATAAGACTGGTGAGAAGTCACAAACAACTGCGAACAAACTACTATACTTATCCAGAAAAAAAAAAGAAGTTCAGAATTCAGCGTATCTCCTTACCCCTATGAAGAACATATAATCAACTTCAAGCAAAACTTTAACTTATAAAAAAAATCCGGTTTCAACCGGATTCCGAACGAACTATATCCCGGTAAAAAAAAAAGATTGTCATATACAGATTCAGCGTGTCTTTTTTTCCTAAATCTGTCATCTAATCAACTTGAAATAAAACTTTTGCTTTTAACAAATTTTCTGGTTTTGGTCTGAATCCGGGCGAACAAGTAGTCCGGGTAGAAATACTTTTCACATAAGTCTTCAGCATGTCTTCTTACCCCTAAATCAAACATCCAATCGACTTCAGACAAAACTTTTAGTTTTAACAGACTTTCCGGTTTGGGCCGGATTCCGGGCTAACTACTTGTCCGGCGAAAAAATGGTTTTCACCATCATGTGCAGCATGTCTTCCTACCCCTAATTCGAACACCTAATCAACTTCAAATAAAAGTTTTACTTTTAACAGACTTTCCGATTTTGGCCGGATTCCGGGCTAACTACTTGTCCGGCAAAAAAAAATGGTTTTCTTCATCGTGTTCAGCAAGTCATCTTACCCCTAAATCGAACATCTAATCAACTTAAAATAAAACTTACTTTTAACAAGCTTTCCGGTTTTGGCCGGATTTCGGGCGAACTACTTGTCCGATGAAAAAATGATTTTCACTATCGTGCTCAGCATGTCTTCTTACCTCATAATCGACTATCACATTATATGTTTAAAAATATTTCATTTGCCCCTTAATTTAAACCCCCTCCCCACCCCTAAATGCAGAGCTACAGAACCCATCTATGAACTTGACCTCACTCTTGACCCATACAACCTTCACACAAAGTTTCATCAAAATATCTCATTCCCTTCGAGAGTTATAGTGCGCACAGACGGACAGACGGACGGACGGACGGACGGACGGACGGACAGACGGGCAGACGGACAGACGGGCAGACAGACAGACGGACAACTTTTGTGATGTCGTAGATCCCTCCATTTACGTTTTGGGATCCCAAAAACCGGAGTCCACCGGTGAGAACTCCCGTGAGAAAGAACGCAGCTTTTGTAGTTTGAGCTCTGTACTTGCAGGTTCGAAACTACAGGAAATGGAATGGGCAAATAAAACGGCTTTTAAGCGAAACTACGCCGAAACTACATAAAAAAAAACGCAACTTTAGTGAGCAAACCACTGCCAAATAGTTGATCTGGTCACTCAAAGAGATACTTCTGATAAAGTTATACGCGTTGAGAGCACAATCTTAACTGAGTTCCTCGGTTGCGGTCTGACACATATCAAAATTTGTACAGATACGATATTCGAGCTCACCAATTTTTCAGCGAATATTCGCAATTTTTGCAAGATAAAATGGAGGTACTGAAATTTTAATCTATATCTAGACTATATCAAAAGATAAGTTATAGTAATATGTTTATTATATTTATATACCAGTAATAATGTAGAGCAAATTGTTTTTTCATATATAGTTAGTTATGTTCGAATTTTCCCGTCCTACACCGCACATTGTAGGCATCTAGTCTTATCCCGCTTTTGAAGTTCCGCTCGTCTAGCCTGCGCTACTAAATTAGGTTTCAGACCTCGGCGGATTTGACGAAGCTGAGTACCCTCCACTTAACCCTGGACACCCCAGTTAACTCTGGTTCACGCTGCTGTGATTTCGCACAGAATTCTGCGTCATGCGACACACCACACGAGTCGTACGACAAGGAACGCACAACTTTGAATTTGTTGCAGTGTCAGATGCGTTGAAAAATTCAATTGATCCGACATAACGCATGCGATTTTTTTAGAGAAAAACAGAACAAGAGCTGGAAGCTCATATGGCACTTGCAAGGCTGGGTCGGAGTATAAAAAATAGGAATTCGTCAATTCGTGGGTTCGTTGTGATCATTTGTAAGCAAACCCAAACTATTTTATTTGTGCATTTGGCCGTGACGATGCGCACTTTAACGGCGATAGAGATTCATCTGTAATAAATACCTTTGAAGCACAAATGATGATAAGCTCATTGGAATAATGAAAATGTATTGCTCAAAATTGCTGTTTGTATTGCAAGAAATTCAGTTCTAAGCAAAACCCTTAAAGCAAAGATGATCATGGGCCCTTGGGGATCATGAATGTATATCGTTTGGTTAAAGTATTTTTTTTACTTTTCGGTTAAGAAGCGCATTTTAAGGATGCTAAAAATTAGTTTCTGAGCAACACCCTTGACTTATAATGTATACTTTGCTGGAAAGTATTTTTTGTACTTTATGGTTAGGATTAGTAGCCTACTTTAAGGTTAGGATTAGTACTTTAAGGGATGGTCGGATTTGAGAAGTGGAAATCTCTAAGCCAATGTTGTCAAGTTTATAATGTTCATTTCATCGCCCTGGCTCATCTGGAAGCACCTTAATTCGCGATCACCGAAATTCCGGCCTCCTCCCCCCCAACCAAATCCCCTCACAGTGCCCGACCCGAACCCGGTCCGGTTTTCTCTCTAATGTATCTAGTTCTTGTCCTTGTTTCTCCCCACCAAGTTTCATCTCAATCGCTCCAATCTAAGTGTGTCAGAAGAATCCCCCCCCCCTCCACATTCATCGGATCCGGTCCGGACCTAAAACGGGACATCCGAGACACGAGGTATTTCCAAATATCAAGTTCCGTCAAGATCGGACCAATCGTTCAAAAGTTAGACATACCTCAAGATTCCAGATTCCCCCTCCCTCCACTACCCCACGATGGTTGGGTAAGAGAACTGACTATCTTTAAGCCAATAATATCAAGTCTCTAATGTTCATTCCAAGTTTCATCTTCCTAGCACATCTGGAAATACCTTAACTCGCGATATCTGTAATTTCGGACTCCCCCCCCCCCCTCATGTAATTCCCCCCACAGTGCCCAGATTCGATCCGGTTCTGTCACTGACGTATATGGTGCTTGGGCTTGTCCTTCCAACCAAGTTTCGTCCCAATCTCTCCAGTCTAAGCGTGTCACAATATTTCCGGATCCCCCCCCACACATTCATCGGATCCGGTCCGGACTTTAAATGGGTCATCCGAGACACGAGATCTTTCCAATATCAAGTATTGTTAAGATCTGATCATCCGTTCCAATGTTATACATTCCTCAAGATTCCGGATTCCCCTCCCTCCATTCCCCCCAGGGTGGTCGGATCGGGGAGACTATTTGCAGGTTAATCTCGTCGGATCCCTGACTTGTCTGCCAAGTTTCATTGTCCTAGCCCACCTGGAAGTAACTTAACTCCGTATCACCAGAATTCCGGGACCCCCCTGCAACTCCCAGCACAGTTACGAATCCGGTTCGGTTCTGTCAATGATGTACCTAGGGCTTGTGCTTGTTCTTCCCACCAAGTTTCTTCCCGATCACTCCACTCTAAGCGTGTCACATGATTTCCGGTCCCCCCCTCCGACTCCCCCCCCCCCCACATTCATCGGACTCGGTCCGGACTTGAAACGGGACATCAGAGACATGACGTGCCATGAAATGGCATGCCTGCCAAGTTTCATTGTCCTAGCCCACCTGGAAGTAACTTAACTCCGTATCACCAGAATTCTGGAACCCCCCTCCAACTCCCAGCACAGTGTACGAATCCGGTTCGGTTCTGTCAATGATGTACCTAGGGCTTGTGCTTGTTCCTCCCACCAAGTTTCTTCCCGATCACTACACTCTAAGCGTGTCCCATGATTTCCCCCCTCCGAATCCCCCCCCCCATTCATCGGACTCGGTCCGGGCTTGTAACGTGTCATCTGAGACATGACGTCTTTCCAAATATCAAATTTCATTAGGATCCGATCACCCGTTCGAAAGTTATGCATGTCACTAAATTCCGGATTACCGGCTTCCCTCCCTCCCCCACGATGGTCAGATCGAGCAAGTGACTATTTCCAAGTTCGTTTGGTCAGGTCCCTAATATGCCTGCCAAGTTTCATCGTCCTAGCACATCTGCAAGTACCCTAACTCGCAAACACCGGACTAACCGACCGACCGACCGACGGAAATGTGATCGGTATATGGCACTTGGCTGGAAGACAAGTGACATAAAAAAAAAGATTAGTTAATTTTCAAGATTAAAAGTTCATCTACCTTGTTCTGAACCAAAACATTAGTTGTTTTTACAGTTACCGTAGTATCCTGTACAAGCTATTCCCGGTACTCCCCCCTCCAAATCCCCCAGCCATGACCGTATGGGGTTCAGACACATCCAAAAACAAATACTGATATCTACTGACATCTAACCGACATAAGTTCTTTTCGATCAATTTGGCAAAAAACTAGACTCTTGTGTAAGTGATGGTGAAAGTGAATTAAATTTTTCAGATGCCACGGTAACTGCAAAAATGCCATTTGACCGTGGTATCACACCACGGTAACAGCGAAAACGACTTTAGACCGTGGTATCAGATACCATGATATCGGCACAAACACAACTATTGAAATCCTGGGATGGATGAACGAAAAATGTCTTCTGAATAATCTGTACTAACCTGCTTTGAAAAAGCTGACGCATAAACAGATATTAAGAATGTATGGAGTACACCTGACAGGGCCGTATCGTGGGGGGGGGGGGGGGTCAGTGGGTTGCCCCCCCCCACAAACATACAAAAATAATCATTTGTATAGGCTTTTTCCCTCTTATCTAAGTCTTTTTTGTGCTTTTTTTTAGTCGGTCGGTCGGAGTGAGTCGGTCGGTTGCGTATGTTGAAGGAAATTTTCGGGTTCTTAGCGTAGAATATGAGTGTATTGGTTTATCATTAACCCAAATAAGAGCGAGGTTGTCCTCTTCAACAACAGTCCGATACAGAAACAGTTGATATATGCTTCAGAGATCACATTCTTTAACCTTCACCTTCGATTGTGTACCTTGGTCTGCCTATTGGGTCGGAGATAGAAACAGCGCGTTCCTGTCTTGTATCGTTTTTTGCGGATAAAAGCTAGAAAAACATCCGGAATACTCATTACTTCTAAGCGTTGTTACAATAGACACATACTGGCCCGGGTATATCCTGCATTCGCTAAGCCGTATATATACTAGTGTTGTAGTCATTCTGGTCACTACTGACTATGAAAGATACAAAACTCATTCGTTCCACATTTTATAGGTATTGCAAATA
The DNA here is from genome assembly GCA_023053575.1 of Branchinecta lynchi. Taxonomy (NCBI): domain Eukaryota; kingdom Metazoa; phylum Arthropoda; class Branchiopoda; order Anostraca; family Branchinectidae; genus Branchinecta; species Branchinecta lynchi. The sequence goes on along the minus strand of JAKZAP010000008.1, from coordinate 19,515,142 downwards.
TCTTCTAGGTCTACCTCCGTGTACCCGTAATTCTAGATTGTCGGCAAAGTACCTTTACTTGTTTTTTATGGCCAAGTGCCATATAGCGATTGTAATTTCTGTCCGTCAGTTGGTCTGTCGGTCCCGATTTTGCTAGTTCGGGCACTTCCAGAAGCTAGGACGATGTGGCAGGCGTATCAGGGACCGGACCAGATTTAATTAGAAATAGTCACTTCCCGATCCGACCATCTTTAGGGGAGTGGAGGGAGGGGGAATCCGGAAAAATCAGAAAAGGAAGGTCCTCATGTCTGAGACAGTCCATTTTAAATCCAGACCGGATCGGATGACATGGGGGGGGGGGTCGAGGGGGAAACCAGAAATCTTAGAAAACGCTTAGAGTGGAGAGATCCGGATGAAACTTGGTGGAAACAAAAGCACAAGTCCTAGATACGTAATTGACATAGCCGGAACGGATCCGCTCACTTTGGGGGAGTTTGGGGGGGGGGGCGAATTTCTAGTGATCCCTCGAGTTCGGTGCTTTCTGATGTGCTAGGACGACGAAAATTGGCAGGCATGCCAAGGACCTGATCAGATTAAATAGGAAATTGTCACTTCCCCGATCCGACCATCTGGGGGGGGGGGGGGGTGTGGAGGAAGAGGGAAGCCACGAATTTAGGTATTTTTAACTTGCGAACGGGTGAACGGATTTTCATGAAAGTTGATATTTAGGACGATCTCGTGTGACGTTGCACATTCGTGAGTTTTTAACCTAAGCCTATTTTGTAAGAAAGGTAAAGAGTTTCTATAGATGTCAAAATGCCATCAGTCATATCTATTTTTTTGTTTTCTGTCAAAATATAACAAAGACGCATCTGTTTGATATCTTTTTCCTTTCTTTTTCACGTGAAAAAAAAACAAACTTATTTACATTAATTGCTCATAGTCAACAGCACTAAAAAATACCAGCATATCTCTTGGAACATGCTCAGAAATGCTGTTTCCTTCCAAATGATCTCCTGAATTTAAAACAACAACATTCAGAATTAGATGTATCTTGTACCTTTTTTCTTTTTATTTAATTTAGCAGCCGAAAAAGCTGCCTTTTCTTGGATCTAATATGACCAATTCGGCGCCTAATTCTGCTCAGTAATGAGCCAAGTGTGACCAAGCTCTAAACCGGTTAAATAGTATAGTGCAGGTTCAGTTACCGATCTCCTAATACTCTGCCCTCGCCCCTCGGTCGGGAGTGCGATGCGTGGTTGGTGGCAAAACATCCGACGCTTCCCGTGCTTTTCCCTAGGGCACTGTCTAGGGAACCAGGAGCCCTACTTTATGTCCTATGGGCTAGGGAACCGGTAGTTCTCACGGAAAACCAAACCATAAGAGCTGCTCCGGGATGTGACATCATTGACTAACGGAAACTTGTATGTCCTGGCTCCCGTTCCGGTAGTAAGTGGAAATAGCTCTCGGAAACTTAATCGCACCAGCTTCTCATCCGGTAGTCTCACGGAATTGTGTACTCACAAGCTAGGGAGCCGATAGTTGATACGGGAAACTAATTCGAGATTGTGTTCCGGCAGTGTCTACGTGGAATATAGAACTCACGGAATAGTTTGGATGAGAGCTAGGATGCCGGGATTCTCGCTGACTTTGAGAAAATAACATCCACTACCGGAACCCATATATTGGAAGCTAAGGTAGGGGAGATGTGGATACCCTGGGACATATTCAAGTGCATGCCGGATATCCATGGAACCCTTTGGCCAAATTACTTGATTTTGGTACTGAACTAAGTGGAATTGATTATGCTTTCTTCCAAATTGTTTACAGATTATTTACCTGAGTAGTCTTTTTGGTACTGACGATTTTCCTAACCCTCCTCTTTTGTCCCAGAGTACCCTGAACCCCGAGTACTCTGGGACATGCTTAAAGGTACTTGGACACAGTGCCCTTTTTGACTAAATTTAGTTTTAAAGAAACCAGTTGTCACTTTACAAAAAAATAAAAACATAAGACAAAGCCTGTAGCAGTATTGTTTTGCAGTAGATACTGCAAAAGGTCGACATCGAAAGTCAGGGCTTTCACATGACGTTCTGCGGCCCCACTAAGTTCTGGTTTTGGTAGACCTAAGGCGATTTCTTCTGTTGTCCCAAAGGCTTCATCCTATGGCTGTGGAAATATGAATTTCCAAGTAGGGAGTTTTCATTTCAGGAAGTTTGCACAATTCCCTTGTAGGTACCCTGGGACACAATGGACAAAAGGTGTCCCAGGGTACCCAGGAACACGTGTCCCTGGTCCAGAGTACCCAGGCGGGCAACTTTCCAGAAAGATAATTTTTTGCATCACTAGATGTCAACATAGTTACACAGGTAAACCACGAAGTATTGTTTTGTAGCCAAGAACTGCTTCTGACAAAAAAAAATAATCATTACCTTCCAATGAATCGGTAAAAAGATATTTCATAAAAATCGAACCCTCTTTCTTACTCAAACACCCGTAAAAAATGTCTCACCTAAAATCTCTGATAAAAATATTTGTTGATTTCTTCAGGAAAACACATGTATCCTTACTGATAGATGACATGTCGTCTGTCATGCAGGCGGAATTTTTTAACAAAGTTTTCTTCACAACGGTACAATGTCCCATCTCCCCCTTGTCCCATCTCCCCCACACCTCCCCTACCGGTAGCAGCAGCTATTTGGTTGAAAATGACCAGCTCACGGACACAGATGGCTATTGGCTAGGGTTCCGGTAGTGCCAAAACTGAAAGCTACGAACTCACACACTTGTCGATATGAAGTTGGGTTCGGGTAGCAGATATTATTAACTCACTGAACCCATCTCCGATGGGCTAGGGTTCCGGTAGTGCAAAAAAAAAACAAAAAAACTCAAGGAGACATGTTAATATGGACTCTGTGAGTTTGTGATTTTAATTTTTGGCACTACCGGAACCCTAGCACGCAAGAGTTGGGTTCTGTGAGTTAAAAATATTCACTTCCAGTTTCCTAGTCAGCACTGACATGGGTCCGTGAGTTCAAATTGTTTTAATGTTTTTGGCACTACCGGAACCCTAGCCCATATCCATCTGTGTACGTGAGCTGGTCATTTTCAACCAAATAGTTGTTGCTATCGGTATTTTAGCTTTCAATCTATGGGTTCCGGTAGTAGATTTTTTCCTATGTTACTTTCTCTAAGTCAGTGAAAATCCCGGCATCCTAGCTCTCGTCCAAACTATTCCAAGTGTTCTATATTCCACGTAGACACCATCGGAACACAAGCTTTAGTTATATAGTTTCCGTTATCACCTACCGGCTCCCTAGCTTCTGAGTCTATAATTCCGTGAGACTACCGGACGAGAAGCTGGTACAATGAAGTTTCCGTGGGGTATTTCCATTACTGCCGGAAAGGGAGCCCCCACATACAAGTTTCCGTTAGTCAATGACTTCAGATCCCGGAATCGCAGCTATTATGGTTTGGTGTCCGTGACCACTACCTGTTCCACAGCCAGTAGGACATAAAGTACGATTCCCGGTTCTCTAGACAGTGCCTTTAATGCATTTCGCTAGAGTTCTCTAAATACCCGTTTGAGGCTGGGTGAACGTTTGGCTTGTCTTAGAGGGGAACGCCGATAACCCGGTGAAAAAGCGGGCCTTATTCATTATTATTGGCGATCGACAGCTATCTTATGGTGAAGCGCTTGCTAAACTCGATCTCCCCACGTTGGCCCAAAGATACGAGCAGATTATCCTGAGGTTTGGGAAGTTTCTTCTCTCCACACCCCAGCATCGAGACATCTTACCACCCACTGCACCGCCCAACAACCGTACGCGTCACCAAAATAAACTGGTTCCAGTAGCTTCGCGAACGAACCGCCACGCAAATTCATTTATACCTTTTTTTTATGAATTTGCTAAATAAAGCCGAGTGATATTTTCTCTTTTTTTTTGTTTTTTGTGTTAGTTTGTTATTTAGTATAGTGAAGCAACGCAAACTCGCTGTCAGCTACGATGTTGTCTAAACAAACCTATCTCTCTCTCTCTCACACCCTAGCCCTAAACCAAACAGTCGGCATCACCGAGACTCGAACCAGCAGCTCTTTGCTTGAGAGTTCGGCACACTAACCAATTCGGGACGGACTAAAACATATAGAGCCGAAGGCTTTTTTTTTAAGATGCATTTTGTTGACATCATAATATATTTGGTGTGCGAACTTGCACCATCTTCAGGAGAATGCGGAAGTACGTACCACTACGAGAATGTTCTCTTCCAGGTGGTGTCCATCTTTCATCCGATCGGAGGAACATAAAGGTGGTGTGGTCTGGCACAAACCGGAAAAATACGTCCTCGTCAACTTGGGTCCCATCGCTCTCCAGTACGATCCGAATGGTCCCGTCTGAGCCAGCGACAAGGCCAAGTTTCTCCCGTCCTAAGAAAGAAAATCAATCTTATTCGACACATTATGGCGAAGTTTTTTTTGGAGCCTATCGCAAAAGAAAAAGATATTAGGCCCCACACAGAAGGTATGTGGAAAACAATTCCGGTAAATTGCGGCGAAGCCGCGCCAGTCAAAGTTTGTCAAATTCACCTGAACTTTATGATTTTTATGGAGTCTACCGGATGATTGCTCAGGGAACGTACCAGAATTTTGCTTAAGGAATCCACCAGAATTTTACGGGAATCTACCGGAGTTTTGCTCCGGGAATCTACCGGAATTTTGCTCAGGGCGGGCATCCACCGAAATCCTGCTCAAATCTACCAGAAGAATCTACCGACTGGTTCATGGGATCAATCGGACTTTGCCCCACGGAATCTACTAGAATTTTGGAATCTACCGGAATTTTTCTCCGGGAATCTACTAGAATTTTGCTCAGAGAATCTACCGGAATTTTGCTAGGGAAATCTACCGGAATTTTGCTCCGGGAATTTACCGGAATTTTGCTCAGAGAATCTAACAGAATTTTGCTCGGTGAGCCTACCGGAATTATGCTCAGGGCATATACCGAAATCTTGCTCAAGGAATCTACCGGAACTTGTCTCAGGGAATTTACTGGACCTGGATCAGGAGATCTACCGAAGTTTTTCTCTGCCAGGAGAGACTCGAAAACGAACTCGAAAACAGACAAAAATTGAAAGATGTCTTCACATATGGAAAGCTTTCAAGCTGGCCGAGACAATCCCTGTTACCTCAGCAAAAGGGGAAAGATGTTTAGCAAGATGAGTTTGGGTAAGACCACTATTCGTTCAACAATGGCTGACCAGCATCTGTTACGACTCGCATTTGAAACCGATCTAGTTGACGAATGTGAAATTGGATGTGTTGTGAACAAATGGAAAACGTGATAAAAAAAAGTGTAGGGTGGGTTGAAAGTCGAGGACTTTTTAGTCTTAAGTGACAACATAAAGTTTAATCGAATAGGTATAAGGTCCATCACGTCTAGTAACGTATCACTTATTCACTTAATATTCCTGAAAACCCGATAAAAATGCGTTACTTCGTTTCTCCGTTATCCCGGGATAGTCGATTTCATAGAATGAACTTCTTCTTTCGGATTTGCGATACCTTTATATGCTGGTCCCTCTACGCTTGAATTATTCACCGACTAGAAATGTAAGCCATTGTCGAAAAATTGAATAAAAATATCAGATTCATTACAAGACATATCCTAAAGTAATTTTCTTATTTGATAGTGCAAAACGGATACCTCAGCTGAATTTTATCAGACCTATGGCCCTTCTTGGCAAGGGTCCTGTTCTGGCTCAAAGCCGCTCAAGTTGAAAAATGAAGTTCGTTTTCCCACAAGTTCGTTTTTCCAACTTAGCGGCTTTGAGCCTGAAGAGGACCCTTGCCAAAAAGGACCAAAATATAGCTATAATAAAAATTTAGCTGACGTATCCGTTTTGCACTATCAAATATGATTCGCAGTCAGCTTGGGCTGAAGGAATATTAAAAATCATTGTCGTACTTTTCTACGGGCTTAACTTCTCAGATGTCGCATCGTCAGGCCTGGAAAGACAGGCCTTTGATTAAATTCAAATTCTCCTCGTCTGGATGAATTTTGGTTTGCCATGCAAGCAGCCCACGCTCTGAAAGTTATTACGAAAACTATAAAATCCATCAGATGTGTTCAAAATATTTCAGTATTCAAATATAGGAATGAAAAATAAGCTGCCTTTTCAGTAAAACTTTAACGAGCCCATTTTGCGTTATTTGTAACACATAATAGAAGTCAGAACACAACAGTAGGCCTATTCTAGAGTTTCTGCAGAGGTGGTCATTACGGCGGCATTTCCGGTAAAATCTGAAAAATTACGGTAAAACTTCAAAAAATTCCGGTAAAATTCTGAAGATGCATCCCCCCTATCAGGAAGGTATCGGGACGCCCCTGGCACTACCCAGCTGCCCTCATCTGTACTTTCTCTTCTTCATATTATGTACTGTGCTGCCATCCATCGCACTGGCTAGCGACAAAGCTGTCTTTCGTGTTGACGTCACTGTTGCTTCCGATCTGGAGTCTGGAGGTTGATGCTGGATCCGGACTTTTCTGACTTTCTTATGAAAAATTTGACCATAGGAAATTGACCTCCAGTAAAACTGTTCTTTGTGGCTCGGGTGTCGGCTCCGCGTCCATTGAGCTTTGATCCGCATGTGTCCTTAAAGAAGACAGTTTAGGTAACGAAATAATTTGTGCAAACCGTTTAGTTTTTCCGTTTGTCCACTTTGGCTGAAACTTGATGAGGGGGAGCTGTGCTCCAGGGTTTGCTCCTTATTTTTTTTTGTTTTTAATATTTGTTGGAGTGCATATAGTATTGTTAAATGGCGGTTTATTAGTGCAAGTATCAAGTTCAAACTTGGTACACTTGTGGGTACCAAGCCCAAACCACAACCCACACCCCCAAACCCACCCCAACCCGGTTCAGGGGCAAATGGGCCCAAATTGCCCAGTGAATAAAGTTCGTTACCCGTGACACGAATCAACAGGTATCAAGTTGAAACTTGGTAGGATTGTGAGCACTGGGGTCTCTTTTTACTTTTTGCGGGTCCCAAACCCCACCCCACTTGGTTCAGGGGCTATTGGGCCCAGATTGCCCATTTTTTAAATGAAAACAGCTGGAGATAAGGCGATGAAATTCCTTGGGTCGGGGAGAGTTGAAACACCCCCACCCTCCCCATTAATGGGCAAGTGGGCCCGAATTGCCGAATTGCCTGTATCATATGATCGATGATATGCCATTCTTAATGAATTGTGACAAAGGGGGCATTAGGCTGCTACGAATTGGTTTATTGCAATTTTTATTACCTTGCTAATGGAAAAGAGGTATAAAGGGTGGGATTGGTTGGCAGACCATTCAGTGTTCTAACTAATGCTATCCGTGCAAGACCTTCAAGATTTCTTTGGATTTATACTGGCGGTTTGTTTACATTTAAAGCTTTTAAAGTGGGATGATTACAAGGTTATATCAATAGGCTACTTTTTTGATGTCTTGGTTCTAAAGCTTTTTGTATGTAAAATGTGATAAACATTTTGCTTTTACACTCCACGTCTGAGCGCTTGCGCACTTGTCTGATCAATGCTTTAGTATCTCTGGTTTTCCATTTTGTTAATTCTGTTCAGGAGACTCTTTTGATTACTTTTTTTTAAGACGAGAGACAGTGAACAAAAGCTCCGAAACAAACGAAAATGCTGAATTAATTCAGCATTTTATGCAGCACTTCGCTTTCGGACTTAAATTTTAGCTCTATTAATGCAGCATTAATTCAGCATAAAATTCATCGAAAAATTCAGCAAGAATGCTAAATTGTATGCTGAATTTTCAAGAAGAAACTGGAGAGTACGGCGATTCTCTCAGTGTTTTCGGCGGCAAACATAACAAATTCAAAAAGACAACTGACAATTCGGCAAACATTCCAAATTCTAAGACAGCTGGCGATCATGGCCAACGAAGAAAGGAAAGATAAGAAGATAAGAAGTTGGATATCAGTAGGTGATCCATTTTATCAGCTTTATACGGGAACCCGTCACTACGCCCACCCGTCATTTCGCCCACCCGTCACTTCGCCTAACAAATCCGTCAGTTCGCCCACTTTTCCCGACAGTTCGCCTAAACGTTAGTTCGCCCACTTTTTCCGACAGTTCACCCACCCGTCACTACACCCACCCGTCACTTCGCCCACCCGTCACTACGCCCACCCGTCACAACGCCCACCCGTCACTACGTCCACCCGTCACTACGCCTACCCGTCACTACGCCCACCCGTCACTACGCCCACCCGTCACTACGCCCACCGTCAGTTCGCCTACCGTCAGTTCGCCCACCCGTCATTTCGCCCAAAAATCCTTCAGTTCCGCCAACTTTTCCGACAGTTCGCCCACCCGTCATTTGGCCCAAAAATCCGTCAGTTGGCCCACTCCTGAAATCCGTCAGTTCGCCCACTCTTGAAATCCGTCAGTTGACCCACTCTTGAAATCCGTCATTTGGCCCACTCCCCGTCAGTTCGCCCAATTTTTCCGACAGTTCGCCCACCCGTCATTTGGCCCAAAAATCCGTCAGTTGGCACACTCCTTGAAATCCGTCAGTTGACCCACTGCCGACATCCGTCACTTCGCCCAATTTAAAAATCCGACAGTTGACCCAATTTTGCAGGATCATTAAATCCACAAAAAGTGCCGCGACCCCAGGGGAATAATCAGCTCAACTCGGCCCTGTCAGTAAAAAAGGGGCGCAATCCCAGAAGATTACTCAAACAGAGGCGGCCTTCCTCGTTTAATTAGGTCAACACGAGATGCCTATGGGTGCAACTTTTATGTTTACGTAAAGAAGGATATGACGATGGGTTTAAAAAAGGTATTATATGAAAAAGCACCGAGACCCCAGGGGAATAATCAGAAGGAGCCGACAATTACGTAGACATTTAGTCAGAAACGTGGGGAGCTTTGCGAGATTCTGCAGCAAATTCAGTTGGAAAATCTAAAAGATGAAAAAAAAAAGGAAAAATAGAGTAACGAGCAGTAAAGGGTTCTGATTGGCAATACGATTTAGAGTCGTTCACACGGAAATGGAAAGTAAAAGCATAATAGAAATAATATAATGCAGGACTTTACTACCGAGCTTCCGTGTACTATCTCCGAGTATATTCGCAAGCTATCTCCAATGTCTGAGTCTCTACTCTGTACGGTAAGTGTCCTCTTGTCAGTGGGAAAACTTTTTTTCCTAAATTTACGTAGCCCACAAACTAAATTTAAACTGCTCATCAACGTTATGTGATTCAAGGTATGTGAGAATTATAAATTTCTTTCGCCGACGGCTTTCAACCCAGCAAACCCGAATATTCAAAAGCTTTTCCAAAATATGATCGTAGATTCGTACAGAACAGCTTTTCCAACCTTTAGTCCCTTGTGCTGTTAACCAAGGACACACCCAGGGTTGCTTACTGCAATATCTACTGCCAGTTTGGGGCCAGGGGTGGCCCGAAAGGGGGGGGGGTGAGTGGGGTGACATCTGTCAAACACAATCTCCGAGTCGTTTGAATTTTTTTTAATATCATCGTAAATCCGTCCCAGTCAAAGGCAAGCCGAGTCGTTTAAATCAGGTTTCAATACCCCGTCAGGGCGGTGACATGATTATTTCTCGAACAACGGGTACCATTGCACCCTTGTTTTAAAATCTGTTCTAGTCGTATATGATTTGTATCTATCTAATCAACTTCAAATAAAACTTACACTTTTACCAATTTTTTTCCGGTTTTGGCCGGATTCCGGGCGAAATACTCGGACGGGTAGAAAAGAATTATCATATACGGATTCAGCATGTTTTGTTGCCCCTAAACCAAGCGTTTAATCAACTTCAAATAAAAATTTTACCTTTAATAAATTTTCTGGCTTCGGCCGGGTTCCGGACGAGCTAATTGTTCGGCGAGAAAATCAGTTCCAGATATGGATTCAGCATGTCTCCTTTCCCCTATATCGACTATCTTATTTGCTTTTTAAAACATTTTTTTCGTCTCTTAATTTGAAGCCCCTCCCTCACCCCTAGGTATGGGGCTACAGAGCTCTTCTACGAACTTGACCTGTACGTTGACCCAATAGATCCTCATACCAATTTTCAAGAAAATATCTCTACCCTTTCGAGATTTATCGTGCTAACAGACAGACGGACGGACAGAAGGATAACTTTTGCGAAGTCGTAGGCATATTTATTCAAACAATGTATACAACGGATACGTCAGCTACGATTCTTCATCAGCGATATTTCGGCCCTTCTTGTCAAGTGTCCTCGTCAGGCTGTTAATCCTCTGGTTTAACTTCGGGGAAGGAAACAAACCTGTAATCTATATTACAGGTTTGTAATATACTATACATAATATTTGTCATAGGTATATGACCATAAGCATAATTCAGAGTTTATAAACTGTTGTTTATAGTTGTTTATAAACTTTACGCAACGGTCAGATTTGATACAAGAGAGTATTACTGCGACAAGTAAACCAGAAGTTAATGCTGGATTGTATAAAGGCCCTGCCTTGGTTTATCAATGATCAATCAATTTAATACAAATTCTACTTCTGGTTTATTTGTCACAGAAAGAGTACACAGTTAACCACATTTACAATAAGCTTAGCAGAAATGATAGTGCTTGGCCTAAACATAGGGGTTTCTTACCTATGAAACCCTCGTACACCAGGTGTCAGTCAGGTATGCATAGTAACTTTGTAGAATCAGTAGGCTATATCGGTCTGCAACATCACCGGGTGCTGGAGCTTTGTTGAGGATATGCACGTGATCCATGTTACTTTATTTTAAGTATTTACCTCTTTTTTTAATTGAAAGCCTACTGTTGTAGTCAATAAGGTAAGAAGTGGAACGATATTAAACAAGACCAAAGGTTTCGATGGGATCCCAAACGTTCAAATTTGATCCAGACAGTTGGGTCTTGTCTTCGCCAATCCAGTCTTCGCCAGACTCCTTCAACACTTTTACTATTAAAGCTTAGAAAAAGATTAAGGCAAAATAGCTAATCATATGAGAAAACCAAGTTCAGATATGGATTCAGCATGTGTGTTTACCCCTTTAAGTCATATCTATTTTGACGAAGCAGATCGAAACTTCCTGCCTTACTTCTGCCAATTTTCCGGTTTCGGCGGAATTTCTGTCCTGCGAAAAAATAAAGCTAAAAAAACGAATTCAGCATGTCCCCTTAAATCCAACCTCTAATCAACTTGCAATTAAAATTTTACTTTTAACAAATTTTCCGGTTTCAGCCGGATTCCGAGCGATCTATACGTCCGGTGAGAAAATAGTTGTGATATGCGAATTCAGCTTGTCTACCTACCCGCAAATCGAACATCTTATCAAATTTAAATAAAACTTTTACTTTAAACAAATTCTCCGGTTTTGGCCGGATTCCTGCCGAACTAATTGTCCGGCGAGAAAATAATTTTCATATTCGGACTCAGCACGTTTCCTTGCCCCTAAATCAAACCTCCAATCAACTTCATATTACTTTCACAAATATTCCGGTTTTCGCTGCATTTCGGGTGAACTATTTGTCCGGCGAGAAAAACAATTTCATATTCGGATTCAGCATGTCTCCTTACCCTTAATTCGACTATTTCATTAGCTTTTAAAAAGTATTTTGTCTTCCCTTTAATTTCAAACCCCTCCCCCACCCCTAAATATAGAGCTACATGGCCCATCTTCGAACTTGACCTGTATTTTGACCTAAAGACTCTTCATGCCAAGTTTGATCAAAATATCTCAACCCCTTCGAGAGTTATCGTGCTAACAGACGGACGGACGGACGGACAGACAGACAACTTTACGATGCATAGGTATCCCTCCACTTACGTTTTGGGATCCCAAAAAGGAAGCATTCATACGCGAAAGTTGGACCAGCCTCGATCTCAATAAAAGCGACTTTGTACTAGATCTGTTCAATATCCGTAATTGGAGACACCGGGACTCGAAACTCACTCGTTTAGTGCATTTGGCAACGTCAAATTACATGTAAAAAAAAATCGAGCTTTAAATGTAACAAGACTGGACTACTTGTTGGACATGATTCTGGTCAGTTATACACGGTGAGTGAGGGAATTGAGTGAGTTCCTCAGTTGTTGTCTGACACATGACAACTTGTAAAAAACAACACATTTTAGCTCAACGTCTTATTTTCAACTTTATCTCTAATTTTTTGTAATTTTTCACAGTTTTTCAAGGAATATTCACAATTTGCGCAAGATTAAATGGAGGTACTGAAATTCTAATACGACCTGTCTAAATTTCTTTTTATGGCACTTGTAGCCTCTGTCTCAAATGCAATACACCTATCGTAATTCCGTCTGTCGGTCTGTCCGGGTTTTTTTTCACAGTTTTTCGAGCTAGGGTACTTCCAGATGTACTAGGACGATGAAACTTGGCACACTTATCAGGGACCAACCAAACTAACCTGGATATAACCAGTTTCTCGATCCGACCATCTGCGGGGGAGTAGGGGGCGGAGGAATCTGGAAAATTAGGGCAGTTTTTCACACGTTTCCAAGTTAGGGTACTTCCAGTCGTGCTAGGACGTGAGGGACTGGAGGGAGGGGGAATCTGGAATATCGAGTTATGCGTAACTTTGGAACGGGTGATGGATTTGAGTGAAATTTCATAATTGAACAAAGGACATGTCTCTGGGGATCTTTTTCATGTCAGGAAGATGGGGGGGGGATACGTGAAAGGCTGATACTGGAGAGATTGGGATGGAACTTTCTGGGAGTAAGAAAAAGATGGTCTGGATAAATCTTTTTCACAACTGGATTGACTTTGGCGATTGTGGGGGGAGTTTGAGGGGAGGGTGGGGGTGTCGGAATTCCGGTGATCACGATTTAAGGCACTTAGATGTGCTAGGACGATCTTGGCTGGAATATTAGACATTCGAGAAGATTGGCTTAGAAATCGCCACTTTTCAAATCCGACTATTCCTTAAAGTACCAATCTTGATTGTAAAGTAAGAAAAATACTTTTAAGCGAAATATACATTTTCATGGGTTTTGCTTACAAATGAAGTTCCAGCTCCCTTAAAGTGCGCATGTTAACTGCTAAGTCGGAAAGCACTTTTTATCAAATGGTTCATCTCAACTTATGATAGCGGATTCAACAGCCATGGGGGAGTTGATGGAGGGGTGGTCGGAAATTTCAAGAAACGGATAGAATGGAGGGATCGGAGTTAAACTTGCTGGGAAGAACAAGCATTTATTCTAGATAAATCGTTTGCACAATTGGACTGGAGCAGGACACTTGGGGGTACGAGGTGGAGGGGGGCCTTCCAGAATTCCTGTGATGGCGTTTTTCAGGACGAAAGTTGGCAGGCATATCGGGACCCGAACATCTCACAGACCCCTTACCTACTACATACAGCTGCAAGTGCCATTTGAGCTTACAACAATTTTTCGCACCCATCTTCATACTCTTCTTTACGAAAACATAAAAGCTGCACTAATAATCAACTCGTGTTGATCCTAATTAAACGAGAAAGGGTGTCTCCAATGGAGTAATCTTCCGTCCGTCTGTCCGTCTGTCCGCACGATAAATCTCGAAAGGAATGGGCTATTTTGATGAAACTTGGTGTGAGGATTCTTTCTGTCAACGGTAAGATCAAGTTCGTACATGGGCTCTGTAGTCCTACATTTAGGGGGGGAGGGGTCAAATTAAGGGGCAACACAAAAATGTTGTAACAGCTAATGCGATAGTCGATTATGGGGTAAAAAGACATGCTGAACACGATGGTGAAAACCATTTTCTTTCCGGATAAGGCAAGGTTGGTTGGTTAGAATTAAAAGTCTTCTTTGAAGTTGATTAGATGTTCTATTATGGAATAAGAAGACATACTGAACGCGATGATGAAAACCATTTTCTCGTCGAACAACTAGTTCGCCCGGAATCCGGCAAAACCGGAAAATTTGTTAAAAGCGAAAGTTTCGTTTGAAGTTGATTAGATGACAGATTTAGGGCTAAGAAAAGACGCTGAGTCTGTATATGACACTCATTTTTACCCGGACATATAATTAGTCTGGAATCCGGTTGAAACCGGAAATTGTATAAGTTAAAGTTTTATTTGAATTTATTAGATGTTCTTTATAGGGATAAGGAGATACGCTGACTTCGTTTCTGGATTGTTCTTTTTTTGCTGGACAAGTAGTTCACTCGGAATTTGGCTGAAACCGGAAATTCGGCAGATGTAAAGCAGGAAGTTTCGGTCAGTATCGTCTAAATAGAAATGGCTTGTAAAGGTATATCTGAACTTGGTTTTCTCAGATGGTTAGCGTGGCGAAGACTAGATCTAGCGAAGACAAGACCCAATTCCCGGGATCAAACATTAGATTTTTGGGATCCCATCGAAACCTTAGGTCTTGTTTCTCAAGAGATATCCTCTTATTACATGGAATCCCAAAACTTGCAATGGATATTGCAGTCTGTAACCCTGGTCTGTCGTGGTTAATCCGCGAAATTTCTCGAAAAAGTTAAGTAGCTTTTGGACATACGGGTCCCTGGTTTGAAAGCCTTCGGTTCTTACACATATAAACACATATCTTTGATGTCCTATTTATATTCAGTTGGTAGGCTACGTAGAATTAGAAAAACCATCTTCCCACTAACAAGAGGAAAATTTCCGTAAAGAGTTGAGTCTCGTACATTGCAATTACTTTTGATAGTAGGGCTAATATTCTCTCCAAGAAATACTAGGAGGCGACACGAGAAAGCTTGGCATTAAAATCTACGACCTAACCCTCAACTTAGGTCCGAGTCTCGATACGTGACGGGCGATGCTCTACACGGCAATTAAAGAACGAAAAGTTCGCTTACAGTCCGAATAACGTACAATAAAAGGATTATGTTCGAATTGTAGGTGTTTCCTGATTTCCATCTGAGGGACTGGAATTCACGAAGGCTTTGCAGATGTTCTTTAGCACTACCATTGTAGCACAAAAAATCATATCATACCACCGACCTAACGGGGTTATGAAACCTGGTTTAAACGACTCGGCTTGCCTTTGACAGGGACGGAATTACGACTGAAGCTGGCCAGAAGTGCCAAAATTAACAAAAAAAAAATCGGATTGTCTTAAAATAAAACGAGCGTCCGGGACCTCGATGAGGCCAAAATAAAACAGTGATAGGACTTAGCAAAAGGCAGGAGAGGGGTGAATCTCCGCTCCTTCGGGCCACCCCTTATTCCTACTATGCTTTTACTTTTTATTTCCTTGTGAAGTAATCCCAATCGAGTTGCCAGTCGAAAACTTTCGCTGCACGTTACTCTATTTTTACCTTTTACTTTTGTGTTTATCCTCTATATTTTCCTTTCGTATTTTATGCAGAATCTAAAAACAAGCTTCTGATATTTCTGACTAAATGTTTACGTAATTATTATAGTGAAAAAGTAACATAAAAAACGACGAAATACAGTTCCGAAACCTACCTAGGATGTTGAACTTTGGATAGGTCTGTTTGCGAGTATCGTTGCAAAATCCTTTCAATTTCCGTAAAAATTAGCAGGCTCAGGTTCAGGTTCTTTTATTTCAAAAATACTTTGTGACAATATATTTTGATCACTGGGGGCCGGCAGGGATTCGAGCTCGTTAGCTCGGCCGGCGTTAGCAACAACCTCTTTATCAAGCAACAAAGTTTGTTACAAACTATTTGAACAGCTTTTCTTTTCACCCATCTTCACGTGAACGGGATCTTTTTTTTAAGTAAACAGAACAGTCGCACCCAAAGGAATTTTGTATCGACCCTAATTAAACGAAAAAAGGTTCGCTCCTTCTGATTATTCCCCTGGGTTCGCGCCCCTTCTTCATAGATATTACTGATCTAGCAAAGTTGGGCCAACTGTCGGATTTTTGGGCCAAATGACGGCTAGGCGAAATGTCGGAAAAGTTGGGCTAACTGACGGATTCTTAGGCGAAATGACGGGTGGGTGACTGTCATAAGAATTGGGCGAACTCACGGATTTTTAGGCGAAATGACGGATAGGTCAACTGACGGATTTTTGGGCCAACTGACGGGTGGGAAAACTGTCGGAAAATTGGGCGAACTGACGGATTCTTAGACGAAATGACGGGTGGGTCAACTGACGGATTTTTGGGCCAAATGACGGGTGGGCGAACTGACGGTGGGTGAACTGACGGGTGGGTCAACTGACGGTGGGCGAACTGACGGGTGGGAGTAGTGACGGGTGGGTGAACTGACGGGTGGGCGTAGTGACGGGTGGGTGTAGTGACGGGTGGGCGTAGTGACGAGTGGACGTAGTGACGGGTGGGAGTAGTGACGGGTGGGCGTAGTGACGGGTGGGCGTAGTGACGTTGGGCGAACTGACGGGTGGGCGAACTGTCGGATTTTAGAAGTGGGCGAACTGACGAGTGGGCGAACTGACGGGTGGGGGTAGTGACAGCGACCCCTTTATACAGCTAATTCTTTTTTCTTCTTCTTCTTCCTGACTTAAATTTTGGTATTCTAGAAGTGTCGAAGAAGAAAAATGTAACAGCTATCGGACAAAAAAGAAAAGAAAATGCAGCATTAATGCAGCATTTACAGCATCAAAAGCTTCAATCACAGCATCAATCACCCAATCCTTAGAAATATTTTCCATTCCATACAGTTCATGCAAGGTAGCCACAGCGACGTTCACAAAGAGTTGTGTCCCTTCCTTTTTTAATTTGTATAACGAAGCGTATTCTGACCTTATTTATATTTTTTATATATACAGCTATCGGCTATCGGACAAAAAAGAAAAGAAAATGCAGCATTAACGCAGCATTTACAGCACCAAAAAAGCCAAAAAGCATTTACAGCACCAAATAACGAATAAATTAATTATTCGTAAGTACGGTGTTTCAGATATTTCGGAGAAATTACTAATGCTACACAGGAAGCTGTCGGGTTCAGCATACTCTCGGTTTTCACCACACCACCCCCTTACCCCCCTGTTTATGTGCTAGTGTTTTTGTATGTATAGTTATTTTAGTATTTTCTTCCTTTCTTTTTCTTTTTTGTACTCCACTTGTTTTGTGGGTAAGAAATAAATTATTATTATAATTATTATATTATGATTGTTATGATTTATGTGTGTGCTCATGAGTTACATCTACGACGTTACCAAACAAATTTGGCGGTAGCCATTACAGGTTTTTGGTGAATAGAAGATTTATACATCTATTTATAAGAAAGAAAACAGTGAGTCTGACCCCTAGGCTAAATAGGACAAGAAATCCATTCCTTTCTTTGACTGACTATTTCTCAGAGCGTCCAACAAGGTCAGGCCCGCTGGTCTTTTCCACGTTACCGGCTGGGTCCAAATGACCTTGTTCGTGACCACGCCTCCCTGCCAATATAATTTGCTGGGGAAAAACGACCGTGCCTCATAAAACAATAACACTTAAATGGGCCATAACATAAATATTCTCAACCTCCCTATAACAGTAAACACGAAGAGGCGCTTTCTGTATTCGATGGTATCAAACTTCTATGACAGAGTAGACAGCGTCCTTGAAGAAACTCTAAAAGGGCCGGGCATAGTGCCGGATTAAACTCTCTGGTTGCCCTAGATAGTTGAGATTCTAAGGCTCAACTATCTTGGCGCCGTAAATCACAGAGCATCATTAATTCTACCAGGGGCGGATCCAGCCTTCCTTTCTAGGGGGGGCGATTCTTACCGAAACGAGTGGAGGTAGTGTCCTTTTCATCGGCCACAAGGCTGATTTTTTTCGCGTTTTAGGTGTCCCTGTCGGTCTCTTATTTAACGAAAATGTGGTTTTCATATATTACAATAATGGTAAAAACTGTACTTGATCAACTGACACCTGTTTACAAGAAAAATTCAAGCTCCTTGCTCCACTTGTAAAACGATTTTAGAGTCTAGTTACAGTAGTTAGAACATGCGTTAATGCAGACTTCCGTAAGTGCAGTAAAACAAAACAAAAAATTACAGCAAGTCTAGGGGGGGCGATCGCCCCCCTCGCCCCCCTCGCCCCCCCTCTGGATCCGCCCCTGAATTCTACCAACCAACCATATCATTATGAAAAACATAGACTGACGATGGTTATGCCCGATGAAAAATGTGTGGCCTGCGTAGTAGTATGGTAGTAGTACGAAAACGTTGCATGTAATACTATGTAATGGCAGAGAGTACTATCATTTAATGTGCCTCAAACTGGTCCAATCTTATGTAGTAGTATCCAGTAGCATCCTGTGTTGCCTTAGTAGCATCCGGTCTTGCTAATAGTAGCCTATAGTAGTATGCAGTAACACGGTAGCCTTGAAGTAGAAGCATGTAGTAGCATCGCTAGTATTGCATGCTGCTTTTTCGTACTCCTTCATAGTATTATTTTGAGATAAATTTTTCATCAGGTGGTGCTTATCAGAACCTGGCCGTCCTACTCTTTGAGATAAACCTAACCTCATTGCTGGTTATTCAATGATGATTCATTATTCTTGTGTAACGAATGGACAATCTCGGCGTCACCGAACCATATCTCGTTCTTTAACAAAGGGGTAGGCCAATTACAACTCCTAACCTTAAGGAAACTAATGTGTATATGAGTTTCTTCAGTGTTTATGACACTTTCAAGACAAAACTGATCTGAATAAATGAATAAATTTTACCCGGAAAGTCCAAGAGGCCATAGTACAAAAATGATTTGAAAAGAAATCTATCTACATAAATAACAGACCTTCTGAAATACAAAATTAAACTAAGTGCATAATTAATAACACTTTGAAAGAATCGGGGCCTATGTCGTAGTCCCACCTGGACAAACCTGAGATTTTACAGGGTCCCACTTGGTTATTTCATATTACCCTTAGCTCCCTTCCGAAGACTACACTTCGTCGTACATACCAGCCGAGGTACCAGCGGGACCTAAAACACATAAATTCGATAGTCCAACCCCAGTGGGAAGACGATCTGGGCAGCAGCACACATGAGGGACGACTGGCGGCTCTTTCTGGATGCACTGGGTGCCTCTGGCGGCACAGGAGGAACTAAGGTCTAAGGTCCCTTCTGAAATCCCCGCCTTCCGCCATTGTTTCGTGTTGTACCTACGACTTCAATGTCAGAAGTTTCATAACAGATAGCTCATAACACTTTCAAGAATAACACCTTTTCACTTAGAAATAAAGTGCTATGACTAATTAAGTTTACGCTATTTCGTGCCTAGATCTCCAACAACACCCTCAATTGGTAAAAATACTAACGGGAACGAAAGAAACATAACAGATAACATCCCAAAGTGTTATCTGTTGAAACCGGGCATCCTTCTGTTGTCGTTATGTAACTTCTGACAGTTTAGTATTTTTACCTATTGAAGGTGTTATTGGAGATCTAGGCAAGAAATAGTATAAACTTAATTGGTCATAACACTTTATTTCTAAGTGAAAAGGTGTTATTCTTGAAAGTGTTATGGGCGATCTGTTATGAAACTTCTGACAGTGTTGTTAGCGCTTTTTCAGTCGAGCCGAGTTTTTTCTGTCACGCAACATAAACTTGCAGCAAGCTTAAGGTCCGCCGAATGCCGACAACTCTTTCCCACATAAGGACAAGAGAAGCTTCAAAGTGTTGTTTTTCATTTTGGAAGGCATGGTAGACCATCAGGTCTATTTTCTGGTTTGGACTTCTTTTATTTTGCTTGGTCTACCTTTTTTTAACCACGGCGCGGTAAGTTTCAAATAGTTTGCGTCCATCACCTCAACGATTTTCCCGAAGAAGACCGAGCATCAGATCGACAAAGCCCTAGTCAGTGTCGTCCTGGAAAAGAAAATCTATCAGTAGCGGCGATTACAGTGGTAATCTGCCCTATACCCAAAAAAAAGGCCGAAAGGACGCAAACGTTGGACCCAGTGGCTCTACATTTTGGATTGGACGTCCGAAAGAGGAAAGGATGGACAGAGTTGACAAGCGCTAACAAGAAAATAGCTAATTTCATGTGGAAAGCAATGGTGCTATCGAACAACAGTATTTCTTAGCCATATCTTAAAGTTTAACCAAAAAGGGCTAGGATACGACAGTCTAGTTACCCATCACCTGTTCGCTTAAATAATCTTGAAAACCCGATGAAAAAGCGTTAGTTTGTTTTTCTGATATTTCCAAATAATCGATTATCCCATTGTGCTTGCCGCTCTCCCCGTTTTTGTGATATCTCTATGATGCCTGGAACATTTGGCAACAATACCAGCAGCAAACGAGTAAATAAATTATGTATCAACTAAACAAAGAAGTATCTGCAGTCTGCAGTGCCAAAAACTAGTGCTAGCTAGTGATAGCGATAGTGCAGTGATTTTCGCGGGCGAATTGTGGACGGATTCACCATGGGAAAGCGTCCACATTCCCAACGTCCCTACTGAAGACTACTGTGGACAGAATGAAAATCCCCAATAGCTGTTGTAATAATTCAATGTATTTGAATCTAAGATGTAAAAATAAGTTGCCTCTTCAGTTAAACTTTAATGAAAAGATCGTTTCTAGTAAGATTTGTGCTCGAATGTTTTCAAGAGATTTGCTGCTCCGCAGCCACTCTCCTGCATTTCTATGGAGCAACTCCCGGCACTGGCCGGCCAACAAAAATCTGATCAGTTTTAATTCCAGTAGACAAAAAAATCCAACTTCCAGTACCGCGAGTAACAACAGCTCTCAGAAAGGAAATGCCTTTTTCTCCTTTCCTCAGGTCGTGGGAGGCGCTCGCTCCATGCTTCTATCGATCGCACAGCTCTTGGCGGATCTGGTCGAGGAAAGCCAAATTCTGCATCCTAGGAATCTTACTAGAACAATGGGGCCACGAAGCCAAGAATTGCATTCGAAATTCCTTGGCTGATCGGAAGTGACGGACTTTCTTCAAATTATCAAACGAAGTGATCCAACAGGTCAAGAAGTGTGTTCAAGGACACCTGGCACTGGTTACTGTGGAAGCTCCAGAACAAAGAGTCATTACTTTAAAACTCCCACGACTTTCGCTGTTTTAAGCCTATCTCCGGGACAGTTGACTTCTTGCAAAAATTATATAGCCAGATTTGCTGAACAACCGTTGGAAAGTACCGCTCACAATTCGGGTCTCCGAGTTTAATTCTGGATTTAACGATCACAAAGTCGCATTACAGGTATGATGAGTCCTTAAAGTCTTTGATTCACGTGGGCCGAGAAGGTGGGATACACCATCACTTTTCGATGGGTCGGATTTTTACGAACACACTGTTTCCTTTGTTTTCCCTAAAATCCTCACGGTCAACGTTATCCACAAATTACTTGAACACAATTCATTCCTGAACGCCAATCCGCCACTGCTACTTAACTATTCATTGATCTCCTGGCGCTGGTCAAAAGATTACTAAAACATTCGAGAAAATCGAGTGGCGTGTAAGAGGATTAATACAACTAAGCATATCACCATATGGAAGTTTAGAGATGTCAGAAGAAGAAATCATCGGCCAGTTTGACATGTTTTTTTGTCTCAGAAGCTGAATATTAGTTATCTCAGTCTTAGAATCTTCAAGACATCACTATAACAAATTTATCATAATTTACGGCGTTTGTTTATTGTGATCTAGTTTACATCCTTAATTCTTTGGACTTACGAAAATAACAAGAAAAAGAGAAAACAAAATACTTAAAGAAATCGATACTGCAAATAATTAGTTTAATTTTTCTACACATGTTCCATATGCCTGCTACAATAAAAACATTTTGTTGGATCCAAGGTTAGACTATGACTCCATCCTTCCCATGTCGGGAGCTTCCGACCCACACCGCTAGATGACCCAGCGGTCGGATCGAGTCGTGGCTTTATCTTGGGTCTTGGGTGGGTGGGGGTTCTAGACGTTGCAAGTGCCAGAATGATCATGACATAACTCCTTTAAACAATGGACTTTTTTGAGCAAACACCCCATGAGAACCGAGATGCAGACTGCAAGGAACCGGACATTTTGTGGTGTGCCTCGTTGTAAAACTGGACCACTACTTTTTCTAATTATGATAAACGAGCTGGCAATAAGCATGCCAGATCGCGGGAAATATGTTGATGATTTGTCTCTTGCAGAACTGTGCCACAAAAATATCTAAAGCAGTGCAGCTTACTCATGGCTGACATATCGGACAACGCTGCTGCAGACAGGATGACTGTCATTGGCTAGATGTCCGTTGCGCAGACATTGTCTATCCTTAAAAATAACCACAAGTTTTATCCTCCTTCCTGCAACTTATACTGCTAGGGGTGTATCTTACTGCTGATCTAAAGGGGGAGAAACAGGTATTAGCTCTCTGAAACTGCCGTCTCAGCACCGAATACCTTCAGAATCAGATCACCTTTTGCGAGTTATACCTTTTATACGGTCTTGCTTAGAATACTGTGCCCCCGTTTGGCATCGCGGCCTGAACGCAGGAGCAGTCGGACGCGATTGAGATAGTTCAAAGTCGGGCGTCGTTAGTAATTTCAAAAGCGCCAAAAGTCCTATTCCTTTCCCTCCTTGAACAGTTTGACCTAGATTCCCTTGCTAGGCGTCGACAAAAAGCTGTCGCTTGCCTTTGGTTCAGGGTTGCTGAGTGCTCCTTTTGTACTCCACTGTTTTCGTCTTGTACGATTTGTGGGTTAAAAATATTTTATTATTATAGTATATCACATCGATCGATACTGCCTGCTGATTTCAATCCACATCGAGAGGGACCCGCAAGGGTACTGGCAGAAGCTGTACCTCACAAACAGCATATCCAGGTGTCTCGAAACCGATATCTGAAAAGCATTGTTTCCTTGTTTGCCAAGTTTCTTAATGCCAGTGCTAGTAAGCAAGAGCAGCTACAGCTATAGTTTTTTTTTTTTTTTTTTTTTTTTTTTCGGTGACACCAAGGTCCTATATTTTAAATTATTTTTTTTCTTTGAATGACCAACCTATATGTTTAGCGTCACCTACACTTTCCTCTATTTCTACATTTAATTTTTTTAATATTCTTTTTTATTCCCTCTTTTAGCCCTTATTTCTCATTTTACCATTTTCAATACATCTTTAAAACCTTTTCTCTATTTTTTAATATCTCCTTTCCTTAAATTTTCATTCTTTAAAAACTTAGTACTTACAAAAATACTATCCCTCGTGATTTTTTTTTTGCAACCTTAACCAAAAAGAGTTTTTTGTCCCTGAGACAAAGCTATAGTTTATGAGTTATATTATTATACTGTATTTGGAATTTTAGTTTTGTAGCAAGATTGACTAAATTAGTATGTCATTATGTACCTGGGATTCATAATTCATATTTCATAAGTGCTGACTGTAAATTTTATATGTAAATTTATATATATATTATTGATGATTAAACGAATAGTCGGCTTCCCGTTTTTGAAATAAACTGAACTGGACTTACACACACGTAACAGTTACGTACACATACAGTCCAATAAGATTTCACATGTGAATATACATATGTAATATTAAATATGACTATATATATGTGAAATTCGCGTCACTACACTGTCAGATGTCTCATAACAGATACCACAAGGATGCGTCGTTTTAACAGACAATACCTGGGATGTAATTTGGTTGCGATTTTGAAAACGTTATGGAATAAATGTTGTGCATAACACCAAAAACACACATTGCCAGGAAGAGCCAAAATTTTTGAAGAAACATTTTTGTTCGTCGTCGTGATATTTGAGAATTTAGCAGATGCTTTTTCGTCGGTTTTTCGCCCCTTGTGAGTTGAAACTGCGCAGTCAAATTTCGATTCGATGGAAGACATTCGCATCCGACTGGAGAATCTGTCTGTCTATGCACGTACCTTAAAGAACTAAAATCTCAGCTGCACTATCACAAGCCAGTGCTCTGGTGAGGGATACTAGGAGGATTAAACAAGCCTTACCAAGGTGAAGTTTGATCATTCTTATCCCGAACAAGGAGAACACTGGTGAAGTGAAAGTTCAGCTCCCACCCTCCCAGCCCAAGGTTTTTGTTTAGTTTATTTTTCATGTAGACTCCAAAAAACTTGTATCCTAAATCCTGATTAACCTAGCAAACTACCCACTCGTTGCGCAAACCTAGGTTACAGCGATAGACCATCGATACAAACTTTCTTACCGTCATATTTATAGAAATAGAAGACAATGTGCACCAATTTGCACAAATTTCTAGCCCCTCGTGAACCGATTCTTACTCAAGTCCCTCTCCCGTGATATACATCAAGTTCACCGGAAACAAATAATGGGTACACCAGTTAGCAAAAGTTACAAACCCCTCATCGCTGAAGATGATAACAGCCAAAATTACTTACAAGTCCCTGGCATGTCTTACAATTGGGAACCAAATCGTTCTTACCATGCAATACCCCGGAAACAAATAACAGGTACACCAACTAGCAAAAGCTGCAAACCCCTCATCGCCGAAGGATTATGAGCTAACAGTCGAATGTTGCTTACATGTCCCCTACATGTCTCACAACTGGTATCGCCTATTTTTGATTTCAGTGTGTACCTTACTACTGAAGTTGTCAACCCCTTGAAACTTTCAAACTGGTATATCTCATGGAGGAATGCCATATACTTCGATCAGCTCATCAACGGCTATCAATTGCCGTCGAAAAAAAAATTCTACCTGTCTTAGTTCAAAAGTTGATTTTTTGCCGTAGCCCAACTTTCTAACGTCACCGCTTAGAAAGGAGCAATGGATGAGCTCTGATTTCCTTAGCAATCAGAGACCTTTTAAAGTTTAAGAGGCACGTCTGATACCATTTCTCTACCGCAATCGCAAGTGCAAAAAAACGAATAATAATCTCAGCTTAAATCACGAAGAGAAATGGGTAGAAACCATAGATGGCAGCAGTTTCGGAATTCGGACCCATGGGAAAAAGCCCCTTTTTTGTTTCGGTAAATTTTTCTATTTATCACTCAAAGAAGATACTTTGGCTGTGGGACCGGATAACTGCCGCATATATGTAGCACTCATAGATTTTAGTCTATCTTCAATTTTGAAACTGTTGCCTTCCTGCTTGCGTGCTAGAACGGAGCTTTCCACTCGAAAGCAGAAACATGGTTTCATGAAACGAAAGGTTGGTGCACAACTTCAGATGGTCCTCTCTCTATATTACTCCACTTCACTTCGCACACCGTAGCCTCTGGGTCGAGGACAAGCAAAAACCATCCTTTTAGGCCTCAGGCAACAGTTCTACGGAGCTTTCCAAAATGTAATGTCATATTCATCAATCCGGCCTAAGGTCCACACTTTCCGTAAAAACTGCACAGGTTAGACCCTTACCATTTCATTTTTATTTGTAGAAGTTTTGGTTGGGATTAGAGTCTTTATGTGTAGAGGTGATGATTCTTGAAAAAAGGTTTATATTTGTATTAAAATAAGAAGAAAGAAGTGTTAAGATTGGTAAATTTAAATTAAAAAAATAAATTAAATGGTTGAAATGGAGAAGTTAAAAATTTTAAAATTTAAAGTGTGTATGATTGTCTAGAAAGAGTAGGTGACGTTAAAGAGTTTAAGGAAATGTTAACGTTACCAAATGGAGGAGGAGACGTAGCCAAAAGGAAAAAAATCAAAATGTTTGGAAAGATGCTACGCGGGTTTAAAAAAAAATAAAAAAATTGTCCGGTCCTTAATTTGAAACCCAACCCCTAAACGCAGGGCCACGGAGCCCATCTACGAACTAAAAAAGAAAAGAAAAAAAAATCTATTAAATAATACAGCAAACTTTTGTATTTCCACTGTGATTGAAAAGCCCATGTATTGTAAACCTGTGACAGATTAAATGAATGGTTTTAGAAAGACCTTCAAACCGGATATGAACTTCACTATCGCGTAAAGCTTGTAAACCGAGGAGAATTTCCAAGCAGTGGGGACATTAGGAGAAAACATTGCTTTTGTCGTGAGATCAGTCGTTGGAAACATAAGTTGCTTTTGACCTTGTTTGTGACTCTCTGTGACCTTGTTGGAAATACCAGGAAAACGAAGCTTCATCGCAGACAAGAATACTAATAAGAGGCTAGCAATGAGTTGGCAGTCAAACAGAAGAAAATCTATCTTTACACCGGATTCTCAATACAGATAAGTATCAGGAGCTGACTGTATTGATGTGCAGCACTAAAGTTATTTTTCTTTCGATGTTCTAAGGTATTGTTTTCCTTTCTCATCAGTATCTTACAAAAATATGCCACAAATTTTCTTAAGGAGTATTTCTTAATTCATCAAAGTTACATAAACTTTGCTCCCAGTGACAAAAAAGCGTACCTCCTTCCGCGCTAACTATGGCTGACTCGACCAGCCACTTCAGTACTCTATCCAGTCATTGCAAAAACCAGACTCAGCAGCATTTTGAAAATTTACTTCTTAAATACCTACCAAGGATAATATTTCAACCTTCTGTTCTTCCCGTTACTTGTTCTTCCATCGAAATTGCTTTCCAAAAATTAAGAAGAACTGGTTCTACAGATTCTGATGGCCTTAGTGTCGATGTTTATCAAAATTGAGTGTCCACACACCTTCAGCTACTATTTCAGATTTGTTTATGCTAGGGTTTGGTTCCGAATAGTTTCCTCTTGGGTACTGTAACATCGGTGAAGCGAGGGAAAGACGCGGACCTTTGCAAAAGCTATCGGCCAATTACAGTTTCTTGTACCATAAGCAAAATCCTGGAATACGTCCTTCTTCCAGAAATAGTTGAAAATGTCGCTATGGTCCAATGCAGTTCGGATTCCGTTCGAGCGCCAGTTGTGCGCACGCTCATCACATATTGACAAAAATGATGAAACAGGCTACCCGCGACAAGTCTGTTATACATATATGTTCTATACATATAGCTGGTGCTTTTGACATATAACACATTCTCAGGCCCTATTTTATCTCATTAATTCTGGCGTGAATCTGTCTGTTCTCTATCTGTAAAAATTTTGGTATGGTCATTCTTCAGTAAGGTTCAAATGGAAAGGTAGCTTGTCAGAGATTATTCCTGTCCGAACTGGTGTTCTTCAAATCGGCCATATCTTCTTGTCTCGATTCATTGCATCCTGCTTACTTTTATAAAGACTAAGCTTTCAGCTAAATAGCGTACGCTGACGACTTGCTCTTAGTAAGCCGTAGCCGGTCCACACTCACAAAAAATGTAAGTAAGCTGTCGTCTGAACTTCTCAAAATTGGCCTTGAAGTTAACCTGTCAAAATGTGATTACCTGCATTCCAACCCCTTCGTCAAATGGTTCGAATGCATCCAAAGCTTCTATATTTCTTGGACCGTTCATCGTCAAATCAACAGACTGTCTACGGTGGCTCGGCATAACATCCAAACCTTCATTGTCAAAATTTTGCTCTTCGGTTGTTCGAGAAGTTTATAAATCAATCGGTAGCGCCTATGGGCGCATCGTCCCCAAGGAGGGGCGCTATAATAGTAAAGCTTTGGGAAATTTTTACAGCATCTTCTGCGCTTCTTCTATACTATTTCGTTGTGACGTCACTCAATTTCTGCGAAAGAAGGAGATTAAAAAGATGAGATAATTGTTATTTTAAATATGCAAAGCATCTGCTCCACTTGTCGAAATTATGTCATAACCCTAAATTGACGGAGAATTCAGAATTCAAGATGCAAGTGTTACCCTTTTGGATTTTTCCTCATCACTTTAAAAAATCATGGAACAGGGCCCAACCAGCGCACGACGTCGTCCACTGCTTCCTGACTGGAGATTGAAAATCAAGTGTCTTTTTCTGTGTATTAATATGTTTTGTTTATTTTGTTTTATTTTCTTCATTTACTCCGCCTTTTCAAAATGGTGGGTCATGAATAAATTACTTACTTACTTAGTTGGGGAGTCAAAAACAGACGTACTAACGAGACTACAAAGACGGTACGGACAGTATACATCTCCGCAGTATCAGAACGATCTAATTTCTGAGATCGAAACCAAAGTAAGGCGACTCATTCTCAGTGAAGTGCCATCGTCAAAATACTTCGCCAAACTTGTCGACGAAACTAAGACTTATCTAAGAAAGAACAACTCGCTATTCTCATTCGGTACTTTTCTGACGGCGTGGTCAAAGAGCGGGTGATTGGCTGTTATCACATGGAGCGAATGGACGCTGCCAGTTTGGCCGACTTCATTTACAATGAGGTAAAATATGCTGGTTTAGACTGGTCAAACTGCGTCGCACAGTTGTGATGGCGCCAGTGTTATGTGTGGAAGCTTTTCCGGCGTCCAGGCTCGTCTCAGAGCTAAAGCAGAGCACGCTACATTCACTGCATTCTACATTCCCTACATTCACTCATTCTACATTCACTGCCATGCCCACAGGCTAAACCTCGTCATTGGTGATTGCGTAAAACAGCTCGGAGAGCTTTCGTCTTTCTTTTTTCTTTTACAGGGCATTTATGCTTTTATTTCCAGTAGCAACACTAGGTATCAGCTGTCCGTTGAAGCCCAAAAGTCTGCCAATCTTGCTGTTCTTCAGCTTGAAAGAACTGCTATTACGAGGTGGGCCTATTGGTATCGCTCTGTGTCAAAGGTAAAGTTGCGATATGAGTGTATATTGGAGGTACTTCTTGTGACGAGCGAATCTGCAAACCCAGACGCTGCGGCTGAGGCGAGTGGTTTCAGAAAACAGCTTGAGTCTTTTCGGTTCGTTGTCTGAGCAACTTCAAGCCACAGACTTGCTCATCTCGAAGGTGTGTTCTTTGATTAGAACCACTTAGAACGAGCGATGTGCGCAAAGAACAACCTTTTCGCTCTCTCTTTGCGAAGTCTCGAGCGTTCTCTGTGAATCTGGGCATTGAAGTCGAGCAAGATGAAGCCGTCCTAACCAGCAGTGGGGCTGCCTCTCAAGGCAGACCCAAGCGAGTACAGAAAATAGCCTGTCACCTCAAAGGCTTTCTGACCACATCAACCCTGGGCAAGAACTTCATCGATAGCGCCGACAGTACGATTTGTTTCGAGGAGAAAATTCGAAAGGAATAGTAAGAACTTTTTCATCGGTTCATCACAGAGTTTGAAAACCGGTTTTCAAAACAATTTGCTCCTTTTGGAAGCGATCACAGCCCTTGACATTGAGTCTCCTCGTTTTATGGACTCCGATCTGCTCTTTCAAATTTCTTCTCACTATGGGGGTCTCGGAATAGACGAAATACTTCTAAATTGTCAAGCGTCTGTTGCAAAACAATTACTCGCCGAGACGCCCGACAAACCGAAAGATCTTTTGCAGCTGTACTTTAAGCTGAAGGATCTCTCGGTTGCGTGTTCTGAGTTACTGAAGATCCTGGAAATCGTGATAACTCTGTCCGTCACTACAGCCGGAAACGAGTGTTTCTTATCTGTGCTGAAGATCGTCAAGATATACCTATGTACAAGCATGGGGAATGATCGGCTTAGCCACCTTCTTCTGATCTTTTCAGAAAAGTCTTTGGTAAAGAATTTAAACTTATAAACTCTGGTTGACAACTTTGCCAAAATGAAACCCAGGCGTTTCCCCTGGGTTTCATCTGACTTAGTCAGAGAGAGTATTCTGTACTCTATCTGAGAGTACAGTTACACTTATTAAGTGTAAAACAAACTTCAGTTTTAAGAGGAACAAGAAATATAATGTAGGAAATGACGAGATGGCTTCGGCTAAACTAAGGATATTTTTAGCGGCAAGTACTGCTGAAGAGTTGTTAACACCTTCAGATCACTTTTCATAAATCACAGCTTCTTTTATGGCCAATAGAAATACAAAATAAAAGAAGAGAGGGACATAAATATTGAGTCTCAACCAATTTGTAGCTTTTAGTATGGGTCGCCTGTCCCAATGCTCCTCACTGTACCATGTCCCAGTCCTTCTCGGACCGTTCTATTTCATTTTTTCTTCACAAAATATCAGAAGATGGCAGTAGCACATGTGCAGCATTGACCTAGCTATGAAACAAGACGACAAAGAAAATCCAGATTCGATAAACGAAGACGTGCCTCGGGTGTAAAGTCAGCACAAGATCCAGGAAATGACCGCGAAAACCTTACTTTTGATAAATTTCTGAAATGAAAGTTATACAATCATACTGAATGTAATCTGACTAAAATCGCCACTAGATAGTGCTTACTCAGTCCAAGATTCAGAATTTTCCTATCAGCTGGATGCGAGAAAGTACACGTGTCCCATACCTACCAGTGTCCCAGACCTCCATCCGCTCCCATACCCTACCACTCAAGTTGTCAACCCCTAAAAACTTTAACACGATCAAATGCTATCCCTCAGTGTTGGAAGAGAAAATGAATGTCAGAAGAAGGGACTAAAACTGAACTGACTTTGCAAAAAAGTTGAACTTTGATCCTTTTCAATCGTAGACATCGTGACGAATAAAGGCTTGGAACATCATCTTAGACAACCAAGTTGGTACGATAAAGCTATCCGTAACTTTCCAGGATCAAAATACCATACATGCCACTCTACTAATAATTGCGAAACTACGTCATCGCTTTACATTATCTTTGAATCCGTTGCGTAAACACTTAATTCCAGGTTACAGTGATGACCACGGAGACTTATTTTATTACTCACAGATCGATAGAAATCAAATAAAATGTGCACTATTTTGCACAAGTTTCTAGCCCCTCATGGACCCTTCTAGAACCAGATTTTACAAGTCCCCTATACATATCTCACAATTGGTATCAGCCTATTTTTGGTTTCAGAGTGTACCTTACAACTGAAGTTGTCAGCCCCTCTTAACTTTCAAACTGGTGTAGCCTATCTCATGAAGGAAGTTTTGTATCAAAAAAAGGATGACATAATATGCTTTGATCAGCCCATCAAAGTCTATCGATTGCCGTAGAAAAACAATTCTGTCTCTATTAGTTCAAAAGTTGACTTTTTGTCGTATAGGCCAACTTTCTAATATTACTACTTAGAAAGGAGCAAAGGGTAAGGTCTAATTTATTAGCAATAAGAGAACGTTTAAAGTTTAAGAGCCATATATGATACCATTTCTCTACCTCATTCCCCAAAAAGACGGAAAGAGAAACTCAGCAGAAATTCCGATCAGAAATGGGTAAACAATAGATGGCAGCCCTTTCGGACCCGTAGAAAAATGCCACTTTAATGTTTCTGTAAATTTCTCTTTTTATTACCCAAAGAAGATATATTGGCTGTGGGGACGGGGAACTGCCGCAAATGTAGATTTTAGATTTTAGATTTTAGTCCACCTTCAATTTGAAACTGGTGTCTTCCTGCTTGCCTGCTAGAACGGAGCTTTCCACTCGAAAGCAGAAACATGGTTTGATGAAATGAAAGCTTGGCTGCACAACTTTAGGTATAGTCTTCTCCGACAAGGGGCTATAAGACTCCATTTCACTTCGCACACCGTAAGCTGTGGCTCGAGGACGAGAAAAAAACATTCTTTGCGGCCATAGGCCAACCGAGGGACCATAGGTCTACCGAGCTTTCCAAAATATAATGTCATATTCATCAATCCGGCCTAAGGTCCATGCTTTCCGTAAAACACCGCAGAAGTTAGACCCTTACTAGTTTCCAGCAATAAGTTGAAATCGGCAGCATAGAAAACAAGACCAAAGGTGTCGATGGGATCCCAAAAATTTAATATTTGATTCAGACAATCGAGTCTTGTCTTCGCCAGATCCAGTCTTGGACAGGCTAATCATCAGAGAAAACCAAGTTCAGATATACCTCTATAAGCCATATCTATTTTGACGATACTGACCGAGACTTCCTGCCGATTTCCGAGCGAACTACTAGTCCAGCAAAAAAAAAAAAATACAGAAACAAAACCAGCGTATCAACTTTGAAGAAAAGTTTGACTTAAAAAAAAAATCCGGTTACAACCGGATTCCGGAATAATTATATGTCCGGGTAAAAAACCATTGTCATGAACCGACTCAGCCTCTCTTCTTACCCCTTAATCTGTCATCTAATCGAACTTTTGCCTTTAACAAATTTTCCGGTTTTGGCCGGATTCCGGGCGAACTAGTTGTCCAGCGAGAAAATGATTTTCACCATCGTGTTCGGCATGTCTTTTTACCCATAAATTAAAGATTTAATCAACTTCAGATTAAAGTTTTACTTTTACCAACTTTCCGGTTTTCGTCGGATTCCGGACGAACTTCATGTCCGGGTAGAAAATTGTTTTCACGTAAGTGTTCAACATGTCTTCTTGCCCTAAATCGAACATCTAGTCAACTCGAAATAAAACTTCTAATTTTAACAAACTTTCCGGTTTCGGCCGGATTCCAGGCAAACTACTTGTCCGTCGAGAAAATGGTTTTCACAATCGTCTTCACCATGTCTTCCTACCCCTAAATCGAACATCTAATCAACTTCAAATAAAACTTTTACTTTTAACAAACTTTCCGGTTTTGGCCGGATTCCGGGCGAACTACTCGTTCGATGACAAAATAGTTTTCACCATCGTGCTCAGCATATCTTCTTACCCCATAATCGACTATCACATTAGCTGTTTCAAAATATTTTTTTGCCCCTTAATTTGAACTCCCTCCCCCACCCCTAAATGTAGGGCTACAAAGCCCATCTACGAACTTGTCTGGTCCGACGACCCAACGAATCCTCAAACCAAGTTTCATCAATACATCTCATTCCCTTCGAGAGTTATCGTGCTGACAGACGAACGGACAGACGGACGGACGGACAGACGGACAACCTTTGCGATGTCATAGGTATCCCTCCACTTACGTTTTGGGATCCCAAAAAGGGACAAATTGACGTGTTGCTCTCGCAACACAATCATCCGCTTTCGACCGGGGTGTCAAATACTTGTCAGGTGGCAAACTTAATTTCGGATCTGGAGTCAATGTAAGGGTGGTAGGTGAGCATTTTATAACGGTAATGGAAACCTAGCTTACACATTCGGGGATCAACTTTCCAACGATCTCGGTTACGACTGGAGAAAAGTGACGTGCTTCATAACAGGAAGGAGTTTCGTATAATATCGTCCTTACAAAACACGGCTTACCTTTAATTCTGAGTTCTTCAAGTGACTGGACAGCAAGACCTTTTCGCTTTGACCGTGCCGCATCCCAAACTTTGCAGGCCTTTCGGCTGCGATCCTGCAACGCAATAGAACTTAAGGACGCTTTGTACTTATGATATTCTTTCATTCAAACTTCAATAGTATTTCCGTCCATTCTCGTTCCTATATTGTACATTTCGTAAGTATATCATATCTCCTCGAGTAGCGTTAAACTGATTGTGACGTTGTGATAACTAACATTTCCTGCCGATGAAGAATCACCGTGCACCTAGCGGAAGAGCTGCTAGCGTCACCACAACTGTCCCCTAAGAAAGACCGATGGATGGTTGACTGAAGATTTGAGTCATCGCTCGGGCGACGTTTCTCGTTCTTTTCGAGGTTCACTTGCTTGTTTGGGACTTCAGTCATATAGAGCATTCTGTTTTTCTTTACCTGACGCATCATGCTCCCAATAATTGTTTCAGGGAAGCTTATTGGTCCGAGGGCCGGTTATGCATAATTTGCCAAGTTTGTCGTCCAAGGCAAGGGACACGGAAAGAAGCTAAAAACAGCCGAAGCCTTGTGTAGTTTTCTGTAAGCATAGCTAAGTTTTAAATTGGTTAACTGTCTCCTTTGATAAAACTAATTCAGGTGCCAATACTCTATATGACTAAGTCCAAAACATGCCAGTGATCTTTAGGAATTACGAGAAAACGTCTCACTAACGACTCAAACTCGACAACTCAAACCTGTGTCAAACAATCACAGTGATCTTCGGGAGCAGCTGTGGTACCGCTTCTGGCTCTTCCGCTAGGTAGCCGGCAAGCTTGCATGGGCAAGTAGAGTTAGTCATCAAGAGCATTATCATCCCTTTCAGTCACATCAAGCCGAAAAGGTTCAGCAACCACATCAAATTAAAAATGCCAATCTCCTCCTTAAATTATCATTTTCACACTATACCAACAATTGTACCACAAATTAGCCTACCCGTCAAAATACCAGGGAAATGTAAAAGTATGGTTCATATTTGATTGAGCTAAACGAATGCGTCATTCGACTTTTAGTCAAGCCATATATCGTTCGTTTTTGGCAAGGGTCGATTTTGCTTTATTTTGGTCATGAAGACCAAGAAAGGCTGAAATATAGCTGAAATAAATGTCAGCTAAGTACCTGTTAAGCGCAGTCAAATATGAAGCACAGTCAGCATCGGCGGTAGGATTAATTTTGATGGCTCAATTTGTGCCTAACGTATGAAACTATTACAGAGCATTTACACATAGTTCCTGACATTCGTCAGTAATTAAAGTAAGTCAAAGTAAAGCCCCAAACTGTTCTTCTTTCAATCTTTGCTCAGTTACTTTGCAGTATGCACCTTCCAACTGACAGATAAACTGTCCAGGGGTTTTATTTACTTTTTAGACCGTATCCCAACAGTATACAAAGAACATTAAATAAGAAAAAAAAAATCACATTAAGAGAATTTGATTTCATTGTATGACAGAAGGAATCTGAAATACTTGGCCGCCATTATATTCTTAACTTTGTACTTTCATTTGACTATTTTTTCATTTGACTGTTAAGACCTAACCTTCAAAACGGACTACGCCACTCTGTAGAAAAGACATAGCCAAGTTCCAAAACGACTGAATATTCCTGATGATTATCTCTCCTTGCCGATGCAAAATCTCTGGTCTCTCCGGGTACCTAGCGGCAGAAAGGCAGAAGTCGTGTCAAAGCTGCTCCTGATCGCCGTGATTGTTTGACACAGGATTCGAGTCTTGAGTTGAGTTCTTCCTGAGGATCACTGGCGTATTTTGGATTTAGTCATATAGAGTATTCATATAGGATGGCCCTTTAGCTTTGTCACAAATAGCTCATTGTCCGGGCATAATGGACACTCTCGGAAACTGTTAACAAGGTCCTGCTCCTCTCATATTTGCCAGCAGCACTCTTCAGAAAGCGAGCTGTTCCTATATGGAATCAAGAAAAATAAGCACCACAACCTCCGTCTCCCTATCTCTATAATACAACCATGCGGAGTCGAATATATTCCCTGTACCCTGCTTGATGCAAATGAGCGGAGGACAGGTGCTACGCGGAACATCAGAAATCGTCACCTCCACAAAGCTATATCGCACGTAGTAAGAGATGTAAGAGATTTGTGTAAGAGATTTTGAAAGTAAAACCCGATTGGTGTCTACCATGCTGCACTTCTTCATCTGATATGCGCAGCGGCGAAGAGGGAAGTAGAATTGCATCAACTCAGAGCTCAGTAAGTACCTCTAGCTCAGCTCAGTTTTGTGGAGGTATCCATAGTCGCTGCATGGCACCAAAGCGGAGGTTCTATTGGCTTACTTCTTCTTGGTGGAACAGTCTACTGAATCAACTGTGATGTGCGAAGCATATGGAAGTTTTAAGAAGCGACTCGGCGAGTACTGGAGCGCGATACCGTGGAGAGAGGATTGGAACACTTCAGAAACAGTAACCAGGAAATAAAAACCATCAAGTGCAATTTAAGGGGGATTTAAGGTAATTCACATTAATTAGTAGAGGAATAATCTTTATATTCTCTAGAAACCACGGAGAAATAAA
Organism: Branchinecta lynchi; assembly: GCA_023053575.1. Classification (NCBI taxonomy): domain Eukaryota; kingdom Metazoa; phylum Arthropoda; class Branchiopoda; order Anostraca; family Branchinectidae; genus Branchinecta; species Branchinecta lynchi. The sequence continues at coordinate 19,479,629 of JAKZAP010000008.1, read as the reverse complement.
ACCTATAACAATACTACCGCATCCTCACTGAGAAACCCACTATTTGATCCCAAGTGTTCTAACCTGGAATGTGCTTGGATTGGATCAGAAATAATGTGGACCGGAATGAGATGATTACAGAAGTTCGGCTATTCGAGAGGTCATAGAATATCGAGAAGAAGTGAAGTCTTCACTCATTTTGTTTCTAAATTCAGAATAGACCAAGTGTTTAATAGTACGTTGGAATCCAAACGAAAATACTGCGATCCCAATACTCTAAGGAGCTACGTACTTCCTTATCGCTACCTGTTCGTACAATGATATCAGGTAGGAGGTAGGTCAAGAGACGAGGATGTACAAGAGTGGTGGAGTAAGATGTCTGCATCATATTTTCTGCGAGTTCATGAGGGCCACAGAGACTTGGGAGAGGAAGTTTATTTAAAAAAGAATTTTGGTAAGGAGGAACGTCAGTGGATAGTTTCTATGAGGGCGGATAGCTTGCATTGGGTCAGATAATTTTTTTTAGGGAAATTTAGAAAATGAGACGGTCCTTACAATTGTGCGATTTGTGGAGGAGAAGAAAGTCTTCTATACTTGATGTGTAACTGAAAGGAACTGTATGATTTAAGGAGGGATATTTTAAAAAGGGTGGAGTATGGCGAGGGTTTGGGTGGTTCATTAAAGGGGGCAAACTTTTTGTGGAAGAAGGGTACTACACTGTAAAAAGTTATTTCGTTTAACGATTAAAGTTAACTGCAGTATTTGCTACTCGGATTATCCTTATCTCTAGGCAGATAAGATTAATACCAAATAGAGGTAAGATGAATCCGAGGAGCAAATACTGCAGCTAGCATTAATCTTTGTGCGGAGAAACTTTTTACAGTGTAGTTAGGTTCCTGCCTGAAGATAGCCATTCAAGATCGAGATATTTTGTTTAGTGTTGTTGATTTAGAATTTATATATTGTTTGTTGGGTTGTTGTGGGGACGGTATTTTTTCGATATTGTGACCCGATGGGCTTTCTTCGACATGATGTCATGTGTTGCTACAATCTCGCATGTCGCAGGATTCGGGCTTAAAAAACAAACTAAATACCCCTTTTAGCTTACAAGACTTCGAGGATACATTACCGATATTTATAGATTGGCCGACAACTGGTCTACTTTAAAGAACAGCTGAGAACCATTCCATAATTTGATTTCGGCAATAGACGCCATCACTAACCCCACCTATGATGCGGCTAGAGCCCCACCTATCAACGTGGGGGTTGTGGAGTGGAATTTCTGCCATGATTTTCCGCACCATCGTCACTTCCTTACGGAAAAACTTAGGTTGGAAAACTTTAGGCTCCATCCGTAAATCCAATCAGAACAAGAGCTACGAGCTCATATGGCACTTGATACGAGTAGGTGGTACCTAAAAAGTAGCCAAGAAAGCAAAATACCCCGCCATTTAAAAATGCGGTTCGAACCTAGAAATACGATATCTAGTTTTAATAAAGTCTGAGCATTTCCGTCGCCTTGGATCACCGAGTTCAAATGAATTTTCTACCTTCTAAGTTTCAACCCTAAAGATCCATTCGTTTGGTCCCCTACATACGCCACACGGTTTCCGGTACCCCTTCCAACGTCCCCTACCGAGTCCGAATCTGGTTCGGACTTCGGACTACTAAATGGATCATCTGAAGCATTCTCTCTTACCACCTATCAAGTTTCACTCAAATCTGAGCATTTTTTGGGAACTTCCCGTAATTTCCCCACCCCCTCCCCCAGCGTGGCCGGATCCAGTTCGGACCCTTAAAATATGTCATCTAGGGCATGTGAGCTCTCTACATTCCAAGTTTCACTAAAATCGCTCCACTTGTTTGATCCCTATGCGAGCCAAAACGTTTCCGGGAATCCCCTGCCAGCTCCCTGCACGAAACGTACCCGCATGTGGTTCGGACGCATGTTTTGCTTGTCTAGGTCATCAGTTCTTATCACCCATAATATTTCACTCGTGGACAACCCGTTCGCAACTTACGGAAGCCAGTGATTTCCGGATTCCCCTTCCCTCAACTCCGCAAAGAAGGTCGGATCCAGGAACACAAGTTTTCCTATGGCATGATGTCGGGTCCTTAAGTCATTAATAGGCCTGCAAAGTTTTATTGTTCTTAGAATAGCTGGAACTATCGTAACTGGCGATCACCGGAATTCCGGGAAACACCCTCCAACTCCCCCCACAGAGCCCCGATACGATCTGGTTCTGTCAATTACGTATCTAAGGCTAATGCTTGTTCTTCTCACCAAGTTTCATCCCAATTCCTCAACTCTAAGCGTTTCACGAGATTTCCGGTCCACCCTTCAATCCCCTCCCCCCGCACAAATATCTGATTCGACCAAAACTTGACATGGAACCCCTGAGACGATAGTTCTTTCCACTTGCCAAGTTTCATTCAATTCCGATCACCCGTTCAAAAGTTATGCATGCCACCAGATTCCGGGCTACCCATCACTCCACTCCCCCCACGGTGGTTGGATCCAGGAAACGACTATTACCCATCTGTTCGGGTCCCTGACATGTATTCCAAGTTTCGTCGTCCCAGACCACCCCCCTCGACCCCCCACAGTGCCCGAATCTGGTCAGGTTATGTCAACGACGTGTCTAGGACTTGTGCTTGTTCTTCCCACCAAGTTTCACCCCGATCCCTCCACTCTAAGCGTTTCCCAAGATTTCCGGTTCCTCCCCTCCAGCTCCCCCTAAGTCACTGGATCCGGTTCGGATTTAAATTGGATCATCTGAACACGGGGTCATTCCAAATATCAAGTTTCATTACGATCGAATCACCCGTTCAAAAATTAGAAATACCCCTATATTCAGAATTCCCCCTCCCCCTACTCCCCCCACGATGCTCGGATCGGGGAAGTGACTATTTCCAACTTAATCGTTTGGGGTCCCTGATACGCCTGCCAAGTTTCATCGTCCTAGCTTATGTGGAAGTGCCCAAACTAGAAAAACCAGGACAGACAGACTGAACGACGGACCGACAGAAATTGCGATTGCTATATGGCACTTGGCCGAAGGGCAAGCGCAATAAAAAACCTGACCGTCTGTCTGCACTACCGGACTTGATCTTTTCAACACAGAGCAAGCGCCCGGTGACCAGTTTGCAATAAAAAGAGCATCGACCTTCCTTACAAACATCAATACGAACAGGTTCCCAGGCTACGGACGCATCCACAAATGTCCACCAAGACCATGAAGTTTCACACAGAAGAAAAAACTACCCTCTCTCTAGTCGCATCCTGACAAAAGCTCTGGGGATGCTCAAGCTTCAAGAACAAGAGCCAATATCTAGCCATGGCCTTTCCTATCCCAGAACTTTCTCGAACTTCAATTCTAACGACTTTACGGAAACGCTGAAGAAGCTTTTCTGAGTCCATTGGCTTTTAACAGTAGTAGGCTGGAGCGAAGGAGACCGGCAAGACTTGCAAAAAGGGTTGAGATATAGCGTGAACTCAAACCGAAGTCGTGCGAAAGCATCTAATCCAAGAAGTAAATTTAAAGCTGGATGAGTAAAGGGAATAGGTCAACAGATGGTTAAATTATGAGCGGTGTTGTCTTTATGCAAGACATTCAAGATCGAGGGGTTAACAACTCCAGGGCTGAAGATGCACACATGGTCGTATTTCAGGAGTCTCAATCCGACCTATCACGCCTTAATCAGCCAAAGAGGCTTTAACAAAGATACTGTGCAGATTTCTGAGAAAAAAAAATATTTGGTTTTAGTGAGAGAGAAAGACTAAGCTGAGTCTGAGCCATAGGGTACTTAGGGAAACCTCCCCTCCCCGTTTGTCTGATCGCTTTGGTGAGTTAAAAGTAAGGTCAGACCCGCTAGTCATCGATATTTTCACGCTGTCAGCAAGGTCCCAGAGACCCTGCTTAAGACCTCGCCTAGTTCGCACCTCCGAAATACACCATCGGGTCTCGTCGTTAACGCAATTTTGGGAGTTTAAACCCCTTCTTCAAGCTCAATTGACAAATGTAGATATCCCATAGCCGTTCAATCATTACTGAAAATAACCGAGCTTTCAGTTGAGACTGAGGGATCATCATAATCGACAGTTTGTGTCTGAAATGACGTTGCTATGTAAAGTTTCCCAAGATATTCATTACCCGAGAACTGTTTAGCAAAAGAAATTTAACAAGCCCCTGAAATCGACAAATCCTCATTTTCATCATCTTCAACGATCAAAGACCAAAATCAGTAATGTAAAGTTCAGGGTTTGGCACTTCGTCCATTCAAAGACGACTTGACATTATTTTTCATTTAGTTCAAGTACACGTCGATGAGCCACCAGCGCTCTGTCACCGACTTGCCTTCTTGTCCTTGTGAATTTTAATAAAACCAAGGCGAAACCGAATCAAATTGGCATCCAATACACATTGCAATCAACAGATATTTTATGGAAGTGGAATGTGCCAGTAACTTAATTGCCTCCTCATCATCATATTCAACCACTCTTGAACGCATTTTGTATTGTGCTTCAACACATAGTGTCATTAAGTTTCACCCGTCGCAACAAGTTTGTAGCTTTGTTTCTACCTGACCCGCTGGTTTGAGTAAACATCCATCTATCCATCCATCTTTAGACAAAACCTCTATGGTCTGTACATTTCTCAGTGCTCCCTCGGCTTGCAGGACGAGATTGCAATCCAATAGCAACCGATTTGAGCAGTCTTGACAAATAATCCTGCCATCTGTTTAGCAAGAGCGAACAACTAGGCCAACATCAAGAAAAATCGTTCTGTCGATGGCCCCAGTTCGTTTCCCTGCCTCCGCTCTCCAGCAAAACGAAAATCTCTATTTCCTGTAAATTTCTCAGTTTCCCTGAGTTCTAGATCAATATTAAAGGAAGGATTCTAGGGTGCTATTTATCAGGGAAGTGCCTGGCGTAAACGGACCAATTGTTGTATTTCACAATTTTGCTACGTTCTACCGAACGAAGCTAGGGGCAGAATCAAAAGTGGTCAGGGGAACGTCAAATCGACAAGCCTGAATGTCCGTGACGGAAGAAAGGAGAATTCAGAAGTCTCCTTCTGAAGGTCTTTCTGAAGCAAGGATGACCCGAGACCCAAGCTTTTCCCCCACCTACGAAATCTCCAGAAAGATACTTAAATTCCTTCGTTCCGTATTTCTCTAAACATTTTAACTGTTCATGATTTATGTTCATTCCGTATTCATTGTTTGTTAGTTAGTGTTTTATTTGTATTGTTAGTGAGTGTTTATTTTTGAATTTCCCGCCCGTGTTAGCCTAGTGCTATTAGGGTTGAAATAAAATTGATTGATTGATTGATTGAAGTCCTTCCAAACCCTTTTGCATCGAAGTAGATAATCCTCACTGTCTATTCAGAACTAGGGAAAGCATAAAGAAGTGAAAGCACACTTCGTATTATTTACTATTTATGACCCAATATTTAAAATTATATGAAAGCTTTAAAACTAGCAATAGTCACGGATTTGTCTGTTTTAAGCCTTTTCCTAGGCGCATTTACTTCTGGCAAAACTCGGCAAAATTACAGTAATATACGCAAATACTCGTTCGGAGTATAATGCGCTTGGAAAATAGTGAATCGTGGCAAATGCAAATATTAGTGGGGTATCATTAGCGGACTTTAATGTAACATATGAAATTTGGGTCTCCAGCCTTAAAGGACACCTGAATGAAGAGTACCAAGTATCATCTCTATCTGTATGACTTCCGTTAACATTGCCTGCAGAAAACCCAATCCAAATACGAAATAGTGTTTCCAAGCCATGACTTTTGCTCCATTTTGTATCTGTTCTTATTTCAGAACCGAACAATTTTGGAAGTGAACAAATGTCTCCAATCAACCCTTCTTCTGGAATATTGTTCAACCAGTTAAGCCCAAACGTATATCTAGAAGAAATTCGAATACAATCCGGCCAGTGCTGTACAAGATTTGAATGAATTACGCTTGTCTTGGAGTCTGCATGTGCAAACCTCCAGAAACGAACATCCCTATTTTGAAAACGTCACGCTCAGGAGGAGAATGTTCTCCATGGCCATGTCTGTAAACGTATTCTCCATGGTGTGTTCAAGTATGGTTTCATTGTTCAGGTGTCCTTTAATAATGCAATTACGGATGTAGGTTGCATTGGCATTATAGACACGACGGGCTTTAAGTAGTTGATACGGTTTATTCGGACACACACGACTCCTTTCGGAATCTGCTTGGTTTCTAAGAGATTATAACCACCCGGCTGCAGACTCGCTCGGTCCCCTTGAGACGGCAGCAAGTGAACAGAAAAAAAGTGCTCAAGCACTCAAACGTAGAGTTTACATTATATATTAAGTTCCGGCATCAAAGATATCGCAAAGCTGAATCTCCAATCCTTTCTCGCACTTCATTTGCTTATTGTCTTGAGTTAAGCCACACATGTGTCTGTGTCTGGCTTAGTAAATTCCCCTTACATTCAACTCGAGGTCAGGTCAGGCTAATTAATACCTTGAACACTCACTCGAACAGGATTTTCCGGCCGGATTTTCTGCACTTTCATCATCAAGTTGAACAATTTCAAATTGTCCATATGGAAGTGATGATGGTGCCAAAAATCCGGGCAGGAATTCCAGTCGGTGAGCTCCCAATCCTGATCGTGTGTTCACACTGATGCAACAAGTGTAGACTGAAGCGCATAAAGTATAGTGAAATTTAACACTACCGTCCATGCCAATTCAGCGTTGTGGTAGAGAGAGTGGGGTGGGGTGATAAGCGTAACCCTAGGTGCACACAGAGCAAATCGTGGCGATGAACGAGATTTTTCAATCGCAGCGACAGAAGATTTCACACTGAATTTTCGTCGGCAACAGAATTTTCGTGAAAAGTAACCCTTAAAATAATTAAAATAATAAAAAAATAATTAATATTTCTACAAGTGAATCACCAAAAAGGTCGTCCATATTGCTATTGCATGCATAAAATCGTACTGTCGCCCGATTAAAGTTGAATTTTCCCAACATTGAAAATCGCCTGACGAAGCAAGAGAAATCGCCGATTTTGGCGACAAAACTCTCGGCGATGGCCGATATCGCCTCAGTGTGAACGTCTGTGTGAACCTAGGGTAAAGCTCCAATCATGTTTTTGCCCGGTCGATCAACATTTTTCGTCGTCCTAACCCAAACAGCTGTCAACATCAAAGTTACTGGGCAATATAGGCCCAGTTGCACGTCAGAAGAAAAGAATGTTAGGGAGTAGCGCCAAGACCGGAAAAATGTGACGCACTCGAAAAGCAGCGACACTATAGCACCACTAGCTATAAAGAACGTCTCTACTGAAGCTCAATCAGTCGTGAACCAGCGCTGGCTTCAATAACTCCATATTCCCAACACAGCAAAAACAAGAGCTGAAGCTCATATGGCACTTGTAGGAACAGTTAGCATGTTTGTCAGATACGGTTTGCAGTTGTCAAGGCTGGATCTCTCTCCCGATATTGTTTTTCAGAAGACGGCTTGATCTAGTAAATCTAGAATGTTGGTTCTACTCATTGAAAGTCGTTTCAGAATAGAAGTTTTGTTGTACCCAGGTTCCGATTCGTGTATAACTGAATCGATGGTAGAAGCCAAAATTGGGGTTTTCACGAGATTTCCAGCGGCACCCTTCGAGCTCCACACATTGTTATCGGAGTTGGTCCGGACTTAAAATGGGAGATCTGAGGCAGTAGCTCTTGTCACTTGTCAAGTTCTATTCACATCCGATAACCCAGTCGAAAGTTATTCATGCCACTAGCGGGTTCAATATCCCTCTATCCTCCACGGTGACCGAATCGGGGGATGTGACTATTTCCAAGTCAATGTGGCCGGTCCCTGATACGACTGAAAAGTTTCCTCGTCATAGATAATCTGGAAGCACCCTAAGTCGTGATCACAGCATTCCGGCAAACTCCCTGCAGCTCCACCCACAATGCCCCAGTCCGGTCCTCCAATAATGTAACTAGGGCTTATGCTTATTGTCCCCACCAAGTTCCATCCCGACCCATCGGCTTTAAATGTTTCATGAGGTTTCCGGTACCACTCTGCAGCCCCCCCCCCCCTCCACCGATTGTCGCATCCGGTCTAGATTTGAAACTGAAAATCTGAGAAAATTGTTCACGATACTTGTCAATCACCCGTTCCAGAGTTATGAATTTCACTAGATCCCGGATTCCCCATCCCTCCACTTCCTCCATGATGAATGAGTCGGGCAAGGGACTATTTTCAAGTCAATCTGATCGGGTCCGTAATATGAGTGCCAGGTTTCGTCGACTTAGCACATCTGGAAGTAACTTAACTCGCGATCACCGGAATTCCGGGAAACCCTCTCTAGTTCCCAACACTGTGACACGATCCGGTCCTGTTTTGTCAATAATGCATCTAGGATTTATGCTTGTTCATCCCACCAAGTCTCATTCCGAACCCTCGACTCTAAGCATTTCATGAGACTTCCGGTGCCCCCTCCAGCCCCCCCCCCCAGTTATTCGATCCGGTTCTGATTTGAATTGAAACATACGAGACACTCGTTCCCGACACTTGTCAGGTCTCAACACGTCCGAGCACCCGTTCCAAAGTTTTGCACGTCAATAGATTCCGGATTCGCCATCCCTTCACTTCCCCCACGATCATCGGATCGAGAAAGCCTGCCAAGTTGCATGGTCATCGCACATCTGGAAGCATTCTAACTAGCGATCACCGGAATTCCAGGAAACGCCCTCGAACTCCCCCCACTGTGACACGATCCGGTCCTGTTTGTCAATAATACATCTAGAATTTATGCTTGTTCGTCCCTCCAAGTTCCATCCCGATCACTCGACTCTAAGCGTTTCATGAGATTTCCGGTGCCCCCTCCAACTCACCCCAGTTATCGGATCCCGTCGAGATTTGAGCTGAACATTCGAGAAAATTGTTCTTGGCATTTGCCAAGTTTCGTGCATATCCGATTCCCCGCTCCAAAGTTATGCGCATGTTACTACTTTCTGGATTCCCCATCCCTCCACTCCCCCCACGATTTCCCCATCGGGGAAGCGATTATTTCCAAGTTAGTCTGGTTGGGTCCCCGATGCCCCTGCCAATTTTCATCGCCTAGCTTATGTGGAAGTGTTTCATTTCCGGTGTCCCCTCCAGGTTCCCCCCGTTATCGGATCCGGTCCGGATTTGAAACTGAACATCTGATACAGTTGTTCTTGACATTTGTCAAGTTTTGTGCATGTCCGGTTACCTGTTCCAAAGTTATGCGTGTTACTAGTTTCCAGATTCCCCATGCCTCTACTCCCCCTACGATGGCCGGATCGAGTAAGTAATTATTTTTAAGTTAATCTGGTCGGGTCCCTGATACCTGCCAAGTTTCATCTTTCTAGCTTATGTGGAAGTGCCCAAACTAGCAAAACCGGGACAGACCGATAGACATTACGATTGCTACATGACACTTGTATGCTCAAGTGCCATAAAAAGATAGAAATTCCCCTGTTTCCTCGATGTGTGCAGTCATAGGTATGTCATAGGTATCCCTCCACTTACGTCTTGGAATCCCAAAAACGGAGTGTGACCTGAGAGACCCCTGTTCTCATTGAAGGTCTACAAACTTAACCACCACAGAATTCGAAGAGCCTCAAAATGATATTCAACTTCATTTCACTTCCCCTACCCCAAACGGAGTCTATAAATTTCAGAGCAAAGAATAAATCAGTTCTCCTCTGACTAACTAAATTAGATCGAAATCCTGGGGACACATAGAATAGTCCTGATTAGTCGGGCAACCTTCCAGCGGAAAACCAAATGAAGCAACAGACCAGTTAGTCACGAGCCACAGGACGCGGAAGAAACCGCAAAGAATATACCGGGACGATTCTGTGGATCAACAGTTCCTGAATAATCAGTCTTATGCTTGGTGCCCCACTCAGTGCATCCTAAAGGGATGTTTTCACGCAGCGTCATTCACGCGCGACAACTAACTATCATTATTTGAGTTTTGCCGTTCATGCCATCCATCTCATATTTATTTTCGCTTGAATATCATGAATATCAATATCATATGTCATGTCAAAATATAGCATATTGGGACATAGCGGAACGAAGTCTATACCGGACACCACAACCTTCGCTATCTTCAGAAACTGACTAATCCCCATATTTCCCCAAAAACCTTCGACCCCATTATTTGAACTGACCAGTCCTCCCCATTCTCCCCCCATCAAAGACGTCCCTCCTTAAATCACACAGTTCCAAACACTCACACCTCAAGTCGAAATGACTTTCTTCTCTATACGTAGGAAAAATATAAGGGCAATCTCGCTTTCTACGTTTCCCCGAGTAATTTCTTCTCTGGCCCAATGGCAAGCTATTCATCCTCACTGAAACCACCCATTGACCTTCCTCCCTCCCCAAATTTGCTTAAAGTTTCTTCCACCCATGACTCTTTGGCCTTCGTGTAAAAGCGACACCGAGGTCTTACTCCACCACTGGAATAAATTGTGTTGCGAGAGCAACACTTTAGTTTTGTCCTCGTTTTTTTTTTTTTTTTCCTAGCCCTCTGATTTCATTTCATTCCTGGTAACTGGTAAGGGTCTAACCTGTGCGGTTTTTCAAAAAGTGTGTACCTTAGGCCGGATAGATGAATATGAAATTATATTTTGGAAAGCTCCGTAGAACTCTTGCCTGGGGCTAGTAAGAATGGTTTTTGCACTTTGGTTTTGTCCTCGTTTTTGGTGTTGCGAGAGCAACAGTTTGGTTTTGTCCTCGTTTTTTTGTTTTTTTTTTCCTGTCAATCCGATTTCATTTTTATTCCTAGTAAACTGTGCGGTTTTTACGGAAAGTGTGGACCTTAGGCTGGATTGATGAATATGACATTACATTTTGGAAAGCTACGTAGAACTCTTGCCTGGGGCAAATAAGGATGGTTTTTGCTTGTCCTCGAGCCAGAGCCTACGGTGTGCGAAGTGAAGTGGAGTTATATAGCCCATGTCAGAGAGGACTATCTGAAGTTTTTTAGCGAACCTTTCGTTTCATCAAACCATGTTTCTGCTTTCGAGTGGAAAGCTCCGTTCTTGCACGCAAGCAGGCAGGCACCAATTTCAAATTGAAGATGGACTAAAATCTATAAGTGTTAAATATATGCGACAGTTACCCGGCCCCACATCCAACATATCTTCTTTGAGTGATAAATAGAAAAATCTACAGAGACAAAAAAGTGGATTTTTCCCACGGGTCCGAAAGTGCTGCCATCTATTGTTTCTGTCGATGTCTGCGACGATTTCAGCTGAGTTTATACAAAAAATTTTGCACTTGGGTTTGCGGTAGAGTAACGGTATCAGATGTGCCTCTTAAACTTTAAAAGTTCTCTCATTGCTAAAGAAACTAGAGCTTATCCTTTGCTCTTTTCTAAGTCGTGACGTTAGAAAGTTTGCCTACGGCAAAAAAGTCAACTTTTGAACTAAGACAGGTAGAATTTTTTTTCGACGGCAATCGATAGCCATTGATGAGCTGATCAAAGTATATGTCATCCATTTTTTGGTACAAAAATTCCTTCATGAGGTATACCAGTTTGAAAATTTCAAAGGGGTTGACAACTTCAGTAGTAAGGTACACTGAAACCAAAAATAGGCGATATCAGTTATGAGACATGTAGGGGACTTTAAAGCAACAGTCGACTGTTAGCTCATAATCATCTTCGGTAATGAGGGGTTTGCTGCTTTTGCTAGTTGGTGTACCTGTTATTTGTTTTCGGTGTATTCGATGGTAAGAACAATTTGGTTCCCAATGGTAAGATATACAAGGGACTTGTAAGTAATAATCGGCTGTTATGCCACAATCATCTTCTGCGATGATGGGTTTGCAACTTTTGCTAGCTGGTGTACCCATTATTTGTTTTCGGTTAACTTAATGTATATCACGGGAGAGGGACTTGTAAGTAGGAATCGGTTCACGAGCCTACATATCTTCTTTGAGTGATAAATATAAAAATCTACAGAAACAAAAAAGTGGCTTTTCCGCACGGGTCCGAAAGTGCTGCCGTCAATTGTTCCTATCCATTTCTGTGCGCGATTTCAGCTGAGTTTATCGTTCGTTTTTTGCACTTGGGTTTGCGATAGAGAAATGGTATCACATATGCCTCTTAAACTTTAAAAGTTCTCTCATTGCTAAAGAAATTAGAGCTTATCCTTTGCTCCTTTCTAAGCGGTGACGTTAGAAAGTTGGCCTGCGGCAAAAAAGTCAACTTTTGAACTAAGACAGGTAGAATTTTTTTTCGACGGCAATCGATAGCCGTTGTTGAGCTGATCAAAGTATATGTCATCCATATTTTAGTACAAAAAATCCTTCATGAGATACACCAGTTCGTAAATTTCAAGGGGTTGACAACTTCAGTAGTAAGATGCAAACTGAAACCAAAAATAGGCGATACCAGTTGTGAGACATGTAGGGGACTTGTAAGCAACAGTCGACTGTTAGCTCATAATCATCTTCGGCGATGAGGGGTTTGCAGCTTTTGCTACTTGGTGTACCTGTTATTTGTTTCGGGTGTATTCGATGGTCCAATGGCAAGATATGCAAGGGACTTGTGAGTAATAATCGGCTGTTATGCTACAATCATCTTCAGCAGGTTTGTTTCCTTCCCCGAAGTTAAACAAGAGGACTGACAGCCTGACGAGGACCCTTGCCAAGAAGGGCCGAAATATCGCTGATGAGGATCGTAACTGACGTATCTGTTGAAAACATTGTTGGAATAAATCATCTTCAGCGATAAGGGGTTTGCAAGTTTTGCTAGCTGGTGTACTTGCTAGTTGGTGTACCTGGTATTTGTTTCCGGTGTATTCGATGGTAAGAACAGTTTGGTTCCCAATCATAAGACATGATAGGGACTTGTAAGTAATAATCGTCTGTTATGATACACTCATCTTCAGCGATGAGGGGCTTGCAACTTTTGCTAGCTGGTGTACCCATTATTTTTATCTGGTGAACTTCGATGTCTATCACGGAAGAAGGACTTGTAACTAAGAATCGGTTCACGAGGGGCTAGAAATTTGTGCAAACTGGTGCATATTGTATGCGATTTCCATAAATCTGACGGTAAGAAAGTTTGTATCGATGGTCCATCGCTGTAACCTAGGGGTACAAACGATAATGTAAAACAATGAGGTAGTTCGTAATAACTAATAGTGTCATCTGTGGTATTATAATCCTGAAAAGTTACGGATAGCTTTATAATACCAACTAGATTATATTAGATATTGTTCCAAGTTTTCATCCGTCACGATGTCTACGATTGAAACGGATAAAGTTAAACTGACTGCAAAGTCAATTTAGTCCCTTTTTCCAACATTCTTTGTTGCTGTTAGGGCAATCGATAGCCCTTGATGAGCTGATCAAAGTTTATGTCATCCATTTTTATGGCACTTGAGCTTACTCAAGTGCCATATAGCGATTGTAATTTCTGTCCGTCAGTCGGTCTGTCGGTCTGTCAGTCCCGGTTTTGCTAGTTCGGGCACTTCCAGATAAGCTAGGACGATGAAACTTGGCAAGCATATCAGGAACTGGACCAGATTAAATTAGAAATTGTCGCTTCCTCGATCTGACCATCTGGAGGGGAGTGGAAGGAGGGGGAATCCGGAAAAAATAGGAAAAATTAGATATTTTTAGCTTACGAACGGGTGATGGGATCTTAATGAAACTTGATTTATGGAAGAACTTCGTGTCTCAGACCCTCCATTTAAATCCAGACCGGATCCGGTGACACTGGGGGGAGTTGGAGGGGGAAACCGGAAATCTTGGAAAACACTTAGAGTGGAGGGATCCGGATGAAACTTGGTGGAAAGTACAAGCAAAAGTCCTAGATACGTGACTGATATAACTGGAACGGATCCGCTCACTTCGGGGGAGTTGAGGGGGGGGAGAAGTCCGAATTTGTAGTGATCCCGCGAGTTCCGTGCTTCCTGATGTGCTGGGACGATGGAAATTTACAGGTATGTCTGGGACCCGACCAAATTAAATAGGAAATCGTCAATTCCCCGATTCGACCATCTGCGGGGGGGGGGGGGGGGGGGTGGGGTGGAGGGAGGGTGAAGCCAAAATTTTAAGTATTTTTAGCTTGCGAACGGGTGATCGGATCTTGATGAAAATTGATATTTAGGATGACCTCGTGTTTCAGACATCTCACTTTAAACCCGGGCCGGATCCGATGACACTGGGGGGAGTTGGAGGAGGGAACCGGAAATTTTGAGAAACGCTTAAATTGGAGGGATCGGGATGAAACTTGGTGGGAAAAACAAGCACAGGTCCTAGACACGTCATTGACATAATCGGACCGGATCAGGGCACTGGGGGGGAGTTGGGTGGGGGTCCGGATTTCTAGCGATCCCGCGAGTTCGGCATACTTCCTGATGTCCTAGGGCGATGAAACTTGGCTGGTATGAATGAATGAATGAATGAATGAATGAATTTAATTCCAAAAAAGCCCAAGGGCCATGGCGGAAAACATAAAAAAAATAACAACAAACAAAATATCGTACACTCCGAAACAAACCAAAAATCAACTTCTATAAAAATAGTTCGCGGTGGGTCATAGCTATCTTCAGGAATCTACCCAGCCTTCGGAGATCACCAAAACACTTACTTCCCATAATCGAAGTCAATTCCCTTTCATCCCAAACCTCCCGGCCAAACACTTCCTTTCTTAATCCTTTCAACTCCTCGCAATAACACATCAAATGTACCGCATCCTCCCCCTCAACACCACACATCGGACAAAAATAAGGACCAGTACCTTTCCTCTCTCGACCAATATACTTTCTCCGCATCCCCACTGGAAGAGCGTCCGCCCTAAGACTCACCATCCACCTCAATTCTGCCCCCCCCCAATCCCAACTTAAAATATAATTCTTCTCCCCATGTCTCTTTAGCCATACCATACAACTTCAGAGAGTGGTGCTCTGATACGCACCCATGCCACCTCTGAATCTCCTGATCTCTTAGCCTATCTTTCACTAACTTAGCTACCTTACCTAGGGGGTAACCTGGTCCCACTCCATCACACCACAAACCACCATAACCACAATCATCCAATATTTTTTTAATTTGCTGAGGCCAAGAATCCCTTTTCTTGCCCCCAAGTATTTCCAAATACGCCGCTTTCAAAACTCTCACCCTTGGCAAACTCGTCACTTTCTCCCAATATCTTATCATTGCTACCAACCTACTATTCCGGAGCAACCCTAAACCTAAGTCCCCTGTAATTACTAGGCTATTTGTTCTCACGCTAACCCCTAATACCCTCTTAAAATATTGTAACTGTACACTCTCTAGCTTATCCCCCTTATGGAAGCCCCAAATCTCGGATCCATAATGCATAGCTGATACTACTTTAGTTGAAAATAACTGCTTATGCATTTTAATATCCTTAATATCCCCTAAATGGCTTCCAGCAAGCGCATACGCACAACGCTTCCCTTTTCTCTCGCTAGCTTCTATGTCAGGGATCCGAACAGATTGACTTGAGAACAGCCGTTTGCCCGACCCGACCATTGTGGGGGGAGTGGGTGGATGGGGAGTCCGGAATCTAGTGGCGTGCATCACTTTTGAACGGGTGATCGGATTTGAATGAAACTTGTCTGGTGAGCTATCGCCTCGGACGTTCAGTGTCACGTCCGGGTGGGGTCTGATACCTATGGGGATGGGGGGAGGGGGGGTGGTGGAAACTCAAGAAACTCTAAAAGCAGAGGGATTGGGACGAAACTTAATGGATGGAACAAGCATTAGGCCTAGATGAAATTGACGGAGCCAGATGGTTTCGGGGCTCTGTGGGGGGAGTTGAAGGGGGTTTTTTGAGCATTTTTGGGGGAGCAAGAGAAGAGAAATATGGAAATTGACTTCTATAAATTGCGAACGAGTGGTCTGATTCGAGTGAAACTTCAGGGGTGATACGAATCGATGGCCTCGACATGTAAAACATGCGTTCGAACCATATGCGACCACGATTAGGGGAATTGGGAGTGGGGGGACTTTTGACATGCACAAAAACCAAACGGATGGACCGAATGAGATGCAAATCCGACAGTGCCGAGTATATGCGGCCTACATTTGTTATTTGGCGTCCGGGCCGGATTCGGCCAAGGTAGGGGGGGTACTGGAAACTTGCAGACGGGCTATGCTCCAGTTTCAGTAAAACTTGATGGACAGGAACAGGGAATTAAGAGATTGGGCCCGAACCGGCTCCGACATCGTTGGTGGGAGGGGGGGGGGGTACCGGAACTTTCCAAAAATGCTCAGATTCGAGTGAAACTTGATAGATGGTATAAAAGAAGATGCTTTAGGTGGTCGATTTTTTTTTTATTCCGAACCAGATTCGGCCACGGTAGGTGGAGATAGAGTGAGTACCGGAAATCGTGTAGCACGTCTAGGGATCAAACAAATGGATTTATTGGGATGAAAGTTTGGACAGTCATGTGCATTTGCTACAGACAATCTAGACGATGCCGGAACAGCTCAGAAATGAGTGAAATTAAATATCCTATTTCTATTTCTGAACCGCATTTTTGGATGGCGGGTGTATTTTGTGACGTTCTCATCTACTTTCTTGTACATCCTACTCGTACAAGTGCCATATGAGCTCGTAGCTCTTGTTTTTAACAAAAATCCTTCATAAGATAAACCAGCTTGAAAGTTTCAAGGGGTTGACAACTTCAGTAGTAAGGTACACACTGAAACCAAAAATAGGCGATACCTGTTTGTTGTTAGTGATCCTGAAATGTTACGGATAGCTTTAGAATACCAACTAGATTATATAAGATATTTTTCCAAGTTTTCATTAGTCACGATGTCTACGATTGAAAAGGATAAAGTTCAATTTAGTCCCTTCTTCCGATATTCTTTTGCTGTTGTTTTTTCAACGCTGAAGACTAGCTTTTGATCATTTGATTATTCTTTTTAGAACATACAGTTTTAAAAGCTTCAATAAGTTGACAACTTCAGCATTTAACCGACAGCGAAGGAAAAAAACCAAAGTGTTGCTCTAGTCGGCGAAGCCGGACAAAGGTTGCCGCAACACTTCACGTTGCCCAGGCAACGTAGGTCTAGTTTGTCCTCGTTTTTTTTTTTTTTTTTCCTAGCCCTCTGATTTCATTTCATACCTGGTAACTGGTAAGGGTCTAACCTGTGCGGTTTTTACAAAAAGTGGACCTTAGGCCGGATTGATGAATATGAATATTTTGGAAAGCTCCGTAGAACTCTTGCCTGGGGCTAATAAGGATGGTTTTTGCTTGTCCTCGAGCCAGAGCCTACGGTGTGCGAAGAAAAGTGAAGTGATATAGTCCATGTCAGAGAGGACTATCTGAAGTTGTGTAGAGAACCTTTCGTTTTATCAAACCATGTTTTTGCTTTCGAGTGGAAAGCTCCGTTCTAGCACGCAAGCAGGCAGGCATCAATTTCAAATTGAAGATAGACTAAAATCTATAAGTGTTAAATATATGCGTCAGTTACCCGGCCCCACAGCCAACATATCTTCTTTGAGTGATAAATAGAAAAATCTACAGAAACAAAAAAGTGTTTTTTTCCCACGGGTCCGAAAGTACGGCCATCCATTGTTTCTATCCAAGTCTGTTCGCGATTTGCGCTGAGTTTTTCATTGGTTTTTTTTTTCACTTGGCTTCTTGGTAGAGAAATGGTATCAGATGTGCCTCTTAAACTTTAAAAGTTCTCTCATTGCTAAAGAAACTAGAGCTTATCCTTTGCTCCTTTCTAAGTGGCGAGGTTAGAAAGTTGGCCTACGGCAAAAAAGTTAACTTTTGAACTAGGACAGGTAGAATTTTTTTTTCTTGACGGCAATTGATAGCCGTTGATGAGCTGGTCAAAGTAAATATCATCCATTTTTTGGTACAAAATTCCTCTATGAGACAAACCAGTTTGAAAAGTTCAAGGGGTTGACAACTTCAGTAGTAAGGTATACAATGAAACCAAAAATAGGCGATACCAGTTAGGAGACATGTAGGGGACATGTATTCAACAGTCAATTGTTACCTCATAATCATCTTCGGCAATGAGGGGCTTGCAGCTTTTGCTAGTTGGTGTACCTGTTATTTATTTCCGGTGTATTCGATGGCAAGAATAATTTGGTTCCCAATTGTAAGACATGCAGGGGACTTGTAAGTAATAATCGGCTGCTACGCTACAATCATCTTCAGCGTTGAGGGGTTTCCAACTTTTGTTAGCTGGTGTACCCATTATTTTTATCCGGTGAACTTGATGTCTATCACGGGAGAGGGACTTGTAAGTAAGAATCGGTTCACGAGGGGCTAGAACCTTTGTAAATTGGTGCACATGGTATTCGGTCTCTAAAAATCTGACGGTAAGAAAGTTTGTATAGATGGTCTTTCGCTGTAGCCTAGGATTAACTGTTTGCGCAACGGGTACAAATAATAATGTAAAACAGTGAGGTAGTTCCGTAATAATTAATAGTGTCATCTATGGTATATTAATCCCAAAAAGTTACGGATAGCTTTATAGTACCAACTAGATTATATAAGATAGATATTGTTCCAAGCTTTCATCCGTCACGATGTCTACGATTGAAAAGGATAAAGTTCATCTGACTGCGAAGTCAATTTAGTCCCTTCTTCCGATATTCTTTTGTTGTTGTTATTACAACGCTGAACAGTAGCTTTTGATCGTGTGATGATTCTTCTTAGAACATATCGTTTTAAAAGCTTTGATAAGTTGACAACTTCAACATTTAACCGACAGCGAAGAAACACAACCAAAGTGTTGCTCTCACAACAATTTAGTCGGCGAAGCCGGACAAAGGTTGCCGCAACATTAAAGTTGCCCAGGCAACGTAGGTCTAGTTTGCATCTCTTCCATCCAGCACTGAGAACCATGAAGAAAAAGAGAAATCCCAACAGAGATGGCATCTCCTATGATCTCTTCAAGTCCAGTTTACCAGCTGTTAATAATCTCGAGTTATTGTTCCAGATGATCCTTTCTACATCTGTCTTGCCAGAAAGTTTTCTTCTGGGTACGGTTACCCCCGTCTTGAAACCAGGTAAAAACGCAGTTTTTACCGACCTATTAATGTTTCATGCATCCTTAGCAAAATCTTTAGCAAACACTTTGGCACCAGAGATTATCTCAAATTGCGATTTCGGAAGCTTGCAGTATGGTTTTCGAAAACAAATTAGATGCTCCCAAGCACAGAGGCCACTGCTACAAATTCTCAAGCAAGCTATAACAAAGAGCGATTCACCTATGTGTAATTTACATTGCAGGAGCATCCGATAGTATTAACCATGTCCAACTCGACATTCCTAAATTATCAGTACGTAGAAATACTCTTTCAAACAAATTTGGAGCTAAGATAACGTGTTGTCCCCAAATGACCCATCTATTCCCCCCTCCTCTCCCGTCTTCCGTGCGTCGGTCCGAGAGGAATACTGGCAATCAGTTTTCCCCATATCCCGCTAATTCTTCTACCCAATTTTTACGTAGTTTCATCCCATCATTTATTCCTGGTAATTTCTTGAAGTGCATTAGTTAATTTGTTTCTTGTGTGTCTGTGTATTTTGTAAATTTGTATTCCTTTTCTAGCTGTTAGCTATTCGGATTAAACTTGATTGATTGATTGATAACAATAAATGGCACATATATGTCCAGGCCCTAATGTCTTTAGTAGAAAACGACGTGGACAGATCTATCATTTTGGCCCTAAAATATTAGTACTCCAGGTGCAAGCTGGTAATCACATGGCAGGACGTGCTGAGTGAACCATCACAGTGCAAAAGGTAGTTCCAGAGGGCAGGATACAATCACCACAGATTTTCAAGTGTGCGATTTCGTAATGTCTTAGGAAACTTTCACCAACTTAGAACTTTCGGGGTATTTGATGTCAGTTTTCTGGCCTATGGAGACGACATCCTGATTAAAAGTAAATCTAGGTAGGGCCTTGAAGCAAACGTCTCCAGCTTAAGCCAGTCGGTAAACAAGATTCGTCTCCATGAATGATAGCAAATGGCAACACGTTTGATTCAAGTACCGTCTATATATACTGGATGTACCGTTGTCGTAATTGAAGAACAAATTCGATGGCTAGGAATTTCATGGTCAAAGGAATTTCATGGTAAAAAATTTCAAAGGATTTGCGAGGAGGCGATTAAATCAACTGCTGTTTTGATTATAGTAAAACTGTGCCAAACCGTCAGGGGTGTAACAAACAAGGACTCGGGAAACTACACACTGCATTTAGTGCACCATATGTGAGCTTTCTGGCTGGACTACAAGGTATACTCGGGAAAAAAAGACGTCACTTACGTTCCACGATTTCCAATACCTCCGTTTCCTGATGTATTTACCCCGTCGCACGCGAAATCCATGTTTGATCCGACGTTTGTGGATTCAGGACCCGCGACTGACAATGGAAACTCTGTCCTCGAAATTGTCTCCTTCGAATAGCCGTTTACTTGTACATCACCCATTAGCCTACATCCTATTTGTGCTTAAGTTTCTCTGAAATTGTGTTTATTTTTTTATTTTTTTCTTATGTTTCTTTTTACTCTTGTGTGTCATTTACGCCCTAGGGCAGTGTGTTATAAATTCACTCATTCACTCGTGTATATCCTTGTCTCTTAACCTATCTGAGACCTCTTTACAAACCTCCCCCTGACCTATTGACCCTCCCTCACCCTCATTCCATAATCATCCAGTTTACAATATTTGGCACAATGACTTACCCGACTTAAAACGTAACGACTCTAAATTACCGGCTTTTACCGGCCGTGTCCGTGGAAGGCTAACAGCTTCTCCTAAAACCTAACCCAGAGCAAAATATCACTAAGGAGTTGTGCCAAGACCTATGCTTTCCATGCTTTGCAAACGGGACATATTCGTTGCGCCGCCCACTACGCTTGCGGCATTTAAAGCGAGACGAACTTACGGGTTTAGAGATTTCTAGTAAAGCAAAAGTGCGGTCTGCACAAACCAAACAAACAATGAAGGCTGTATACTGTTTTTGTTATGTTCAAGATATGTAGTTATTGGAGCCAGCGCTAGTGAACGGCTGAACAAGTAAGGACGTTCTCTATAGGGCAGTTTTGCTAGTGTTGCTGCTATTCGACTGTGTGTCACTTTTTTAAAGTCTTGGCGCTACTCTCTATAATTTTATTTTGCTCTGACCTAACCATACATACTAGCCTCATCTGTCTTAACCTTCTGAGTTCTGACTTATCCCTACTGCTCTAACTTACGCTGTTCATGGTACTTTAACTACTTATAACGGGTGATGTCAGATTGGGATTGACACGAAAAGTTTGTTCAATGTGGTGCTATCGAGCTCGATAATTAACGTGAAGGTGGCATCAACCGTTGAAATTTTCGTTCGGATAGTATCTAATTCCGTCGAGCTCAACAAAAATTCAGGTGAAACGTCCTCATAAGATGTCATAAGGAATGCCATATATATGGAATGAAGGTCTTGGTTGTTTTGAGTTCCCAAAAGATCCAGAAGGTCAGATTAGAGTGGTTGTAGAAGGTCAGGAAATCCAGTGTTGGCAGAGTATTGTTAATAGTTCTATAACATTGAGTCATTATCAAGTGGTAAATGTTTGTTTTGGAGAAGAAGTGTATTTTAAGTTTAGTCTACCCCTGAAAATTTTATGTCGTTGGATCCAACTAAGGGCAAACTGCCTTCCAATTCAGAGCACGCAGAAGGTTTTTGAGAGAGGTAGTGTGGTTCCTGATGGGAGGTATGCCTGCCCACTTTTTCAGAAGGAGGAAGAAAATTTGGACCATTTCCTCCGTAGATGCCCGAAACTTTTTGATTTAAGGAAAATTTATCTAGAAGGTGTATTTTATCACTTCCTGAAATTTTGAGCAATAGTAACCCTACCGTTATTACTCGAGAAGGCGTGTACATAGATAAATCTTTAGAGTTAAGAAGGAGTCTGATTGTTTATGTCATATTTTTGTTTGTTTGTGTATATGGTCCGTGGGCTTTTTAAATACACTGATCTATCTATATATCTATGGCACATGCAACGGTATAGGAAGCACCTTGGTTAGGGTAGCGGTGAGCCAAAGGATTGCTCAAACATAATTTTAGCTCGAGTTTGATGTACGTGTTACAAATGACGACTTTTCGGAGTGCCAATTAAAGAAAAAAAATTAACTATAAGTAGTCGTATTTCCAGGAGCCCCCCCCTCCCGTCTAGTCCTCGTAGTGCCTGGATCTAGCCCGTATTTACAAATGGTAGATATAGGGCTTATAGCCATCCTTCCCACCAAGTTCTGTCCGAACCCTCCGCACTAAGCGTGTCATAAGATCTCCTGGACCCCATTTTAACCCCACCACACTGACGGACCTGGTTCTGTAAAAAGCCTAGGGCATGTGCTCTTTTTAATTACCAAGTTTCATTTGATAGAATCACTGGTTCAGGTTGTATTCATGCCAGAAGATTTCCCGAAACCATTACCAACCTAGGCCACATCCTGCCAAGATCAGTAACAAGAACGTCTTGACATATGCTCTTGTCATGTCCCACACGGATTCGAGAGTTGCACAACCACGATCGCCTAGTATCCCCTGGAATTACCCCAATGTTGCTGGGTCCGATCTAGAAGTATAATTGAAACGCGTAGAACTTGTGCATTTGCAAACTATCAACTTCCGTACGTATTCGACCACTCGTTCAATTGTTCTCATACCCAATGTTCTCCGGGAACCCTCGTACGCCTCACCTCCGCATTAACTGGATCCAGCACGAACTTGAAAATGAAATATCTAGGGCGTATTTTTCGCTTAATACCAAGCTCCAGACGGATTAGATCTATTCTAGGAGAGTTATGCATCCCGCAAGATTTCCGGTACCCCTCCCGCTCCAGCTACCCAAAGTTGCCGGATTGAGATCGAACCTAGTAAAAGATCATCTTGGACATGTGGTCTTGTGAACTATCAAGTTTCATCCAGGCCTGATCGTACGTTCGAGACTTCAGCATCCCACAAGATTATCCCTTCCTCCACTCCCCTCCGGATGGAATCACACGTTCGGGAGTGAAGCATACCGAAAGATTCCGTTGAGTTAAACATATCACAAGATTCCGGATTCCCCCTCCTTCCGCTCCCGTACAGATCGTAGACATTTTTATCCAGAAATATTTTGATGCTAACAATCTTTCGAACCCTGCTCAACATGGTTTTAGGAAAAGAAGGTCTTAGGAAAGAAGGTTTTAGGAAAAGAAGGTCATTACGGATTTCTAGTGTTTTGCTGATTTGGGTGTACTTTTTGATTGTATTTACATTGATTTCTCAAAAGCGTTTGATAAGGTTTCAATACAGCAGCTTCTTAAAAAATGTGCCCTTTATAACATAGGCCAGAAGACGCTTGCATTTATTACTGATTATTTGCGTGGGAGAACCCAACAAGTTATGGTAGGTGACGAGGTGTCTTCTCCACTTGATGTATTAAGTGGTGTACCCCAGGGAAGTTGTCTGGGAACAATTTTATTTTGTTTGTTTATAAATGATCTGCCCTCGTCTATCAAACATTCCTCCATTAAAATGTTCGCTGACGACGTAAAACTGTATTTACCAGTGCAAGATCATACTGATACGCAGCTTTTGCAAGAAGATCTGGATTCTCTAACCCAGTGGTCCCCAACCTTTTCCGTACCGCGTACCCCTAACGAAGGTTCGAAAAGGTTGCGTCCCTCCCCCCTTCGGAAACATTTTCGTTAGCTTTATTCGCAACCTGAATGACAATATCACTTGCAATGTCTTCGATCCTTCTTGAAACAGTACTCTTTGACACAGGAAAAGATTTACGGCAGTAGGCTAGCTGTTTGGAACCCCTGTTATTTCATTGACTTTCACTAGGGCTTGTGATCAGAGCCGTCACGCAGGGGTTGGGAACCCCCCTCCCCTCAAAGTGGTCTTCCAGAGGGTTAAAAAGAAACGAGTCTGCGTGAGGCGCCGCAAGTTTTCGTAGAAATAGTTTGTTTTTTAAAGTCGGTAAAAGTGACCATCCCGTCAGTAAAATACCTTTCCCTCAAAAAAAAATTTTGCCTAGTGGTGCCTCTGCTGGTGATATTAGGCTTTCGGCAATCAAAATGAGTGAGGCGAGATTTTGAAGCTACAGACTAAACCGATTTTTTGAACCTTCGCGTACCCCTTGCAATGGTCTCGGTACCCTTTTGAGTACGCGTACCACCGGTTGGGAGCCACTGCTCTAACCCAGGTGCGAATCTAACTCTATGTTCATAAACCCGTCTAAACGTGTTGTACTTCATTACGGTCGTAAATCACAGCCTGATTATAGTTATATTTTGTCTGGTTTAAGAGTCCTGTCAGAAGAAACGGTGCGTGACCTCGGTGTTCGTTTTGATACTCAGCTAAAGTCTGAAAAGCATGTTTCGGAAATTGTGAAAAATGCAAATTATGGTCTACTGACTTTAAAAAAAAGTTTTAGTAAGTTCAATCTCCGGAATTTTATGTTGTTATACAAATCCCTGGTGCGCCCTATCGTTGAATACAACACTTCAGTCTGGTTTCCTTTAAATGTGACTGATGAAAACCGAGTAGAAAAGTTCAGGGAAGGGCGACCAGGTTGATCCCATACCTTCAACACCTTCCATATCCACAGCGGCTTACTCGACTTCAGCTCCCATCATTAGAGTTTCGAGGTCGCCGCAGTGACATAATTAACACATTTCAGATAATTAAAGGAGCAGATGATGTTGACCCCAATTCATTTTTCAAGTTCAGTCACTACCCTACAACCCGCCCACACCCTCATAAACTGTACCCTCCGAAACCACGTAAGAAAATTGGCCAGTGTTCATTCGTCCATGGGGTAACCTAGCCGTGGAACAGTTTGCCAGCGGAAGTTGCTGATTCAGGCAGTATTCAAACGTTTAACGTGGTATAGACACCCTATTTTACTCAGTTGCTTTTGCAGTCTTGAAAATTTGGTTACTTTTGTAGTGTATCAGTTTCTGTGTGTGAAGTATATGTAATCCGTTTGTGCTTGTGTAAGTAATGGCGACAAGCTAAAAGATTAACGCTAAATGTAACAGTAAATAAATAAATGACTTTACAGCGGTTAGAGCCAGGACGATTAAACTAGTGTGTTTACCCCTAGGTCTACCCCTGCCGGACGTACCCGTTCGTGGGCAACGGTGCTTCTCATTGGCCAGTAGCTTTAATTTCATAGGTTGACAACATTTTGTATTAGGACGACGACACTCGTTCTGCTGAGTTGATTGGAGCTGATGGTGACGAAACTGGGTCCCACTACCAAATTTAGCCACACGAGTGTTAACCTGATAATTATACTGTCCCCCGTTCCATTTATACAGGGAAAGTGTTTGGAAGAGCCGGTTTTGGCTAAAAGTTATTAGCGAATCCTTTCACGTCTCAAATTACTGTCTACACTTATTAATTAGGCAAAGTGGTGTTTTCACCTGTAAAGTGTAAAATAGAAGGTTTGAAATTCTGTGGCTTTGATATTACTGTGTTTGAGCAAGTTAATGACAAACAAAGCAAAGATTGACAGGTAAAACCGGTTGACGGAGCAAGACCAAAGGTAATGATGAGATCCCAAACGGAATGATTCATTGGAATTCGTCCTCCAGACAATAAGGTTGTGTTGGCTTCCGGTCTTTGCCTTACCGTGCCAACATGACATTGGTCCGTAATCAAACCTTAACCATATCCATTAGGTTTTGTTTTAATCTCTGATTCAGCCCAGGTTCCGACCGGAATATCAGTGCTGCTTGAAGACGCATAGCAGATTCAGATTCAGCATTCTCTTTATTTTGAAATTTATTTTGTTAAAAGGTTGTTGTCCTATTATTAGGGATATGTATAATATCTGCAAGAAGGACAGGGTCACATTGAGCTGGCCATCTAGACTCTGTACATGTGTGCTATACTTGGAGCTTATCTGGGAATGTACCCGATGAAAAATTTATCTCAAAATGCTCAAAATAGTACTATGAAGTAGTAAGAAAAAGTTTATGCAATTCTAACGATGCTGCTACATGCTCTACTTCAAGGCTACCGTGTTACTGCATCCTACTATATGGTACTATTAGCAAGACTGGATGTTAGTATGGCAAGACAGGATGCTCCGGGATACTACTACATAAGATTGGACCAATCTGAGGCACATTAAATGATAGTATTCTTTGCTATTACATAGTATTATATGCACCGTTTTCGTATTACTACCATACTACTACGCAGGCTACAAATTTTTCACCGGGTACAGTAAAGTGCTTTGTCATCAAATTGCCCGTGGCAAAAATCATCATTGTGACAATTGTCATACGAAGGATTATCCTTGTGACCCGTTGTCCGTAAGACCTATTGTCTGAGAGATGTACTGTTAGTGGGATGAGCTGTCTTTCGTCAACGTGACAAATTGTGCTTGCGAAGGATTTTCGTTGTGACCTGTTGTCCATAACAACTTCTGTCTGGAGGACGTTACCGTTAGTGGAATGAACTGTCCTATGTCCTTGTGACGAATTGTCTGTGCGAAGGATTGTCCTTATGACCCGTTGATCGCAAGAACTGTCTGTGGATGGAATGTCCGTGAGATGACCTGCCCTTTGTCCTTGTGACCAATGGGAGGTGCGAAGGATTGTTCTTGTGACCTAATGTCCATAACAACTTGTGTCTGGAGGACGTACTGTCAGTGGAATGAACTGTCCTTCGTCCATGTGACAAATTGTCCGTTTGAGGTTGTCCTTGCGACGGTCTGTTCGTGCTGTATGTTATATATGAGTCATGGGATGCATTGTCCGTGGGACGGATTGTCATTGGGTTTGTCTTCCAGCGCGGGGCATGATGTAAATTGTCCGTGTGGTGTCTATGTATCCCGCAAATCCGAACTCGCCCCGCCTCAACGATACAATTTTAGTCGAAAAGGGTTGAGGTTGGACAATCTAGTTACCCATCGCTTATTCAATTAAAGAGCCTTGAAGACTCAAAATGCGTTACTTCGTTGCTGCACCATTCACGAATAGTCGATTTTTCTGTCTCTTGCAGCCTCTAGCTCAAGTGCCAAATACCGATCGCAATTCCGTCTGTCAGTCTGTCGTTCTGTCGGTCTGTCGTTCTGTCGGTCTGTCCGTCTGTCGTTCGTTTGTCTGTCACACTTTTCGAGTTAGGGTACTTCCAGATATGCTTGGACGATGAAACTTGGCAATCTTATGAAGGACCTGACCAAATTAACTTAGGAATGCTCGCTTGCCCGATCCGACCATCGTGGGGGGAGAGGGAGACGGCGGAATCCGGAAATAGGGGCATTCATAACTTGCGAACGGGTGATCGGATCTTAATGAAACTTGATAGCTGGAAAGACCTCGTGTCTCAGATGTCCCGTTTTAAGTCCGAACCGGATCCGATGAATCTGGGGGGTCGAGGGGGGGGGGGGGCGGAAATCGTGTGACACGCTCAGAGTGCAGCGACTTGGATGAAACTTGGTGGGAAGAACAAGCACAAGCTCTACGTATATCAATGACAGAACTGGACCGGATTCGGACACTGTGGGTGGAGTTGGAGGGGGCTTCCGGAATTCCGACGATCCGGAGTTAATGTACTTCCAGGCAGGCCAGGACGATGAAACTTGACAGGCATATCAGGGACCCGACCAGATTAACTTGGAAATAGTCACTTGTCCGATCCGACCATCGTGGGGAGGGTGAGACAGCGGAATCCGGAAATTAGTGGCATGCCTAACTTTCGAAGTGGTTATCGGATCTTCATGAAACTTGATATCTGGAAAGAACCCGTGCCTCAGATGTCCCACTCCAAGTACGGACCGGATCCAATGAATCTCGGGGGGGGGGGGGGGGAGGGGAGAACCGGAAATATTGTGACACGCATAAGAGTGGGGCGATCAGGATGAAAAGTAGTGGGAAGTACAGGCACAAGTCGTATTAGCGCGCATCTTAACCGACAAGTTGAAATTTTTTTTTTCCTTTTGACCAAACGGTGTAGGCCTATATTCATGATCCCGATGGGCACATCATCAGTTTGTCTCAAAGATTTTGCTTACAGGTGAA
This sequence comes from Branchinecta lynchi, assembly GCA_023053575.1. Classification (NCBI taxonomy): domain Eukaryota; kingdom Metazoa; phylum Arthropoda; class Branchiopoda; order Anostraca; family Branchinectidae; genus Branchinecta; species Branchinecta lynchi. The sequence goes on along the minus strand of JAKZAP010000008.1, from coordinate 19,451,581 downwards.
TTTCTATCGCCCTTAAAGTGCGCATCATCGCAGCCAACTGCAAAAATCAAATACTTTTTATGAAACAATACATCTCTGATTTTTAAGAGTCCATGATCATTTTTATGTCGACGGTTTTTGCTGACAAATTATCAACAAAAAACATGAATTGGCAAATTCCTACTATCATCCTATGACCCAGCCTCACAAGTGCCATATGAGCTACTAGCTCTTTTTATACATCAGAATATTCCTTTGGGATCTGCGGTACCTCTGTACGCTCACCGGCCACTGAAAAGCCGAGTTTGTCTTGAGATTAAAATTTTTCGCCTTGTAGTAGAATTTTGCGTTGTTAGAACGACCATAGATATTCTGAACGTCATAGTAGAGCGAATAGTGAAAAATAAAAAAAAGTACCTTAACACAATCCAAATGGGTTTGGTTTTCAGTTAAACTTAAAGAGGTACGCATAACTGAGTACCCTTGCTGTAGCAGTCTTGCGTCTTGGAATCCTTGAGTTCTAATAAACTGTTAAAAGGCCAATACCATCAAATATACAAAAATCCTACTAAAAAAAGAAACACGATCCCCTAGCTGTCGACAAATTAACCCACCTCATTCGACATTACTGCATTTCACCCTCACAGCAACCCGCTGCATCCACGCTCTTTCGCACACTCCGCACCACACAAAGCAAGAAAAGATTAACTCCTATAAATCTATGTTATACACTGAACCATCTTTATTCGTCTGTTGGTCTCTCCTTCCAATGCGCCCAGCGCTGCTGGCTCCAGGGAAAATCCGTTCCCGGGAAAAATGTGGAAGAGGGAGGCTTTCGGGACCATTAAGGTCCATTCACAGCTTGTTCACACGGTACTCCGATCGTTAAAGGCGAGCAGAGGGTTTGATGGAGCTGGGCCTTGCCTGCGGGAGGCGATCAACAAAAATGGCTTAAAGGACCCCTCGTACCTATGAAGCCAATGCAGCCTACTTCCATAACTGCATTCATCAATACTTAAACCCGTAGACCCCAATTTCGTAGGTTGCATTCTCGCTAATGATACCTCAATAATCTTTGCATTTGCCATGACTTACTATTTTCCAGGAGCATGATAATCCCGACTAGTGCTCGCGTACCACGCTATTGGTGCATAACACCGGTTAACTGAATTTTGCCGAGTTTTGCTAGAAGTCAATGGTCTTGCGAAAAGGCTTAAAACAGCCAAAACCGTCGATAAATTTTCAACAGCAGAGCCTAATTTTACATTATTCAGATAAATATTCGTTCAGCCCATGCTGACTGCGTATCATATTTTATTCATTTTATTTATTTATTTATGACCCGCTTTTTGCGTAACAGCGGAGTATGAATAAAATACAAAAGTAAATTTGATAGTATATTTGATAGTGCAAAACGGATACCTCAGCTGATTGTTGGGAACTTGTGTTTCCCACAAGTTCGCTTTTCCAACTTGAGCGGTTTTGAGCCTGAAGAGGACCTGCCAAGAAGGGCCGAAATATAGCTCCAATAAAATTCAGCCGACGTATCCGTTTTGCACTATCAAACATTATTCAGATAGTTTTGAATGTTGGAACATAAACAATAAATAGTGCGAGGTGTTCTTTCAAACCGTAAGCCGCAGTCTTCTTATAATTTATAGTAGGTCAAAACTTCCATATTCCTACCATCTAAAAAAGTTAACCTCGAAACACTGCAGGAGGACAGAAAAGAGCTAAGCAACGACTTCGGTTCAGCCATCGTATCCGACACTCTCCACTCACAAATCCCCCCCCCCTCCCTACCAAAAGGTCAGAAATCGACCAGAACGAATGTCAAGTTCCAGTGTACCCGAACTCAGTCCTATGCCTACAAAACGCGCCAGATATAGAAACAGTTTTATTTCACAGTTTCTAAAACTTTAAACGTAACATGACTAATTGTAGTGTATTGACACAAATATTGTAAAAAATTACAAAAATCGCACATTCGATTGCGTAAACACGAAAGTCGATTTGTAGGATAAATTTCAGTTCATACATTTCCTGTTCAGACGATCTAACAGACGGACAGAACGGACTCCTTTGGTAATCTGCTGGGTATCCGATTGACTCCTCATCACATATCAATGTCCATCTCGGTTCTTTTTCCGCCTCCGAAGCCCCCCTGTTTCTGGTGAGAAACAATGAGAAACTTGCAGCACCGTTTCTGACCAATGAGCTCCCCAGACAAGATAAGCGGTAGCCTTATCCGCCTCGAAAAACACCGAAAGAATGAGTCTAGTACCGTTGGGGTAGATAAACATAAAGTAGGAAGCTCAGAATCTCGGCAATGAAAGAGGGTGACCGTAAGGTTACTAAGTAATATGGTTCAGGCGGGTCTACTCGGATGTTTGCAACGCACCTATCTCTGGATCAGAATCACAGAGAATTTGGATTCACAGCAAGTGATATCCCAAATAGAGAAGAATATTCGCTCGGAAGGTTGTATAGTGCTTTTTGTGCCCCGTACATTCACAGTTGTCCTGGAGTTTACCATATCATCAGGAAAAAAGATGTAACAAAAAAGTTGTTTATTTTAGTATTGCAAATTTCTGATGTATCTTCGAAATCCTTCCGTAATCGTAAGTTGGTTTCAAATAGCATCTATAAACTTCTTCGTTCACATTGAAATCTGCTCACCCTCCACCAACATCGTGCCCTGTCTGCCCACGACATAATTAACCAGCTTTTAAATCCTCAAACAGTTTAGTGTACATGTCATTGTGTCAAAATCAAGTGTATTTAGTGTCTTTTAAAGTATATGTAGAGAACACAGACATACTTATTTATATTGTTTTGTTGAGTGTTTTAATATCTGTTTTTTACTTTCTTTACTTCGTTGTAACCAAAAAGCCAAATAACAAAAAAAATGAGCTCGTTGAAAACCATAGTCGGGGATCTGGTAAGTCATGAAAAGATCCAAATGCAGAAAACGAAAAAATTAGGCTGGCCGAGCTCAGGGGTTATAGAAAAAACTTGTAATAACAGCAAATATTCATTCCAAGTGTGACGGATCTTTACTGTCAATATTCCGCAGACGACTAACCTGTCACATCTTCAGCCCTTTAAAGCGTGTCCCACCCTACTTACCGTAGTTACTAGGTGCGGATTCTGGATTCTTGACGTCAAAGCTGGAACGAATTTTCTATCCTCGGCAAAATATCCGTGCAAGGGCTAATAGGGCCTATTACGTTACAGGGATCGTCGCTACTACGCTTACTACGCTCCCGAGCGTGGTAAGCAAATAGTAACTACTATTTATAGTCTGGGGTCCACTGAACCGAAAGTCTTCTCCTTCTAAAAGTGGAAGGACTTACTCGGGCAACACCTCTAGAGATCACATGACCTCCCGTACGTTCTGTTACTCACGAAAGTTACCGGGATACAGCTTTTTGGTATATCGCACATGCTTTTCTAACCTCTTACACTCGAACTATTCTGCGGTTGCGGTTTGTGCGGTTACATCCGCGATCGAACTTTCGACCAATGAAAAGCAAGCAGATGTAAACAAACATTCAAACATTTCTGAAGCAGCGTTGCCGCCTGTCGCAGAAATCTGCGGTTAATTACAGTTTTCACGTCTTCAACAGAGCAAGCCAAAATTCTACGACCGGTTCCTTGCAAGTAAATATAAAAAGTAAGCAAAAAATCTTTTGCGGCCAAAAGTCACATGTTCCAGACAAGAAAAAGTGGCAATAGTGTTTACAAACCAAGAATTCCAAGATATTTCACCTGAGAATTGGAGGATATTAAGAAGAATAAACCGGTAAAAATCATTTAAGCAGAGCTGCAATGTGGTTGTTCTTGAGTGTGGGTTAAGGCCTTTTAGGTAGTAGAAAGCTCCACTTGCTTATAGGCCCAGATTAAACAGCAAATACGTTGGACTGTCGAGAGTTTAAGATAATTCATGGTATGTATTGTTTTTTTTGTGAATGTTACAGAACTGTTAGTCAGTCCATTATAAAAGCCTCATTTTTGGAGGCCGGAGGGGCTATGCTAAGTTACTGTCACTGTCAGAGGCGTTACCAGCTGAAATGTTTGTTGGGGGGGGGGGCAAGGTATTTACTGACTGTTGTTGCAGAAAGAAGAACTGTTTTCAAGAACAAAAATTACAGCTTTGAAAAATAATTGACTGATTTAAAAAAAGACTGTTTTGAAAACAAATCAACTGATTTTCAGGAAAAATAACTGTTTTCATGAAAAAAAATCTGTTTTGACGGAAGATTGCAGTGCTTCACGCCAACTCAGTTATATTTTAAAGACTGTCCGGACACATATCTGGAGGATATTTGATGGTGCAAAACGGATACGTCAGCTGAATTTTATTGGAGCTATATAGCCCCCCCCCCCACAGTTGTGACGCCCCTGTTCACTGTACATACTGTACGGATGTCTGACGCTTGTTGGCCATGCCACGTGGCTATTTCCATTTTTATGGCACTTGAGCTTACTCAAGTGCCATAGCGATTGTAATTTCTGTCCGTCAGTCGGTCTGTCGGTCCCGGTTTTGCTAGTTCGGGCACTTCCAGATAAGCTAGGACGATGAAACTTGGCAGGCATATCAGGAACTGGACCAGATTAAATTAGAAATTGTCGCTTCCTCGATCCGACCATCTGGAGGGGAGTGGAGGGAGGGGGAATCCGGAAAAAATAGGAAAAATTAGATATTTATAGCTTACGAACGGGTGATCGGATCTTAATGAAACTTGATATATGGAAGAACTTCCTGTCTCAGACCCTCCATTTTAAATCCAAACCGGATCCGGTGACACTGGGGGAAGTTGGAGGGGGAAACCGGAAATCTTGGGAAACACTTAGAGTGGAGGGATCCGGATGAAACTTGGTGGAAAGTACAAGCAAAAGTCCTAGATACGTCACTGATATAACCGGAACGGATCCGCTCACTTTGGGGAGTTGGGGGGGGGGGGAGAAGTCCGAATTTGTAGTGATCCCGCGAGTTCTGAGCTTCCTGATGTGCTGGGACGATGGAAATTGACAGGCATGTCTGGGACCCTACCAGATTAAATAGGAAATCGTCAATTCCCCGATTCGACCATCTGGAGGGGGGGAGTGGAGGGAGGGTGAAGCCAAAATTTTAGGTATTTTTAGCTTGTGAACGGTTGATCGGATCTTGATGAAAATTGATATTTAGGATGACCTCGTGTCTCAGACATCTCACTTTAAATCCGGGCCGGATCCGATGACACTGGGGGGAGTTGGAGGAGGGAACCGGAAATTTTAAGAAACGCTTAAAGGTGGGAAAAACAAGCACAGGTCCTAGACACGTCATTGACATAACCGGACCGGATCAGGGCACTGTGCGGGAGTTGGGGTGGGGGTCCGGTTTTCTAGCGATCCCGCGAGTTCGGCATACTTCCTGATGTCCTAGGGCGATAAAACTTGGCAGGTATGTCAGGGATTCGAACAGATTGACTTGAGAACAGTCGTTTCCCCGACCCGACCATCATGGGGGGAGTGGGTGGATGGGGAGTCCGGAATCTAGTGGCGTGCATAACTTTTGAACGGGTGATCGGATTTGAATGAAACTTGTCTGGTGAGCTATCGCCTCGGACGTTCAGTGTCACGTCCGGGTCGGGTCCGATACCTGTGGGGATGGGGGGTGGAACTCAAGAAACTCTAAAAGCAGAGGGATTGGGACGAAACTTAATGGATGGAACAAGCATTAGGCCTACGTGAAATTGACGGAGCCAGATGGTTTCGGGGCTCTGTGGGGGGGGGGGGGGGTTGGAGGGGGTTTCCTGGAATTCCGGTAGTCGTGAGTTAGAATAGTTCCAGATGTAAAACGACAAGGAAACTTTGCAGGCATATTAGCGACCCGAATTATCTTGACTCAAGAACCTGACACAACATACCCCCGGAAACTTCCGTTCCTAGATCCGAGCATTTTTTGGGGAGCAAGAGAAGAGAAATATGGAAATTGACTTCTATAAACTGCGAACGAGTGGTCTGATTCGAGTGAAACTTCATGGGTGATACGAATCGATGGCCTCGACATGTAAAACATGCGTTCGAACCATATGCGACCACGATTAGGGGAATTGGGGGTGGGGGGACTTTTGACATGCACAAAAACCAAACGGATGGACCGAATGAGATGCAAATTCGACAGTGCCGAGTTTATGCGGCCTAGATTTGTTATTTGGCGTCCGGGCCGGATTCGGCCAAGGTAGGGGAGGGGGTACTGGAAACTTGCAGATAGGCTATGCTCCAATTTCAGTAAAACTTGATGGACAGGAACAGGGAATTAAGAGATTGGGCCCGAACCGGCTCCGACAACGTTGGTGGGAGGGGGGGTGTACCGGAACTTTCCAAAAATGCTCAGATTCGGGTGAAACTTGATAGATGGTATAAACGAAGATGCTTTAGGTGGTCGATTTTTTTTATTCCGAACCAGATTCGGCCACGGTAGGTGGAGATAGAGTGAGTACCGGAAATCGTGTAGCACGTCTAGGGATCAAACAAATGGATTTATTGGGATGAAAGTTTGAACAGTCATGTGCATTTGCTACAGACAATCGAGACGATGCCGGAACTGCTCAGAAATGAGTGAAACTAAATATCCTATTTCTATTTCCGAACCGCATTTTTGGATGGCGGGTGTATTTTGTGACGTTCTCATCTACTTTCTTGTACAGCCTACTCGTACAAGTGCCATATGAGCTCGTAGCTCTTGTTTAATTAAATTATGATAACTTAACTACTTTGAACAGCTAAAAAGGCTGAGAAGCTCAGTAGCAAAGTCGGGCTACAGTAAATCAGTAGCTTAGTGAATAACCTAGATGTCTCTGAGTCTCCGACTAGTCAGCAGAAATATTTGCATATCCTGTGGTTTGATCATTAGTACAGGGAAAAATACAGAACCCTGAAGCTGCTACTCACAACTATGGTAGTCAGAATAAAGTTTACTTGCAAAAATCTCCATTATTATAAAAGGCTAACCATGTTGATTCCCTAATATGTGTTTGTATTGTTTATTTTCTTTTTCTTATGAGATATTGTATGGTCTTTGTTTGCCACTAGTTAGCCAAGCTAAAAATCAACAAATTTTATTGTATTATTTTTGTTTTAACGACTGTAAATTCCTCTGTAATTGCAAGGTTTGTTAATACTATAATATCTAAGTACCTATGGTGTTGTAACATATTTTTTTATTTACAGGAAATTGAATGGATCAACTGACCAAGAAGCAGGTCCGGATTGCGAATAGCCTACAGAAAGAGGAAAAATCTGACTTCTTATTTTGTGCCAAAAACGAGTTATGAGTTACTATTTTACGAGTTACTATTTTGAGGAGAACGGAACGGCCAGCGTAGTAACTTTTCACAAGGTTGGAACAAAAATAGCAACTAATTATTACTATTGTTAGAAGGGTGGAACAGGCTTTTAATTCCTTTCCACAGAAGCCAAATTTAAAATTTTTGACGTCGACTGATACCATCGCATGCGTCAGCCTCAGACAATGATTCAGCGGAAACTCAATCAAGAATTGTTCCAAAATAACTTAAATCCAGGCTTGTGAGGCCAAATCTGTGCCGTTGACTGAAAACATTTCGCTTTGCACTTGGTCAACTCACGTTCAATTTTCAGCACGTCGTCTAAAAAGAGTCTGTCAATTTCATGCCAAAAATAACACCAAAAATAAATAAGGATATCACTAAGGAGTTGCGCCAAGACTTGAAACAAGAGCTGAAAGCTCATATGGCACTTGTAAGAACAGTCAGCATGTTTGTCAGATACGGTTTGCAGTCGTCAAGGCTGGAACTCTCTCCCGATATTCCTTCATCGAAGACGGACTTGATCTAGTAAATCTGAAATGGTTCTTCCACTCCTTGACAACTGTTTGAGAATATAAGTTTTGTCGTACTCTGGTCTAGATTCACGTTGAACTCAATCGATGATAGAAAATCAAAGTAATTCGGAGGGTTCGTGGAGATTTCCGGTGGCCCCATTCGAGCTCCGCAAACCCTTATCGGAATGGGTTCGGACTTGAAAGGGAAGATCTGAGACAGCAGCTCTTTCCACTTGTCAAGTTCTATTCACATCTGACAAACCATTCAAATTCATTCATGCCACTAAATTCCCAATTCCATATCCCTCCATTCCCCACGATGATTGAATCGGGGGATAATTATTTCCAAGTCAATGTGGTCTGGTCCCTGATACGACTGTAAAGTTTCCTCGTCATAGACAATCTGGAAGTACCCCAAGCACCAAAATGCCCCGGTCCGGTCCTGTTCTGTCAATAATATATCTAGGGTTCATGCGTGTTATCCCAACTAAGTTCCATGCCGATCCATCGGCTCTAAATGTGAGAGTACTGATGCCCGCTTCCGGCTGCCCTCCCCACCCCCCCACCAGTTATTGGATCTGAACTTTTTCTTGAGCCTCGTCAAGTTTCTTTCCCATACGATCACTCGTTCTGAAGTTATGAATATCACTAGATTTCGGATACTCCACCCTTCCATTTTCTCCCCGATGAATGCTTCTGGGTAGGGCCTATTTCCACGTCAGTCTGATTAGGTTCCTAATATTCGTGCCAAGTTTCTTCGTCTTCGCACATCTGGAAGTACCTTAACTCGCGATCATCGCAATTCTGGGAAACCCTGTCCAGTCCCCCCCCCCCCCCACACTGTGACACGATCCGGTCCTGTTTTGTCAATAATGTATCTAGGGTTCTTGCATGTTCTTCCAACCAAGTCCCAGTCAGATCACTCGACTCTAAGCGTTTCAGGAGATTTTCGGTGTCCCGCTCCAGCCGCCCCCCTCCCCTCCCCTAGTGATCAGATTCGGCCCGGACTTGAAACTGAACATCTAAGACACTAGTCAGGATTCATGCTAGTCTATTCAACCGTTCTAAAGTTATGCATGTCAATAAATTTGGGATTCCCCGTTCCTCCACTCCATACAAGATGATCGGATCGGGGAAGGGACTATTTTTAAGCCAGTCTGATAGAGTCCCTAACAAGCCTGCCAAGTTTCATGGTCGTAGCACATCTAGAAGTACCCTAACTTGTGATCACCGGAAATCTGGGTAACCCCCTCCAACTGTCACCACTGTGACCTGATCTCTGGACTCTAATCGTTTCACGAGATTTCGGGCACCCACCTCCAGCCCCCCCCCCCCATTTAATGGACCGGTCTGGATTTGGAACTGATCATCTGAAACACTTGTTTTTGACAATTTTAAAGTTTCATGCACTTCCCATTACCCGTTCCAGAGTTATGCATGTCACTAGACAACGGATTCCCCACGCCTTCACTCCCCCGCGATCATCGGATCGGGGAAGGAACTATTTTCAAGTCAATCTAATAGAGTACCTAATACATCTGCCAAGTTTCATGGTCCAGTTACATCTGGAAGTACCCTAACTCGTGATCACCGGAATTCTGGGGAACTTCCTCCAATATCCCTCACTGTGACATGATCCGGTCCTATTTTGTTTAGGGTTTATGCTTGTTCTTCCCTCCAGGTTCAATCCCGATCCCTCGACGCTAAGCGTTTCACGAGATTTCCGGTGCCCCCCTCCAGCCCCCCCCCCCAGTTCGTGGACTCTGTCAGGATTTGAAAATGAATATTCGAGACAAGTGTTTTTCACACCTGTCGTTTCATGCATGTCCAAAACCCATCCCAAAGTTATGCATGCTTCTAGTTTCCGGAATCCCAAACCCTCCACCCCCACCCCCCCCACGATGACCGGATCGGGGAAGTGATGATTTCCAAGTTAATCTGGTTGGGTCCCTGATGTGCCTGCCAAGTTTTATCGTCCTAGCTTACCTGGAGCTATTTCACAAGATTTCCGGTGCCCACTCCAGACCCCCCCCCCCCCCCAGTTATTGGACCCGATTCTGATTTGAAACTAAATATCAGAGACACTTGTTCTTAACATATGTTAAGTGTCATGCATGTCCGATTACCCATTCCAAAGTTACGCATGTTTCTAGTTTCCGGATTCCCCATCTCTCCACTCCCCCCGCGATTGTCGGATCGGGGAAGTGATTGTTTCGAAGTTAGTTTGGTCGGGTACCATATTTGCCATTTTCGTCGTCTTAGCTTACGTGGAAGAGCCCAAAGTAGTGCCATGAAAAGTGGCACACACTCCAACTGACAAACATTTCAATCTTTAGACTGAAAATTAAGTGTCTTTCTTGGTGTGTTTAAGTGTTTTATTTATTTTCTTCATTTACTCCCCTTTTCCAAAATGGCGGGTTAGAAATAAATTACCTACTTACTTACTTACTTGAATAGCAGCGATAATAGCACCACTAGCGATACATTACATCCCTATTGAAAGTTAAGCATTCCGAACACAGCAAAAAACAAGAGCTCAAAGCTCATATCGCACTTGTAAGAACAGTTAGCATGTTTGTCAGATTCGGTCTGCAGTTGTCAAGGCTGCATCTCTCTCCCCGAAATTCATTTCATCAGAAAATCGGCTTGATCTACTAAATTTGAAATGGTTATTCCACTCATTGATAACTTTTTCTCCCACGACGATGATCGGATCGGGGGAGGGACGATTTTTAAGCCAATCTGACAGAGTCCTTAACATGCCTGCCAAGTTTCATGGTCATAGCACAGACTGCCAAGTTTCACGGTCATAGCACATTTGGAAGTACCCCAGCTCGTGATGACCAGAATTGTGAAAAACCCTCTCAAACTCCCCAACTGTGACAAGATCCGGTCCTGTTTTGTCAGTATTGTCTCGTATTGTCACTACAGCTTATACTTGTTCTCTCCTCCAAGTCCCATCCTGATCCCTCTACCCTAAGCGTTTCAAAAGATTTCCGGTCCCCCCTCTACCCCCCACCCCCAGTTATCGGATTCGGGCCAGATTTGAAATTGAAAATCTGAGACACTTGTTCTTCACACTTGTCAAGTTTCATGCATGTCCGATTACTCGTTTCAAAGTTATGTATGATTCTAGTTTCCGGATTCCCCATCCCTGCACTCCCTCCGCGATGGCTGGATCGGGTAAGTGACTATTTCCAAGTTAACCTGGTCGGTTCCCTCCAAGTTTTATTGTCCTAGCTTATGTGGAAGCGTTTCAGGAAATTTCAGGTACCCCCCTCCAGCCCCCTTCCCACAGAAATCGAATCTGGTCCGGATTTGAAACTGAATATCCGAAACAGTTGTTCTTGACATATGTCAAGTTTCACCCATGTCCGATTACCCACTCCAAAGTTATGCGTGTTAATAGTTTCCGGATTTCCGATCCCTCCACTCGCCCCACTATGATCGGATCTGGAAAGTGATTC